>BKZX01002559.1:87114-138519 GCA_014362285.1 Fagus crenata
ATTATTATTATTATTATTATTATTATTATTATTATTATTATTATTATATATAACATTCAAATATTACAAAAAAATAAAAATAAAAATAATATGACATAAAATCCAAACATTACAAATAAATTGTTAGAAAAAGTATATCATAACAAGTTTACATTAAACAAAGAAAAAAACATTACTAATGATCATTCCAAATCATCCTTGGTTCTTTGATATAAAATGAGAAAATGAGAATACTTTTTCAAAGATAAAATAAAGAAAGAGAAAAAATAGGGAACACATCAAAAAAAGAGAAAAAGTAGGGAACAAAAAAGAGGGAAGGAAAATAAAAGAAAGAAAGAGAAAAATTAAGCAAAGAAAAAAGAGTTGTTGGAGTAATAAACTGTTGTAAGTGGATCCCATTTACTTTAGCAAAAATTAAAAGTAGAAGCTAAAATCAGAATTCAAAATATTTTGAATTCTGACTTCTACTCTAGAAATGAGAATTTGCAAAATGCATTTTGCCTAGAATGTATTTTACATTTTCCAAAATCCCAACCAAACATCTCATATTTTTTGCATAATGTATTCTATGCATAAAAATCTATGAAATCACTTTTAAGTAGAGGATCCAAACACAGGCTAAACCTGACAAAACATTGGATCAATTTCTAGCTGATTTTATTTTATATTGGTATAATATGCATGCATGGTTTAATCAAGTATCATATATAAAAATAAAATAATATGAGTGACACCCCTAAATTTATAATGAAAGTACACTTGGTATACTCGATTTTTAAGAAAGACAATTTTGGACACACTTGACACTTAACTTCAAAATAATTTACACTGCATTGGAGTGGAGCGTCATTTGTTGAAAATATAGTGCAGTGAATTTATTTTCACCAAACATTGGGAGTGTCACTATAATTTATCCTATATAAAAATTAAAGAATAAAAAAATAATATAAGTTATATGATAAATATAGTATTTTAACAAATGGTTAAAAGACAATTTGAAATAAAAGAGGGAAACATAGTCAAATTGAAAAAATATCTTTAATATATCTAATTTCATACCCCCACTTTTTAATCTAGAGTTATAACTACCAAAACTTTCAAAACTTTTTAATATATATAGTGTGTTTGGAAATTTGAAAGAAGATGAGAATAGAGGGTAAATGGGAAAGGAAATGATAAGAGTATTAATTTCTTCAAATTTTGAAAGAAAAAGCTATTTTTTGTATTTTAACCACTCACTTGGTGTAAGGAAAATTACATAATGCCCTATAGTCCCTATAGTTTAACCACTCACTTGGTGTAAGGAAATTTACTAAAAACTATAGGGCATCATGTAATTTGTCGGGTGTAGCCACTTAGCACAACCACAACGTATTGACAAATGTGCTGCTTTGGATTCGCACACCCGTCAAACTTTTTGGTGTCTAAAATTTTAAACTTGGCAAACAGCTGCACCTGGGGCATTTAACCTATTTCCCTGACACTATAGAGGAAGTCGTTCGTACCTTAGTCTCTTTGAAGGCCTGTTGGATTTCTTCCATCTTATCCCTCTTGTTCTTCTCGTAGTCTGCCTTGTCTTCTTCATCTCGTACTTCCACTTCCACTTCTTCCTCTTTCTGTTGGGTTTCTTTCATTTGTCTCCTTTTAGACGAGCAATACAAGCCCCATCTATTTCATCAACTCATCTTGTTTGGATAGAATTTGGGTCACCATGTCAACTACTTTATCTCTCTAGTTTTCAGCCATTGTTCCTTGTGCATAGTCTCGACTTTCTTGAGGTAGCTAGAAGTTGGTGACCTGACCCAAGTGAAGTTAGGGGTGTGCTTTTGTTGACTAGGGGTTTCATTGTGTTTGAAACATGCCAAACACCAAATGAATATATGGCTAAGGTTTTGGGGGCGTTTGGTATGGGTAATCAATATTACCCCATGGTATCTAGAATCCTGAAATGTAATGCCTGAGAATTTGGATTCTAAGGAATGTAACTATTCTCATGTTTGGTTTGATAATGAATCCATTAAGATTCTCATTAAAATATGAAATCTCATATTTCTATTTTTGGTTTTATTCTTAGAGATCTTATAGTAATTATTTATTTTTACCATAATATCCTTAAATATATAAATATAATATCAACTGTAGTTCTCATCACTTTTTTTTGGGTATCTTCCTACAAATAAATAATGAGAAATAATAATTTAAACTATAAATAAAGTCAAATTTACTAAAACTATAGTATAACATTTCCAAATGACACGTATAATACAGAAATAATTATTTAAAATTCTTATTTTACATTACATCTTGTCAATAAAAATAATTTATTTTCATCACCCCATGGTATCTAGAATCCTGAAATGTGATGCTTGAGAATCTGGATTCTATAGAATGTAACCATTCTCATGTTTGGTTTGATAATGAATTTACTAAGATTCTCATTAAAATATGAAATCTCATATTTCTATGTTTGGTTTTACTCTTAGAGGCCATATTTCTATGTTTGATAATTTATTTTCTTTTAGCATCTAAATTAATCCCAAACTAGACTATAATTCGCGCAATACACGGCTCTTTTTCATTGTTTTTCTATAAATATGTTCCTAACAAAGCAACTAAACTAAGAAGAAGGAAGAAATAATAACAATAATGAAAAGGAAAAAAAAAAAAAAAAAGTGTAAAATAGAAAATGTAAATAACTTTTCTTTGCGCTTAAAAATAGAAATGATCATTTTTATTATATCTCTTCAAATGTATTATACTGATTTTTATTATATTTCATCAAATGGGGATATTGAACATAAAGTCAATGGGTTTATATCCCGGGATTGCATTGACTTAGCAAAAAAAAAAAAATTCACTTCACATCGTTTATGAATTTCAATCACTTTGGTGAATCTCAATTGTTTCATATAAGGATTCTAAATGTTCAGAGGTTTCTCATTTTTGTTTAACTTACAAAACTTTGATAGTACAAATAAATAATACAATTTATCACATATTTATCCCATCTTTACCTGTAAACAGAAATGTACGCAGCGAAAATTAAAACACCATTGCTTATGTATACTAACCACTCTCCGGTTGAAGCAACAATGTTATAGGACTCTTATGGTTGCTTTACGTCGTCCAAAGCTAGCCTCCACGCTAACCAGCAATCCAAAACGCAGCCTTGTTCCAGCTTGAATATTCCATTGAAAAACCAATACTCGACGGTGTCGTTCTTTACTAGAGAGATACAAACAATCTCCACAGCTTAAATGCCTCACTAACACACTATGCACACACTCAGATAAGTCTACCATCTTGCTCATACGATGGGGTGTATATATATAGCTCCCCACCATTAATAAATTGATGATAGTGGAGATGAGTAACAGCCCAAAGCATTACTCCTTTGATAAATGCTTGGCTGTTACATTCTTCTGAAACTGAAATTTGGAGGAGATGAAAAGGCATGCCCACTTTGGGTGCCGCTTTACCTCCCTCATAATTCTTACTTCTCCCACTCACACATTGTGGGCATGACCCTACAACGTACCTTTGAATGTGTTTTTCATTATGTTCATACTGGCAAATAGGTCGTGCGACCATCCAGCATAAATGTAATAGAATTATGGGAGCACTCTACCAAATCCTTATGGAGGACCAGCATAGTGACATCCCTGAGGTATCTTGTTATGTCCCAGACTCATTCTAACACATCGAGTCAAGTATTTTTAACCACTCTTAAGTCCAATTACTCAGAATTATACTTGGCCCATCACAAGTATTGTAACGTACTCACAGTTATATCGTTAACATAAAACTCTATAACTTGTCGACAGTGAGAACTTACTCAGTGATATGTTATAGAATAGTCTTCATTTTGCCCTAATATCATTTAACTTCGGTCCAACTGCTTTCCCAACAATATTCCTTTAGACCGTATCTTTCATGGCCATAGGCAACATGCCAAAGTAGCAAACATCAAAATCTCTACTTCGTGACATGGTCAAAAGTAACCAAAGGCATAAATAAAATCTTTAAAGAAAGATCCATGGGACTTACACGGTGAAAAAGCAGGGATCTATTCTCTCACCTCCAATTATGGTCGACTAAGCACATGTAGTATGAATACATGCTATGGTGGAGTTCTCTTAAGAAAAGAGCGTGTGTCTAAGCTCAATGAACCAATCCTCTAGATTTAAAGGTTGATTGTACATGTAAATGGAGTCGCCACTTATTTTACTCATTTGGACAAAATAAGAAATTCCACAATAAAAATAATTCCTCTTTATTCATCTTAGAATTTGTATAATTGCCAATGAATTTGTAAAAAGAAATAATTACATGTAAATGAGTTTCCTAGTTACAATCCAGTAAAAGGAAAAACACTTTGTTTGTAAAACACTTTGTAATACGAACCCTCAATTCAAGATTCGGAGGCTTGATTATAAAATGGGAAGGTGTTTGCACCCTATTTTACCCGACATACGTCGGTCTTCTAGATTAAGCTTGGCCAATTTTCATATCATGTCAAAGTACATAAACTTATGTTCGCATCAAAATCCAATTTTAATGTTCAAGTTGTTGTTTAATGTATTTCATGTGAAATATCATATTATAATCATATAAGCATGGTATTCAAGAATAAAACAAAACAATCAAATACAAGTAAATAAATTTCAATCTAGAATTTATACCTGTATGTTTGTATGGCTTGTAAAGAATACCTCAAGATTGCTTGTATAGCTTGAGAAGAATTGCTTGTATAGCTTGTGAGGAATGCTTATATGGCTTGTGAGGAATGCTTGTATGGCTTAAGGGTCAAAACGTAATTTTGGGAATTTTGTGGTCAAAATGTAATTTCAGGAGAATTTGGGGTTGAAATGTAATTTTGGAAAAGTTTGGGATCAAAATGTAATTTTGTGGAATTTTGGGGTTGAAATGTAATTTTGAAAGTTTGAGGGTGTTTTTGCAATTTATGTGAAGTGTGGACTGATTGGGTTTTAGTTTTGGGCTTGGATTGAGTGTGAATGTGAGGCTTTATTTATTTGGGATTGGGTTTAATGAAATGGGTTTTGGATTGGGTTGTGAGGAAAGTGGGTTTAAAGGTTATAAAATAAGGTTGGGCTTTGGCCCGATTCAGCCTAGAATCGGGTAGGGTTTCATTAAAAGACCGGGTTGGATCGAGTTGACCTAACCCGACCCATCTCCTTTCTTTTTTCCAATTTCACAACCGCCTCTCTCTCTTTTCTCTCCATCTCTCACGTTTTCTCCTTCTCCCTCACTGCTCTCTCTCTCATTTCTCTTTTATCACCGAAATTCCCTAGGACCACCATGGCCAAACCAGGCTTCTCACAGGCGCCGTCACCACCACTAGTGGTGGAGGATTTTGGCTCGGCAAGGCCAAGCCTTGCCTCTCTCCCTCTCAGCTGCTCTCTTTATCTCTCTTTCACTAAAACTCCTAGCTTCACACTCTCTCTCCATAATTGGCTCTCTCTCTAATTTCTCTCTATCACTGAGGCTCCTCATCGGAAAATGATCTCACCTTTCTCCCTCACAGCCTCTTTGATTTCCCCCTCTCTCAAGCTCATGGCTCACTCTCACTCCTTAGATTTTGGTGAACCCGTGTGTGTGTGGGTGATGTGAAATCAAGACCAAGAAGATTTCAAGTCTATGGATTTGAATTGGGTTTGTGGTGATTATGGGTTTATGCCGTGGGTGGTGGATATGTGGTGATTATGGGTTTATGCCGTGGGTGGTGGATATGGGTTTGGTTTGATTCCGTGTGTATTGTTGAATAGTGATGGGTGTTGTGTTTCTGGCCCCGTCCAACCCGGGGGGGGGGGCACAGGCAAAAGAGAGAGGCAGCACAGGTAAGGTTAATGGGTAATCAAGGTATCGTTCCTTTTATGAGGATGGTTTGCCTTAATTGATCTAACATTATTCTCCTTTTGTTTTTTTTCATGAGCACACAACAACAACAAAGTCACAGCAATAGAAAACAAAACAGGGAGTAATTTAAACGATTTCTTTCTTTTCTGTATTTTTATTTGTTGTTTTCAATACAAAGTGATCTCATAATTACATGTGAATGAGTTTCCTAGTTACAGTCTAGTAAAAGGAAAAACTGTTTGTTTGTAAGACACTTTATAATACGAATCGTCAATTCAAGATTCGGAGGCTTGGTTATAAAATGGGAAGGTATTTGCACCCCATTTTACCCGACATACGTCGGTCTTCTAGATTAAGCTTGGCCAATATTCATATCATGTCAAAGTACATAAACTCATGTTTGCATCAAAATAAAATTTTAATGTTCAAGTTGTTGTTTAATTTATTTCATGTGAAATATCATGTTATAGTCATATAAGCATGGTATTCAAGAAAAAAACAAAATAATCAAATGCAAGTAAATTAATTTCAGTTTAAAATTTATAACTGTATGCTTGTATGGCTTGTAAAGAATACCTCAAGATTGCTTGTATAACTTGAGAAGAATTACTTGTATAGCTTGAGAGGAATGCTTGTATGGCCCAAGGGTCAAAATGTAATTTTGGGAGAATTTGGGGTTGAAATGTAATTTTGGGAGAATTTGTGGTTGAAATGTAATTTTTGAAGTTTTGGGGGTCAAAGTGTGATTTTGGGAAGTTTTGGGGTTGGGTTTGTTTAAATGTTAGGTTTTGGATTGGGCTTGTTAATTGGATTTGAGATTGGATTAAATTTTGAGTATGGGAATGGGGCTTTAAGCATTCGGATTTGGACTTAATGGGTTGAAACTTTTGTTTATGACCCGTGGGTAGGGTTTCACTAAAGAACGGGAGTCGGATTGCCCCGACCTGTCTCTTTCTTTCTTCTCTATTTTTTTTTAGCCGCCTCCCCCCTCTCTCATTTCTTTTGCTTTCTCAATCTCTCACGTCTCTCTCTAACCTCACTCTCTCTCACATGGATCAGACCCAGGGCTGGAGCTCAAGCTCCGCTTGCCACTCACCACCACCGCTCTTCACCGCCACCAGTGGTGGAGGATTTTGGCTCGGCAGCCGAGCCTTGATTCTCTCTCTGCTTTTTCTCTTCTCTCTCCTTCTCGGCTTCTCTCTTCTCTTTCTTTCCCTCACTCGGCTTTGAATGGTGAGTTTGGGGTGGTGATTCTTTGGGTGAACCCGTGTGGGGGGTCGTGGGTTTTGTGTAAAATCAAGACCATAGAGGCCTTGGGTTTGTGGAGTAAAAGCCAAGAGGCTCACGGGTTTGGTTGCAATTTTGGCCTTGGATGATGGTTTGCGGATTTTGGCCGTGTGTGGGTAATTGTGAACCCATGTGTAGGTGGTAATGATAGTGTGGGTTCGACTGCATCTGTGCTGGGCTTTGTGTCTGTGTGGTGCTGAACATAATGTATGGGGGTTTGTGTTTGTGAATGTATACACAGTGTGTTGTGATTTGAATGTAGGTGGTGGAGATTATGAATAAATAGGAATTACATTACAATTTTGTATGTGGCTGTGTATTCAGTGAATCTAAGTATTTAGATTACCATTTTGTATGTCGTTGTGAGCTCCTTCTTCATCATGGTTGTTTGCTCATGACTAGAAACAAAGGAGAAAAATGTCAGAATAATTTGTATTGAAACAACAAACAAAAATACAGAAAAGAAACAAATCATTTAGATTATTCCTTGTTTTGTTTTCTGTTGTTATGGCTTTATTGTTGTTGTGCTCCGAACTTGATGATGAAAGGGGGTGATACTGTTGGTATAGTTGTTGCCTTTCTGTTTGCTTCTTGCCTCCTTCTTGATCATGGTTGTGTACTCATGCAGAAAGACAGAAAGAAACCAACGAGAATAATGTTAGTACGATGAATTCAAGAAAACCATCTGAATGATAATCAAAGTCACGATACTTTGTTACTCAACCCTTACCTGTTCAACCTCCCTCGTTTTATGACTCTCCTCCCCATTTTATATCCAAAATTCTATGTTACACACCAATAAGACAAACAAAGCAATCAAATGAAAATCACATAGCTAAATTTAGAAATGTAAAATCAAATGATGACTTGATGAAGCAATGCTGATGTCCTTGTGGGTTGTTGACGTAGGGGAAGCCCATGAATCAGTCACGTTGGAGGAAGAGACTTGTGTGACCTTCATGACCTTGATTTCGAATCTTGAATCTTGGAGGCTTGTGACCTTTGTAGAATGGTTGTCTTGTCCGGCCTGGAACTTGAATCTTGAAGCTTGATGACTGACCGTTTAGGGTTTTAGGCATTGCGTGGCCTTTTGTAGAGTATGAAGAATTGTGAAGTTTTTGTGGTTTTGTTTTTGGTAAGTGATTGACTATTTAGGAAATCGGGCTTGTGGGGCCTTTTGGTTGATGTGGGGTAAGCAATTGTTTGAGAAATTGGGCTTGTGTGGCCTTTTGGTAGATGTGAGTAAGTATTTGGGAAATTGGGCATATGGGGCCTTTTGGCAGATAGGTCACTGTTTAGGAAATTGGGCTTGTTGGGCCTTATGGAGAATGATGAAATTTTGTGGCTAAGTGGGAGACTATTTAGGAGATTGAGCTTGTATGGCCTTGAAGTCTCAATGTTGTGAGCTACCTTTTGGTAGGCTTGAACTTTTGAAGCTTGTGGGCTTTATCCTTTGAAGCTTGTGGGCTTGTGGGTTTGATCCTTTTGAAGGGTGTGAACTTGTAAAGTTTGTCTCTTTGACGCTTGTGGGCTTGTGGACTTAAGCTTTTAAAGCTTGTGACCTTGTAATTGTCTTTGATGATCCTTAACTCTAAGTACTTGTAGGACCTTAGATTATTTATGATGGACCCAAGTGTTGAGCTTGGGCTCCTCAATGGAAAACATGATTCAAATAAATGCTTGTAATGGGCCCAAACGTTGGATTTGGGCTCATTCGTAGCAAACAAGGTTTATCCAAGTGCAAGCAACGGGAATCAAAACAGACGGTGGGTTCAAAGAAGCATGTATGTACTTAATGGACCGCACCTAAGGATAGTTCTAATGGGCTTATATATGGGTAGAAGGTGGGCTTGTAGGGAACCCAAGAGCTAGGATGTCGTATCTCCCAACTTGTGACATAGGAATGCCGCGTTAGTCCAAACGATACAGTTTATCCTTTAACGCATTGACTAAGAAGGATCTTAGTCAATACTATGCTTTGGGCAGGTAGCTTCACCATGGGTACCCAGGTCTAGGAAGACTGTGATCCATGGATAGAACTACCGTGGCTTCTAGGCTTCACATACTTTAGAACTCAAGCAAAATGATGCATGAACATGTTATTGAAAGCTTTAAAAAACAAATACAAAGACATGATATGGCTTGGCCAAGCCCATTCTATTTTTGAAGCTAAGCCCACAATCAATCCCCAGTGGAGTTGCCACTATGAGAACCACGACCCGAGGGTTAAATGGGCCTCAAAATGTGACCCAACTGACAATGGATCAATCCTCTAGATTAGAAGATTGATTGTACATGTAAATGGAGTCGCCACTTATTTTAATTATTTGGACAAAATAAGAAATTTCACAATAAAAATAATTCCTCTTTATTCATATTAGAATTTGTACAATTGCCAATGAATTTGTAAAAAGAAATAATTACATGTAAATGAGTTTCGTAGTTACAGTCTAGTAAAAGGAAAAACACTTTGTTTGTAAAACACTTTGTAATACGAACCCTCAATTTAAAATTCGGAAGCTTGATTATAAAATGGGAAGGTGTTTGCACCCTATTTTACCTGACATACATCGGTCTTCTAGATTAAGTTTGGCCAATATTCATATCATGTCAAAGTACATAAACTTATGTTCGCATCAAAATCCAATTTTAATGTTCAAATTGTTGTTTAATATATTTCATGTGAAATATCATGTTATAGTCATATAAGCATGGTATTCAAGAATAAAACAAAACAATCAAATACAAGTAAATAAATTTCAATCTAGAATTTATACCTGTATGCTTGTATGGCTTGTAAAGAATTCCTCAAGATTGCTTGTATAGCTTGAGAAGAATTGCTTGTATAGCTTGTGAGGACTGCTTGTATGGCTTGTGAGGAATGCTTGTATGGCTTAGGGGTCAAAATGTAATTTTGGGAATTTTGTGGTTAAAATGTAATTTCAGGAGAATTTGGGGTTGAAATGTAATTTTGGAAAAGTTTGGGATCAAAATGTAATTTTGTGGAATTTTGGGGTTGAAATGTAATTTTGAAAGTTTGAGGGTGTTTTTGCAATTTATGTGAAGTGTGGACTGATTGGGTTTTGGTTTTGGGCTTAGATTGAGTGTGAATGTGAATGTTAATGTGAGGCTTTATTTATTTTGGGATTGGGTTTAATGAAATGGGTTTTGGATTAGGTTGTGAGGAAAGTGGCTTAAAGGTTATAAAATAGGGTTAGGCTTTGGCCCGATTCAGCCTAGAATCGAGTAGGGTTTCATTAAAAGACCGGGTCGGATCAGGTTAACCTAACCCGACCCGTCTCCTTTCTTTTTTCCAATTTCACAGCCGCCTCTCTCTTTTCTCTTCATCTCTCACGTTTTCTCCTTCTCCCTCACTGCTCTCTCTCCCATTTCTCTCTTATCACCGAAATTCCCTAGGACCACCATGGCCAAACCAGGCTCCTCACCGACGCCGCTCATCACCACCACTAATGGTGGAGGATTTTGGCTTGGCAAGGCCAAGCCTTGCCTCTCTCCCTTTCAGCTGCTCTCTTTATCTCTTTTTCACCGAAACTCCTAGCTTCACACACTCTCTTTCCATAATTGGCTCTCTCTCTAATTTCTCTCTATCACTGAGGCTCCCTCATCGGAAAATGATCTCACCTTTCTCCCTCACAGCCTCTCTGATTTCCCCCTCTCTTAAGCTCACGGCTCATTCTCACTCCTTAGATTTTGGTGAACCCGTGTGTGTAGGTGATGTGAAATCAAGACCAAGAAGATTTCGAGTCTATGGATTTGAAGTGGGTTTGTGGTGATTATGGGTTTATGTCGTGGGTAGTGGATATGTGGTGATTATGGGTTTATGCCGTGGGTGGTGGATATGGGTTTGGTTTAATTCCGTGTGTATTGTTGAATGGTGATGGGTGTTGTGTTTCTGGAATTGAGGATGGAGGGGGGATTGTTGTTGTTCTTCGTTGGTTTCAGTTGTTTGCTGAAAATGGATATCAGTGTGTGTGTTCAATTGTATCTTGTAAATGCAGGAATGTATTCGGGTAGTGGCTCATTTGTGAAGTTGTGAGATTCAAGTGTATGTGTGTGAGTAATTTTGTGAGTAGAGAGGAATTATAGTGAATCTAAGTGTATAGATTACCATATTGTACAGAAACTGTGTGTTTGCCGTCCTCTGTTGTTGTAGCTTTGTTGTTGTTTGCTCTTTTATCATGGTTGTTTGCTCATGACCCTAAAAGAAAGAACAATAATGTGACTATATGAAATCACTTTGTATTGAAAACAACAAATAAAAATACAGAAAAGAAAGAAATCATTTAGATTACTTCCTGTTTTGTTTTCTATTGTTGTGACTTTGTTGTTGTTGTGTGCTCTTGTTCGTCATGGTTGTGTGCTCATGAAAGAAAACAAAAGGAGAATAATGTTAGATCAATTAAGGCAAACTATCCTCATAAAAGGAACGATACCTTGATTACCCATTAACCTTACGTATGCTGCCTCTCTCTTTTGCCTGGGCCCCCCCTTCTCAAAATGTGACTCTACACCCTTTTTATATCAAATAAATAAGAGCCTTTTTGATATTATCCCTTTGTTTAAATCTTGAATTTCCAAATTAATGCCAGCTGATTATTAGATATTACCAGATAGTTGGAGATTTTCTTAACTCTTTAAAACACTGAATGATTTAATTAATAAATTAACAATTATCCAATTAACTTGTTCAGTTTATCCAATAAGCTAGAGTCCATGACAATTTAATACTTTGGGCCAATAAGATATTTACACCTTGTTAATTAAAATTAATCCAATTAATGGACCAATCATAATTAATTTGGATTAATCTTATGTGCCCAATGTCATTTAATTATTATGCACTCTATTCATTAAAACTTCAACTGGCTATAACTTTCATATACGTGATCCGATTTGAACACATGACACGTCATTTCAATTGTCTCAACTTAAAGATCTGTTTGATTTCTTTTAGTTGTCGATCAAACGGCCAAAAACATTGTTGGTTTAAAACCCTAATTTAGGCAAGTTGTGCACTTTCCGTTTTTAGAATTTTAATTTGTGAAAGCCCTAGTTTGTGTTAGGGTTAGAATGTAGGTAGCAAAATAGGGTGTCAACACTTTCCCAACAATATTCCTTTAGATCATATCTTTCATGGCCATAAGCAACATGCCAAAGTAGCAAACATCAAAACCTCTGCTTCGTGACATAGTCAAAAGTAACCAAGAGCATAAGTAAAATCTTTAAAGAAAGATCCATGCGACTCACACGGTGAAGAAGCAGGGATCTATTCTCTCACCTCCAATTATGGTCGACTAAGCACATGTAGTATGAAATACATGCTATGGTAGAGTTCTTTTAAGACAAGAGCGTATGTCTAAACTCAATACACCATACAGATCTTAGTCTAGTTGCTACTCAAGCGTCTAACTTGAGTCCTTAATTTACTTGCCACCACAGGCATCAAATTAAGTTCTCGTATCTGGCTAATCACAGTCTACATGGATCGTGGGCTATCCATGTATGGTCCTATAAATAAATTATAGACCTCATCTTAATCAAAACTAAGGCGACACATAATTGTGTTAATCATCTCTATAAGCATCAAGGAAACATAATATCTCATCTCTTCTCGCTACTCAAGCGCTAGAGGCGATCGCTCGTGTGAGTGAGCCGACCTAAGCCTGTTGACATACCTTTTGTACCACAGAACTAATCATATGGTATACGTGTGTGCTAACATACATGTGATATCATAAACTAAAATTGAATAACATCATATGCATTAAAATATATCCCAAAAGGAGTACAATAATGGTTTATTGAAAAACAACACAACATTACAATCTACGTAACCCTAAACTACTAACATGAGCCTGAAGGAGTCTCTTCCTATAGGCTTTGTTAGGGGATCAGCTATCATACGGGTTGTAGAAATGTGTTTCAAGACCATCTCATTATGCGTAACCATGTCATATATGTAGTGATATCGTATATCGATATGTTTGGTTTTTCCATGATACTTGGGGTCCTTAGCATAAGCAAGCGCTGCTGTGCTATCACAATGAATTATCACAGGATCTGAAGCATCCTTAACAACCTCAAGATGTTAGAAAAACCTCCTCAACCAAACTGCCTTCTGAATAGCTGTCGAACAAGCTACGTACTCTACTTCCATAGTCGATAAGACTATACAGGGTTATTTCTTGCTACTCCATGTGATGGCGCCATTATTGAGCAAGAAAGCATAACCAGATATGGATTTGAGCTCATCTAGGTCACTACCCCAATCAGCATCACTGTAGCCAATCAAGCGCAAATCCGAACCCTGATAACAGAGCACATAATCCATCGTCCCTTTAAGATATCTCAATATCCTTTTGATTGCTTTCCAATGAGCAAGTCCAGGGCTAGATTGGAATCTACTGACTAAACCAACAATATAACATATGTCAGGTCGAGTACACATCATATCATACATCAAGCTACCAATTGCATTGGCATAGGGAACACGAGCCATCTTTTCTTGTTTATCTTAAGTCTTAGGACACATATTCTGGCTTAAGCTCTCATTTTTGGTAATTGGAGTGTTTATGGGTTTGCAATCACTCATTTGAAAACGCTCAAGAACTTTCTTCACATAGGTTTGTTGTGATAAACCTAAAATTTTCTTTGAGCCATCCCTGAAGATTTTAACTCCAAGGATATAGTCTGCTTCACCCATGTCCTTCATCTCAAAGTTAGAGGACAACCACTCTTTAGTGGCAACAATCATCTCCGTGTCATTACTGGCCAATAATATGTCATCGACGTACAATGACAGAATAATGAAACTTCCTTTGGACCTCTTTGTATATACACAGTGATCTTCTTCGATCATCGTAAACCCATTCGATAGAATGGCTCGATGGAATCTCAAGTACCACTGTCTAGACGATTGCTTCAAACCATATATGGATTGTTTGAGCTTGCACACTTTGTGCTCTTAACCTTTAGCTATGTAGCCAACAGGTTGATCCATGTAGATTTCCTTATCTAGTTCTCCATTGAGAAAAGCTGTCTTAACGTCCATTTGGTATAGTTCAAAATTCAAGTTTGCAACAACGGCCAGAATGAGGCGAACTGAGGCAAACCTTACTACTGGTGAAAAGCTTTCCTCGTAGTCAACACCCTTCTTTTAGGTGTATCCTTTTGCCACTAGTCAAGTTTTGTACCTTTTTATTGAACCATCCGCCTTGCGTTTGATTTTGGAACCCATTTGTTCCTAATTGCCTTTCGACCTGGCGATAGATCTACCAGATCCCAGACCTAGTTAGTCCTCATAGACTTCATTTCATCATCCATTTATCACTAGCAGAAGATGAGAGAGCTTCTTGTACTGTTCTAGGCTCTTCATCATCTTGTGAAGAAACCATGAAAGCTTCCCTTTCAATCTCAAAGCGACGACGAGGAACACTTTCACGTTTACTTCTACGAGGCTGAGGTTGTTGTGAATCCTTTTCTAGTGATGCGCTCCCACTAAGTTGTAAGTCGCTCCCACTGTCCCTAGGAGTTTCAAGAATTTCTTCCTGGTTCTCTACTAGGCTACTTGGAGCGCCTTCATTTGAATCCATCATTTCATAGTGTCAAGTCTTTATCAACCTCAACTCTACTTGGGAATTCATTCTCAATGAAATCTACATCACGTGATTCCACTTCAGTTACACTTCCATCAGGTTGTTCACTTATCAATACATAGCCTTTGGAATGCTCAGAATATCTGATAAAGACCCACTTCTTTCCTTTTAGGCCTAATTTCCCATATTTATAGGAAGTATCGTGAACAAAACCTGCTCAACCCTATGGTCGCAAGTTACTCAAGTCAGGTTTCTTGCCAGTCCATAGTTCATAAGGTGTGGAAGGTACTGATTTGGAAGGCACTCGGTTAAGAATGTAGGCTGCAGTCAAAATTGCATCCCCCCAATACGAAATTGAGAGATTTGCTTGCGCTATTATTGACCTAACCATTTCAAGCAGTGTTCGATTTCTCCTTTCCGCCATAACATTTTGTTGTGGTGTCCAAGACATCGTCCACTGTCTCATGATTCCCTTTTCATCACAGAGCTCTTTAAATTGCTCGGATAGATATTCACACCCATGATTAGTTCTGAGAGCCTTAAGGATCTTGTCTAATTGATTCTCTACCAAACTCACATAACGGCTAAAGCAATCCAAGGCTTCAGACTTGTGAGAGATCAAATAGACTTGACCGTATCGTGTAAAAGCATCGATGAATGTGATAAAGTAGGAACCTCCATGCCTTGCCTCACATTCATTGGACCACAGATATCTGAATGGATTAATTACAATGGAAAAGATGCCCTAGTGGCTTTTCCAAACGGTTTTCTTTTTTACTTTCCTACTAAACAATGTTCACAAGTTGGCAAAGTGACTTTAGTGAGATTGCCTATAAGGCCTTCTCTAGCTAACCTAGCCATCCTTTCTTGCCCTATATGGCCAAGCCTTGCATGCCATACAACAAAACTATTAGATACATCATCAGAAGAAATCAATAAAAAAACTGAACCATCATTATTATAATAGTCAATATTTAAAACCATAAAACCGTCTGAAATAAAACCACTTCCATAATAAATTGTTTCCAAATATAGAAAAACACAATTATTCTAAAAAACAAATCGGAAACCAAGTCTCAGTAAAGAAAGTAAATTTCTCTGGATTTCAGGAGTGTATAATACATCATGAAGTAACAGAGTGCAACCATCTCGCAAGTCCAGCTTGTAGGTACCAATTCGAAGCACCTCAACACTATCTCTGTTTCCCACTGTGATGTTTCTACTCCCAATTGGTATCCGGCGAAACTCCACAAACCCTGCACAGTCTCACGCTACATGGTCGGTTGCTGCAGAGTCTACAGTCCACACAGGTGTAGAATGAGAAACATGACATGGCTAGTTACAAAAACACAGCGGGATATAAGATTAGTAGTTACCTTCTTCACCTCAGTGCATTCTTGAGTGAAGTGTTCTTTCTTTCCACAATTATAACAAGTCAACTTGGACTTGTCCTTTTTACCTCCACGTTTCCCTCTTGTGGTGCGCTTCGTAGTTTTAGCCTTCTTAGGCACTGGTCTAGAGGGTTGCACTTGTCCGAGAGTATAGTTTAGACTCTTGCGCTTAGGCCTAGATGCCCTGCGCAAGTTTGTCTTAGCCATGTATACATAACCATTTGGCTTGGCTGCCTCTAGGTGCTCAGCTTCAAGTTCTAAATAACGCGCCACATCATCAAAACTTTTAATATTTTCATTGTGCATCATGTTTTGGCTCATAGTCTCCCAAGAGCTAGGCAGTGAACGAATCACTGCTTGGACTTGCTGCTCATCTGTGAGGTTATTTCTAGCTGTTTTGAGCTCACGAATCATGGTTGACATAGCCCTAAGATGCTGCTTCATAATATGTTCAGAGCGCATCTTATACAAGTCAAACTACATGGTTAGCCCATGAAGTCTATTGGTTGATGTCCCTCCATATCGTACCTTAAGTGCTTTCCATAGTTCTTGAGCAGTTGGATACTCCTCAAGCTCACCAATGAGATCATTATGCATGCTGCTTAACATGGTAAAACACACGCATTGATCTTTCTTTCGCCAACTCTCGAAGGCAGCAAGATCACGGGTGTATTGTTCAATATCACCTTGCTCAGGTGCACTCAGTGAATGAGTTAAAGTCTCCAAGACTTCTTGCTCATTCAGGACATATTGGATCTTATGGTGCCAAATATCATAATTGTCACCATCCAATTTTTCCCCTTTTTTCAAAACAGCTAAAATACCTTTTAAATCTTTTTCAATAAAAAAAAAAAAAAAAAAAAAAAAATTTACATAGGGATATCACACATGTCACAAGATCGAAAATTTGCTAAGCTTTCTAATCATCTCTTGCGCCACTAGTGTTAATTACTAAGTTTAATTTTAATTTATTTGCGCAAAAACATGTATGTGAGGAAACTAATCTAACTCAACCATACTCCCACTTTTTTTTTTTGGCTCAGTAACCATACTCCCACTTGCATTTATCAACTCTAAGCATATTTTCACGCAATCATGCTTTGTTAAAAAAAATAGTTCAATAATTTGTACATATCAAGAATAAATTTCATATTAGGGCTAACATGCTTCAATGTCTCTTGATATCATACAATATATTTTTCATGCATTTGAAATTAATTTAAAAATAATTAGGCATTATTTATATGAAAATAAATCACATATAACATAATATAGCCTAATTACAATAAATATAATACATGAAATCAATATGTTAATTTATTTATTTATTTTAATAGCCCAACATTACTTATATATACATTTATGTATTTTTCTTTTTAATAAATTCAATATTTCATGAATTTAAAATTTGGCCCAAACATGTATAATTCAATAAAATAATATTTATACATGAATATTATCAATACAAAAAATATATATAACAATAAACATTTTTTTTTTGGATTCATACTTGCCAGAGGTGTCCAACACCTCCACCGGAAACAACCTCAGTGGCTGTCACTTTCTTTATTGAGAGTGGGGAAATATTTTTTCCCTTGAAAACAATTTTTATCATTGTTTTATTGCCTTCATCGGAGAGTGTAATTCACTCGCCACCATTGGAGTACCGAAACATGTTTTTGACGGCTTGTACATTTTCGAAACTACGAGTGGGTTCCATTGTGGTGGCTGATAAAGAGAACGGATCTATGTATCACCCCACACACGCTACACTCTCTGGAGCCGAGAGTGGGCCTTGCTGGAACAGTATCATCTTTAACTTCCAGCCCACTCTCTCTCTAAAAAATTATAATTTTTCACCCATAACTTTGATTGTTCATAACTTCTTCATTTTAAATCCAAATTTAACTTGCTATATATTGATTTAAAGCTAATGAAGAGTTTTACATCCATGTAAAATTATGTCACATATAACAAAGTTTTGATACTTTAAAAATTCATCAAAGTTTTGGCCAAATTTCATTATTTTGCTCATATCTCACAAACCATATATTGTTTGACCACAAAATTTTAACAGCATAATATACTATATGTTAGCTATCACATACTTAAATTTTGTGCCATTTGGTGATCGTTTGTGTTAGGTGCCATTGGAGACCCGTGTGTGCAACTTATCTCTAAAGCATGCTATCTACACTGCATATCATTGCTTACAGAGTGTAAAGAAAGCATAAGACACACGAAAACAACCTAAACATTCTATGATACCAATGTAAACAGAAATGTACTCAGTAGAAATTAAAACACCATTGCTTATGTATACTAACCACTCTTCAGTTGAAGCAAAGATGTTACAGGACTCTTGTAGTTGCTTTACGTCGTCCAAAGCTAGCCTTCACGCTGACCAACCATCCAAAATGCAGCCTTGTTCCAACTTGAATATTCCACCGAAAAACCAATAATGGACAATGTCGTTCTCTACTAGAGAGATACAAACAATCTCCACAGCCTAAATGCCTCACTAACACACTGTGCACACACTCAGATAAGTCTACCATCTTGCTCATATGATGGGGTGTATATATATAGCTCCCCACCATTAATGAGTTGATGATAGTGGAGATGAGTAACAGCCCAAAGCATTACTCCTTTAATAAATGCTTGGCTGTTACATTCTTTTAAAACTGAAATTTGGAGGAGATGGAAAGGCATGCCCACTTTGGGTGCCCCTTTACCTCCCTCATAATTTCTTACATTACCTTTTTTGACTTTCTTTTGTTTTTCCTTTCATCTTTTTTTGGGCAATTTATAACTTATTAATAATCACATAAACAATATTTGTGACCGTAGAAGTCTATCATATAACAAATTGGTCCACGGAGATAAAAATGACAATATCATCTTAAGTCTAATCTGTATCTTATGAAAATTTAACACATAGATAAAAAAAAATATTAAAATGTTATTCCCTCTACTCCTAAAAAAAAAAAAGTTACATGGGGATTGAACCCACGCCCTCACCCTCACGGAGGAGTGAGACTTTTTTAAGAGAGAAATGACTACTGGGACGAATGTTCAAGTTGTAATTTAAATGCATATTTAAAATAACATATATTGTATTTAACATATTTAGCTCTAATTGGAGCATATAATTGGGTAGTGGGTATTTAATTTATTAATGATGTAGTTTTTATTATGGGGTAGTGGGTATTTAATTTATTAATTGTGTTATTTTTATTATGGGGTAGTATGTATTTAATTTATTAATGATGTAATTTTTTTTTTTAATAAATTGATACATAGCAAGCAGAAGACGTTGCCTTAGATGCCATGTGGCAAAAACATGGCAACGTTTTCTGCTTTAATTTAAAAAAGATAGAAGATATAAATAATTAAAACATGACTAATTCTTAAAAGATAGGGAGAATGTTGTGGAGGATAAATAGATAATTTTTATTTTTATTTGTTTTTCTCTATGAGGTTAAAATTGTTAGTTTATATAAAATATAACTTTATCCAGATATAAAATTGTAAATACCCACATTTTTAAAAAGGAATTTAGATATATTTATTGATGATTTGCAACCAAATATAAGAATGTTATAAAACTTTTGAAAACATTCGTAAGTCTTTTAAGGGTCTTTATTTATTTAAGGCCAACTTTTCTCTGTCACAACTCACAACCTTGTACGGGCTTTGGCTCTTTGTATTATTTCTTCTCTTTCTCGAGGCTCAGTCCATTCAAATGTCACTCAACATCACTCTCTTAGGATGGGCTTATTGCAAAGGTCCATGGACTTAGAATGTCTTGTTTATTAATCCTATCTCATCTCCTCATTTATTCACACTTGCACCATTTCTATTTAGTATTTACTCATTTTGTTGTTAGGCTTCTTAATGGGTCTATCCATGCCCCAAGAATAGTGGAGTTTCAAAACCCTCCCCATGTCATTGATAGGTTTGATACTTACTAGGCCAATAACATGGGCATTTTTTGTCCAATAACGCATTTTTTTAAGTTATATAGCCAAACATGCCACTTTGAAAGTTATATAAAAAACTAGGGTACTTTTAGAAATCGTCTCTTGAAAAGACGATTCTGTTGAATTTTTTTTTTTATTATTATTTTTTTTAATTTTAAAGCGTTTTTAATCTGTTTAAAAAAAAAAATTGTAAAATCGTCTCTTCAAGAGACGATCTCAAAATCGTCTCTTGGAGAGACGATCTCAAAAAAATAAAATAAAATAAATAAATAATTTGTAAAATCTGGTCGTTCTCCGATCTTCAATCTTCCTACCCAAATTTGAAGCGATGAACGACGGCTAGATCACACGGTTTCGTACCTTTACCTTCACTGGATTCCACGAATTCGCGAAATTCATGGCAGAGGACGTCGGGACCAGCGCTCGCCGACAACCCCATGCTTGCACCACCGTTCACCGACAACCCCATCTTGCATCACCGCTCGCCAACAACCCCATCTCGCACCACCGCTCGCTGACAACCTAATCCTCGCACCACCACTTGTCAACAACCTTAGCCTTGCGCCGCCACCACCTTTGTCGAGCATATAAGAATCCATAATTTCGATAATGTCTACGTTTGAACATTGGTGGTATGGAAAAAAGTTGAGATCGTCTCTTGAAGAGACGATTTTAAGATTGTCACTGGTGGTTTGGGAAAATGTTAAGATTGTCTCTTGAAGAGACGATTTTACAAATTTTTTTTTTTTTTTTTTTAAATTTTTAAACAGATTAAAAAAGCTTTAAAATTTAAAAAATAAAATAAAATAAAATAAAAAATTCAACAGAATCGTCTCTTCAAGAGACAATTTCTAAAAGTACTCTAATTTTTTATATAACTTTCAAAGTGGCCTGTTTGGCTATATAACTTTAAAAAATGCGTTATTGGGCAAAAAATGTCTATAACATGTCCACAAACTTGGGCCTTCTTTTAAAAGAAGAAAAGGAAAAAAAAAAAAAAAATGATTTGGAATGGGCCCAAGATTCAATTCAGTATGACCTCAATGCGTTATCAGGCATTTTTGGCTCAATAACGTATTTTTTGAAGTTATTTTGTCAAACAACACCTCTCAATACTTATATCAAAACATATGCCAGTTTTAAAATCGTCTCTTGAAGAGATAATTTTCGCATCAAACTCATCTCCTCTAGAGACGATTTCCGATTAAAATCTTTTTTTTTAAAAAAAAAAAAAAAACCAGAAAAAACCACAACTTAAAAAATTAAAAAAAAAAAAAAAAACACACACACACACACATACAATTAAAATTAACTCAAAATTATAACCCTAGATATTAATCCTAAATAATAACCATAGATATTAACTGAAAATTAACCCTAACGAATAATTAAAACTAAAATTAAAAAATCAAAATGGTTCAAAGAGTGTACCGAAGTTGGTGTGGTGGAGAGAGAGATCGATGTTTGGAGTCAAAGAAAATGGCGACACTCACAGAGAGAGAGGTGCACAGAGTGAGTGACGGTCCAAGGGGGAGAGAGTGAGAGGAACTGTTTATTTGGGTCAATAACTATTATAGATGTGAGTCATAGGCTCAAGGGCCTTTGTATAATTTTCTTGGGCTTTGGAGCCCATTGTTTTGGGTCAATAACCTATGAGCTCATGGACTCACTTTGTGATTATCGACCTTGCTATGAGTGGTTTGCCATGGTCTGGGCTTGGGCCACTCTTGTGTTGGTTGGGTTCTTGACCCACAAACAAACTTCTACAATAGAATTTCCCATTAATTCTTAAGGCATTCACGTGCTGAAGTCTAAAGAACTCATTCCCATGAACACTTGTATGAATTAATTAATTTTCATTAAACAGTTGATCAAAATATTGGAGTTTTCAATCAAGTGTCCAAATTATGCATTAAACTTTGTCAGTACTTTAATCAAAGTAGTAACAATTTATCTATTTTGTGTAAACTTTATTTACGTTTACGCATTTATTTTATATACGCTCGCTGCTCCCTCCACACACACACACACACACATATATATGCCCCTACAAGCTTGATTTCCAAGTGAGAAGAAGTTGGACTATTTAAAACTTATTTTTTTCACAAACTATTGCCCCTCGCTCAATTTTAAAGTTTTGAGTAAATTTTTTGTTTACTTAAATTAAACTAAAAATATTAGAGGCTTTTTTCTTCCTGTAAGGGAGAACCTAATATTTGAAATTAGGACAGAAAAGTTGAAAAATGAGAAATTAAGGGTTCAATAACAATTAATTCTTTAAGGAAATAAAGTTCTTTGTATTTTGTTTTTTGTTTGTAAATCAGTAAAATTATTTGAGAACATTGGTTTTTAGTGCCCTAAGGATGATGTATGTACAATATTTTCCAATATATATATATATATATATTTTGAAATATGATAAAAATTCTAATCTAAACTCACATACACGTATATTTTGAAGATCCCGGGGATCGAACCCACACCCTCATAGAGGGAGATTTTTAGAGGAGGGGATTACCACTGCAATATAAGATAGGTAATAAGCGTTTAATTTGAATCAAGAGGGAATGCTATGTAATTTTGCGAACCTTGAGAAAGGTGGATTTAATTTTCCCTTTTCTAATTTATTTGTCATATATTTCTCAATAGTAGTAATAGTACACACGATTCCATGAGAGAGTACAAAATAATTAGTGGTACTAGGACATCATAGTAGTGGATACATTGATTCAAGTGGAGAATTATTTTGTCCATACAATGATAACACTAGCATATCCTGGTCGAGCTTTGGAAGAAAATGTAAAATTGCTTTATGCAAAAGCTGCCAATTTGGGCTTGGGGGGATCAACCAAGCACGTGTCAAGGAGGGCATCGACTGAAGTATACTTGTGATCAGGATATAATTTGGAGGCCTCCAGGTCATCCGCAGTAAGTTCAAAGCTTGTCTGATCCCCTTTGATAAATATGTTGTGGAGAATAGCCACAGGTACGTTGTCAGGGAATGGTAGGGCTGCAAAGGAAGGAAAATTTGACTTCACCATCACCATTAATTCTTCATCAAATGGAAGTTGAACAGGGTAAAAAAATATGTATCTAACACAGATAAGACCATATTCTCCGTTGTCTATGAGGGGTTGGTCACATATATAGTGACAAAACTTGTAAGACGCATGATATTCTCTGTATACTATCCACAGCATCAAGCTGGTGATGCCTTTTTTTTACCATTCTTTTTTTTTTTTGATAAACAACAAGCCACAACGGAGTTGTATTTACACACACTCACGCAAAACCTTTTTCTGACTATTTATTTATGTAAAGTTTGTTTTCATGGGGCATGTTAATTATGCTAAGGTAGTAAGTATTTTTCCCTAATAAATCTTGGTCAACTACTAGTTGGATGCCAACCTAACCTATGTCTTGTAATAGGGAAAAGATATCTCCATTTGAAATTGATATATATCATAGTTTAGATTAAATTTTATAAATTTAATAGTATACAAATTAGTATATTATTCAAAATTTTAAAAGATCTGATAATTTGTATATTGCTAAATTCAAAAAATAAAATTTTAAACATAAAATAAATGAAATTGAAAAGATTTGAAATTAAGTAGATTTGTAAGAAAGAATCCCATTCTTTTGAGACACACATCGCTTTCAACATGTCAATTAGATCATTTTTGAAAAAAAAAAAACAGAGAATAGTTAAGTCTAATGGAATCTATCCCTTTCATGTCATGTCTCACACATTCGACCCATCTCTCTCACTTCTACCCAAAAATAAAATAAATAATAATAATAATAATAATTATTATTATTGTAGAAGCTACCATCACACAAAGGACAAGCATCTCTTAATTTTCTCTTCAAAAAATATATATAGCTTCCAATCTTAATAATTAAAAATTGATGTCTCACTAAAATGGGAAAACAACCAAAACCCATTTTAATTTTATCTCTCGTCATCCTTCCTCGGCACCACATCCATAAACGCATATATTACTAATTGTTTTTGTAAAGATAAATAAATTTTGAATCTACATGTGATTTTTCTGGAGTTTTTAACAATTCATTGAACCTAGCCAGCCGATTAATTTAAAAAAAAAAAAAAAAAAAGGCTACTATCACAAAGGAGTGAAGGACAAGCATTTCCCAAAAGTTTTTCGTTATGATCAGGAAATGGCATGAAACAACATTTGATTAATTGTTATGACAACATAAAATGATATGTGGATTTGATTATTACTGTTGATAAACATATCATATGTTGATTGAAGTCCATTTTAAAAAAATGTATAGTCATAAGTAAAAACTACAGAAAGTAATTTCCAATAAATTGATGTCTTACTTGACTATTTTCAAATTTGGCGACAACGACCAAAACTGATTTGATCTCTCTTCATCCATTCCGGCACCACATAAAGTCACGTATTACTATTTTTTTTTTTAAATAAAAAATAAAAAATAAAAAATTGGAATCAACCTGTGATATTTCTTGAGTGTTTACCAATTCATAGAACCTTCAACCGTAAATAGTATAATCGGTTTTATTATTATTATTATTTTTAAAATTCGATAATTAGCTGAGAGATTTAAATACTAATTCTCCATTGAGAATAAACCTACTTTCCTCCTCCTCACGCAGAAAGAAAAGATCAAAGTTGATTTAATTTAATTTTAAGTCGGGTTCAAAACTATAAAAAAACCAATTCTCTCTACTCTCTAGCTAGTTTCCAAATCACCCCATATCACTTTTTTTTTTTTTGGTAAAATCACCCCATATCGCACTCATTGAAATGAAGGGATGAAGACATACTTTCTTTTTTTATTAAGATGGTTAATTAAACTATACTTTTGGTCCTTAAAATATTCACAAAGTTTCAATTTGATCCCTGAATTTATTTTTTTTGTTAGTCCATTATTTCTCAAAATGTGTCAATGTGATCCTTATATAATAACATTGTAAAATTTTTGTATGGAAAATAATGATGTGTTAATATTTAATATTTACAATAGAAAAGATTAATTGAATGTGGAATTGTTTAGCCACCTCACAAGTGACTTGGAATTTTATTTTATTATTTTAAAAAAAGACATACCACACCTAAAACATCTCGACAATAACTTAAATGATCAAATATTTTGAGGTCCGGCATGTCACTTTTTTTTTTAATTATGAAATATTAAGTCATATGCCATGTGGCTAAATAGTTCAATATCAACATTTTCTATTACAAATGTTAACACATTATCATTTTCCACACAAAAAGATTGCAATGTTATGACAAAAGAACTATATTGACACACTTTGTGAAAAATAAGGACTAAAGGACACAAAAAAATTTCCAAGGACCATATTGAGACTTTGTAAAATTTTTAAAGATAAAAAATATTATTAAGTCTTATTAAGAATTTAGATTTTGACTCTTATTGGTAGCTTATAATAAAATTTCCTTTTCTTTTTTCATATTGCTACCAGAATTGTGCGTAAGACTGACCAAACATTCCTAAAAATTAGTATATTAAAAGCAAAAGATTTCTTACTCTCAGAGAGCTTCACTATTTCCTCCTCAGGGACATTAATCTTTTTCAGCGTGCGTCCTGTCTTTTTCTCCCATGAAGAAATCAAATCCAACTGTGACACTATGTTTCCCGGTGGCCTATAGATAATTACCCTATTGGCTACCCTTGGATCTGTGGCTGCTTTTACTGTATAGGCTGCTACATCCTCCTCATAATTTAACACGGCTGCAGAAAAAAAAAAAAAAAAAAAAAAAAAAAGAAGGTTAGGTGAGTAAAAAATGCGTATAGATAGCACAAATATGTGGTCACTGACTTGTCCATTTGTCTATTTGTCCATGGTTACCACTTCATGAATTAACGGGTCAAATAAGTCTCATTGTTAATTTGTCCTCAAAATTTGAAAAGATGCATTTTTCTTACCATTGCAATAATTAGCACTTAGAGAATAATTTCATCCACTTGAATAAAATAACCAAGTCATCTCATGTCTCATGAAAATGATCAATATTCTTTTTAATTTTATTTATTATATTGTTAGATTTTATTTCTTAAATCTAATCCTTCATAAATTTTCACGAAATATTGTTTGATACATCTTTAAATTTATAATTTCTTATTTAAACGAGAGAATAGATCCATTTCAAATAGAAATGATCATTTTTCTCGTGAAAAAAATAATACAAAATTGTATTTTAGATTTTAAAGGAAGTCAAAAAAATAAAAATAAAAATCCTACCCTTGGCTTCACCATTTCCATAAACAGCAACTTCATCGCGTTTTTCACGAGGATGTAGCAAGTAATCAACAAAATACGCTGCAAATGAGTTTGCAGACACATAAGTGTATGAGATTCCAGCCTCTTCAGTCGCCCTTCTGATCTTTCTTTTATTAGCAAGCAAACCTTCAAAAGGTGGCAACCCACTCACTCTATCTACTTCGTTTCCAAATTCCGATGGAACAAATCTCTGTTGCACAACAACAACAACAACCACCACCACAATACATCTATATTAGGATATATATATATATATTAATCATATTTGTAATAAATAAATAAAGGAAGGGAGGGACAAAAGTCACCTTTATATTTCCAGCATCTTTCATGGCTCTGATTATTTTGAGTTGTTCAAGATGTTGAGGAACAGCCAACGTAGAAATCACAACATCCACCTGACCAAGTGCTGTTACAAGCTTCTCATGCTCATCCAAGTCACCCTGTTTCATAATTAAACATTTTTCTTGATAACCATGCACATGACAAAAAGAACTAATTAAAGAAGTATGTGAAATATTTTAGTCCTTACACATGTTTTACGTACACATAGAGTTGTAGCCTTAATTGAAGCAAATAGAGTGATATATATATAGATGATTAACAAATCAGATAATAAAGATTATTAGTACTTGGATAACGGTGACTCCCAAAGCCTCGAATTCTTTCTGCTGCTCCA
Organism: Fagus crenata; assembly: GCA_014362285.1. Lineage (NCBI taxonomy): Eukaryota > Viridiplantae > Streptophyta > Magnoliopsida > Fagales > Fagaceae > Fagus > Fagus crenata. The sequence goes on from BKZX01002559.1 coordinate 114,246, forward strand.
GCTTGGAAGGGTCGGCGTTTGGTTTGATTGGACGCACATAGGCGTAGGTTGGATGACCCATGGAAACGCTTGCCTTCACCATGTACTTGCCAAGGTACCCGGTGGCTCCAAATACCAAAATCTTGCTCTTTTCACTAGCCATGGCTCCTTAATTAATTTCAATTAGCAATGAACAGCTTCAAGTGATGTTCAACCCATCTGAATACACGTTTATATAGAGAGACGGCTTTTGACTAGTTACATATGGCCTTCCAACATGATGTAATAAAACCTGAATTTAACATGTAATTGGTTAGATTTATTGGTTAAAATCTTTCTTGTTGACTAGCCAATGGCGCTTGTGGCCTAGTGGTACCTTATGACGTCTTTCATGTGAGACGTACAGGTTCTATCCTCTCACAAGTGGGGTTTGCAGCGTTTGCTTGCTATTGTCAAAAAAAAAAAAATCTTTCTTATTGACTAATCACACCATGTCCTTCTTGTAAATAATGAATACTACAGCCTGGTGCTTCTTATAATTGTATTACATAACAAATAATGAATACTACATTTACGGATTGAGATTCATGCACTTCTTATAATTGTACTACATAACAAATAATGAATACTACATTTATGGATTGAGATCCTATGCAATACTCAAAAGGTATTGCATGGGTGCAATTATTTTTTTTCCTCTCACATTTTCAAAACATTTTCACTTTTCACTTTTTGAATTTTTTAATAATTTTTTATTAAGTGGTTGAGATTGAAAGTTAACTCTTAATCACTCAATTGGTATTGCATGCAATATCAATTGCAAGAGATATCAATCCTACATTTGCCAAAACGTCTCCACAAAGATTCGCTTCCCGATAAACATGTCTAACATCCATTTCCTAATACTTTTCACGGAAAATTATAAAATATTCCAGAATACATTAAATACGTATTACCTCCTGTCAAATAAGTGGTGGGTCTCACTATGTTTCTACCATCAAACATGAGAATTATAGTGTTACTGTTTAGTCTGTCCACATCTAAGCCTCACTATCCATTTCTCATTACCATTCCAAAGAAGGCCACCAGCCCATCCCTGCCCGCCGCCAATCCTGAATTCCTTTCGAACAAGCATCTGTTTAACTTGATATATACTAAGCAAGTGGACAACTCCAATGAACAGCCACGTGTCTCTATGACTAGAAAGAGTGCCTTACTTCATTTGAAAAGTCCTTTTCAATTTTCTTTAGCCAAAAAAAGCAAATCTTTTTCATTTGCGAAATCTCTTTCAGTTTTATTTAGCAAAAAAGAAGTCTATTTCAAGGGTGTCGGCCAGGCAGGTGGAATTGGGATATTAGTAAAGAAAGCTTCCGAATGGGTGGTTAAAATGATATATATATATAAAAATAATAATAAAAATTAATTTGTGGTTGTTTCACAAGGAGTACAGACGACTTTCATAGACCTTATATATATAGAAAACTTTCATCTGATCTTCATTTTTCACTTTTGATTTTGAAAAGTAATCGAAGATTTTAAATTATGATATGACAAAATGAAAGTTGAAATATAGAATTTTTATGAACAAAATTTTGTAAGATTTAACTCATCTTTTTTTGCCCTGCCTAATACGTACATATTATATGAAATCATATAAAATATAGAAAAAATTAAGTTTTACATATCATGATTTTGTCATCTCGCTAATCTATATAATATATAATAGCAGAAGACATAAGCGTTAAAATTAAGAATGTGTTACATCATAACAAGTGGCATTTTTATTTATCATTTAAAATTCTCAACTGATACGTTGTTTTAAATTTTAAATTTCTCAAGTGGTATGATGCATGCGTTTACAAGAGTATTAAACGCACAAAAACAATAATTTTAATCGGTGTTAAACACTTTTAAATAAAAATGGATAATAACAAATTATTTTAAATAAATCTTAATAAAATATACTTCTTTAAGAGATATTAAAAAAATTAGTTCAATTTAATGATTAACACAAATTTTTTTCACAAAATTTTTTTTATTAAAAAAAAAAAATCAAATTGATTCTTCTATTACTAATAGACTTCTTTCAAATATCTACTTCTCTAAGAGAAATTAAAAACAAAACTTCTTTAAAAACAACGCCTAAACACAAAAATTTATTTTTAAATTAATTCATATTAGACTTTCTTAAAAAATTAATAACCAAACACCAAAACAAAAATTTAATACGAAAATTCTTTGAAAATAACAAAGAAAAAAAAATCAATAATATTTTTTAAAAGTGGCAAACATAGAAAATCTATCAACAACAATTTTTTTAATAAAAATAAAAAATAAAAAGAATCAAACGATAAACACTATTTTTTTTTTTTTTATCTATTTAACAAGATCATTACTAATATGATTTAAATCTACCACGTGACACCATCCTTAAAAAAAAAAATAACTAATATGATTTAAGTTAATACGATGACTCACAAATTCAACGAAACACAATTCACAGGTTTTGCTTAAAACCGCACATGGTGCGGGTTAAATGCTAGTTAATAACTTAATGTGAATATTATTATGTCTCATTTCGACGTGACTAAAATTAAAACACTAGTTAATACTTAATTAAAGATGGTCGTTGTGGGTTCCCGTTAGTCAATAGGTAATTCTCTTATCGATTTTGTTATTTCTATTTCTTAAATGAGTAGGAGAAAATCTCCCCTTATAAAATACCTATTGCAATCACTCATTAGGAGTTGTCTGATAATAATTTGTTATCAATAAAGCTTTCTTTTGCTGGCTAGCCTAGAGTTTTATGTAAAACTCATGTTCTATATTTATATTTATTTTTATTTTTTAGGGTAATATATAGAAGAGTTGTAGTTATTGTGTGCATGGTTTTAAAAACTGGACTGGAAAGAAAATCGGAAAAGTGAATAGTTTTTGGTTCACTGGTCTAACTGGGGTCGGACTAATCGTCGAACGAGTGACGTCATAAATAATTTAATTAGTAATTTTAAAATTATATAAATAATTAAAATAAATGTATGATAGCTTTATAACTAATAATACTTACAATTTTTTTTTAAAGATGTAACAAAACATATTGACATTACAAAAATAATAATCCTTCAACCAAAATATAAATAGGAAATAATAAAGCATATACAAGTAAATTAACACTAAATAAATTTATAATGACCATTTGAATTTCATTTACCATGTTGGTGGCATTTGACCAAAGGTATTAATTTGAAAACGGATTTGGATATTTATGAACATCATTATGACTAAAATTACGCAATTGGATTTATATAATTCTATATGTAAACTACACTAAAATTATATTGATTTTTGTTATCGTATTAGCTATTAAATTATGGGCAGGGTTTACCTCCAACCTAATTTGGAAGAATTCTCCTTCAACCTACTACGTATCAATTAAATAGACTATCTACATGTATTATTTAAAAAAAGTTATATCCACGTGTATTATTTTAAAAAGTTACATGACTCATTAAAAAGGTCATGCGATTAAAAATATATATGGATGGTCTATTTAATTGCCACGTAATGAGTTTTAAGAAAATTTCTTCAAACCAGATTAAAAGTAAACTATTTTTCTTATTTAAACATTAATATGACAATAAGTCAATGAAGTTGAATGAAGAAGAAAATTATAAAACTAAAAAATATAAAAATATAAAAACAAAAAAAGATTGGTCGTACAACATTTTTTTCTCAAATTTCCTGGTTTAAAGCATTCCCATAAAAGAGATGATTTATTGATTTTAGCATTCCACATATTTATCATTATTAAATGTGACTTGATTTTTCCAAGCCACGAAAAGCAAATACGTTTAGAATACCACATATTTATCATTATTAAATGTGACTTGACTTTTCCAAGCCAGGAAAGGGAATTACGTTTAGCAAAAAAACAAAAGAAAAAAAATTACGGCAAGCAACCTGCCTATTTGTCTTTGTCATTCCGAAATGGTACTCCCCGTCCCCTCTGTTCTTCACTTTTTGTTTTCTTTTTTTTTTTGTTTGATGAATCACTTTCTTTTGTATTTTTTTTTGGCTATATCACCTCTGCTATTCACTGCTCATCACTTTCTAACCCACAATAATAAAGTCCCATTCAATGTTGCTAATAAGAAGTGATATGAGTATATGTAGGAGGATGATGGGTGATGAATGGTTTTGAGTTTTGACATTCTTTTCCTCTTTGTTATTTTATAGTTGTGGAGATATTCTAAAATCTGTAAAGTTTGGGTTGCTTTTGAGAGATTAGATCCAAGTACCTGAATGCCAGACGTTGAGAGAGAAGAATTTTGATTTTTTTTTTTTTTTTTTAAATGAAAGACTTTTAACAGAAAGCCAAAAATTAAAGATAAGGAGAAAGGATGATTTATTTATAAACAATATCATTTTAGTTTTTAAATGTGGGACTTGTTTTTTTTGTGAGAAAGACTTCTTGAGAGTTTCACAATGGAAAAATGAAAAAGGATGTTATATTTTCTTATCTATAAATATTGTACTAACAATTTATTTTTTATTTTTTAATCTTGAATATTTGGACCAGCATTCCGTAGATATGCGTCCCTCAACTAATCACAATAGATAATGTAACACTATTTACAACTTATCTCAACAAATCATAAAATAGGTGGTGGAAGAAATTGTGTCCTTCTAATATATAATATCTAAAACAAATATTTATGTGTTGAATCCTTGAGCAGAAAATAAAATAATAAAATATTGTCAACTCGTTAACAGTGAAAATATATCTAATTGGATCTAGAATTTATCCTCTTTTTATTAGTCCTTTTTCTTTGGTTATGCAATGTATATACCAAAAGAAATTGAAAATTGCTCTCCAATCTCCGGTATTCCGCTAGAGTGGGGCTATCCAGCTAGACCTAGTTGAATATTTGCGTACGATAAAAATTGAAAGTGACTCTAGACTCTTACCCACCATTGTACGATCGTTCTTTTGGACAAGAAAGCTTCTTTCTACTCATCAAAAAAACAAAGCTTCTTTCTTTTCATTATGAAAAATATAAAATAAAAAATAAAAAAAATTATCCTAATAATTTGAGTTAATAACGAAAATTATCAATAATTTTCGAAAATATAGTTTGTTCTCTAAATATAAACAGTTTTATAAAAAATACACAAATTGTGTTAAGTACTATTTATACCTAAGGGATGATTTCTTAATTACACCAAAAAAACAAGCTTCTTTCGTAACCATATTATTCCTATCCAAAATAACAATAATGGCACGATATTCTAATTGCCATTTGAATTCAACACAATTTATTTCTTGTTTATGCAACATAATTATTTCTAGCTCGAACCTAATTCTAAACAATTATATATTATTTTTAAGTGCATATGACAGGGAAGCCATGTGAGCCATGCATGCATATATACTATCTTTTCATCTGATTATATCTGAACAAGTCAAACACCCCAGCAGGACCCAATTTTCGACAGGTAGCCTACACTCAATTATTTCGTATCACTATAATTAATTCAGCCTCATATTTGCGATTGTTTAAAAGTTGTAATTATTTAGGGGAAATAGATTCTTCGTCATTTTTGTAAGGGACTGCCCAAATCAATTTTGCATTGGACTCTTCATTTCTCACAATACAGTAAGTATCGATATCAATCCTGCACTGACCCTTGACAAAATGGGACATGACTTATTAATAGAGTCGTCATTCGTCAAGCATCGATCTGCCGGAGATTAAGATTTCATTCATATTACTTTTCTACAATAAATATAATTAATTACTCTTTAAGAAGAAATATAACTATTGTCTCTTTGAGAATAAACTTGAACCAAAATATATATCAAAGTAGGTGGAGAATTTTGTTAATACAACGCCAGCAATTTGGAAATCACTTCAACAACCCACATTTTGTTTTACACGGTAGAATGTTTCACGCTTCAAACTTGATGGCTATACTTTTGACAGTGTTTCCTACTTTTTCTTTCCATCTATTAAAATTGACTATTCTTTCTCACGTGATCCATGGATGAATGTTCCTTTGTAGCTTCAAACTTCGAATCGTTGAACAAATATCATAAGACACTAAAAGATTCCTGATGTTTTTCTCTCTCTCTCTCTCGACTTTGTGGGTGTTTTTTTCATTACGTTGTGTCATGTCAAGTCGTCAAATTTTAATGAAAAGACTACCGTTGTTTTGTTTTTGTTTTGTTTCGAGTAAATGAAAATACTATCTTAAAATAAGAAAAGTTGGTCCACGAAAATTGGTTAATTCTTGTGGCGGACGTAGCCACCAGCCCCGATTATATCTAGTTGTGTCATGTGTGGCTGACCCAGATGGGTTTCACTGTTGACCATTTACTTTTCATAAAAACTATTTTATTTTTTAATGTAAAGGAAAGCAATTATGATTATAAATTAGGAGAGAGTGGGGGTAGAACGAAAAACTAAGGGGATGTTCCATCAGTGTTTTTTGTTTTGTGTTTTTCAAACTTGTATTTAAGTACTGTGAAAAATTGCTCTTAAGAATAGTATTAGTATTTGAGTAATTTGGAGAACCAAAAATTTGTTTGACATGTGTTTTCCACATAGTTTGTCAAAGACCATTTATCTAACACATGCTTGGCTCTATTAGCTTCTCCTTGGGGCCATCCAAAGGACAATGATTCTACTTGGGTTGCCCAATATGTAGTATTTCCAAGAGGATTCTGTGAAAAATTGCTCTTAAGAACAGTATTAGTATTTGAGTAATTTTGAGAACCAAAAATTTGTTTGACATTTGTTTTCCACATAGTTTGTCAAAGACCACTTAGCTAACACGTGCTTGGCTCTATTAGCTTCTCTTGGAGCCCATCCAAAGGACAATGATTGTACTTGGGTTGCCCAATATGTAGTATTTCCAAGAGGATTCTGTGTTTTTCAAACTTGTATTTAAGTGTTGTGAAAAATTGCTCTTAAGAACAGTATTAGTATTTGAGTAATTTTGAGAACCAAAAATTTGTTTGATATGTGTTTTTCACATAGTTTGTCAAAGACCACTTAGCTAACACATGCTTGGCTTCATTAGCTTCTCATGGGGTCTATCCAAAGGACAATGATTGTACTTGGGTTGCCCAATATGCAGTATTTTCAAGAGGATTCTATGAAAAATTACTCTTAAAAACAATATTAGTATATATATATATATATATAAATTAAAACAGAAGACGTTGCCATCTTTTTGCCACATGGCATCTAAGGTAATATCTTCTGCTTGACACGTAGCATTTTATGTGGCACATGAATTAAATAAACTAAATTCAATACCCACTACCCCATAATAAAAACTACATCATTAATAAATTAAACACAATATATGTTACTTCAAATATGCATTTAAATTACAACTTCGGTATTTGTCCCAATGGTCATTCCTCTCCCCAAAAAGTCTCACCCCTTTGTGAGGGCGTGGGTTCGATTCTTGGAATCCCCAAATTTATTCCTCTTATTTTCTAATATTTAATATTAAAGTGGAAATAAAAGTTTGGGCAAGATAAAGTTTACATAAGTATTACCTTCATATTCGTCTTTTCTCATGTTAAGTATTTGAAAATTATATTTTCTTTATTTAAAGAGCAAAAATTTGTATAGATTATAAATTGCTACAATTAGGTTGGGTTTTTTTCCAAGTTGAATGCTAAATAGCTATAAATACTTGCAGATACATCGAAAAATGATACTTTTACTATATATGTTGTTTGGCCATAAAAGTTTCGTATCCTTTTTGCATTAAAAGTTAAATCAATGATGTTAGTCATTGTATGACAATATACCTTCGTGAAGACTGAAAAGGAGCATGAGGCAGAATTTCATATTTTTAAAATATTCATTTGAATTATTATGTGAAATTCTTACGTAAGTTATATGACTCTAGTTTTAATTATGTAAAAAGATGTTCTTCTGTCATGAGATACCTTAATGAATTGATCTTAAAGGGTGGAGTAAAACGTGTCTCATTGTTATTAGTAATCTCAATTGATTTTGATCATATGATTTTATATATATATATATATATATATGCATGCAAATACATTAGCTGAGTTAGTCTTGAAGAGAGTGGAGGATATAGTTAGGATAAGTTTTTCTACGCAATAACTTATTGTATATCTTACATTCGAAGTATTTTTGCTTGGTTAAGTTGTAGTCCTCTATTTTTTGCAACCAATAATATATATATATATATATATTTACAATTTCTGATACTATTTAACTGCATATAAAATTTAGTTTGACTTGATTTTTTTTTTTTTTATATACAATTGGATATATTCGAAGTATTTTTGCTTGGTTAAGTTACAGTCTTCTATTTTTTGCAACCAATAATGTTTTTTTTTTTTTTTTTTTTTTTTTTTTTTTTGATATTATTTAGCTGCATATAAAATTTCATTTGACTTGATTTTTTTATTTTTATACAATTAGATATATTCGAAATATTTTTGCTCGGTTAAGTTGTAGTCCTCAATTTTTTTGCAACCAAAAATGTTTTTTAACAATTTCTGATACTTTCTAACTACATATAAAATATAAATTGACTCGATCATTTTATTTTTATACAATTGGATATGCTAAATAGCTTGACAACTATCTATTTAATATATTTTTGGGGGTACGTGTTAAGTATAAATTATTTTCCAATACTCATATTAGAATTGATGAGGCAATATTCAAATTATCTGAAATTTAGGATATCAATGAACTATCATTTTAAAGATAACCAAAAGAGGCAATTGTGTAGTTTTTTTTTTTTATCTTTTTTTTGGGTCAGAGGGAATAACATCTTAAGATTTATTTATTTTTCTATGTGTTAAAGTTTCCTGAGAGATACGTTTTAGACTTAAGATGACATTATCATTTTTATCTCCGTGGACCAATTTGTTATATGATGGATTTCTAAGGTCACAGATATTGTTTATGTGATTATTTATAAGTGATAAATTGCCCAAAAAAATATGAAAAGAGAAATAAAAGAAAGTAAAAAAAGGTAAAGATGAGATAAATATGCGACAAATTGTATTATTTATTTGTACTATCAAAGTGTTGTAAGTTAAACAAAAATGAGAAACCTCTGAACATTTAGAATCCCTATATGGAACAATTAAGGTTCACCAAAGTGATTGAAATTCACAAAAGATGTGAAGTGAGTTTTTTTTTTTTTGCTAAGTGAATACAACCCTAGGATATAACTTACCATTTAAAGGAATCGATGCAATTAGGCTAAAAAGTTATTGGTAGTTATCTTTATAGACTTAGTATAATACATTTGATGAAATATAATAAAAATCAATATAATACATTTGATGAGATATAATAAAAATGATCATTTCTATTTTTAAGCGTAAAGAAAAATTATTTACATTTTCTATTTTACACTTTTCTTTTCTTTTCTTATTATTATTATTATTTTTTTACTTTTCATTATTGTTATTATTTATTCCTTCTTCTTAATTAAGTTGCTTTGTTAGAAACATATTTTTAGAAAAATAATGAAAAAAAGCCGCGCATTGCGTGAGTTATAGTCTAATATAAACTAAAACTCGGAGCAAAGAGAAATTTTTTTGGGTCCTCCAAATCCTGCCAGATCAGACTCTCTAGATTAATCCATCATATTCCTTTAATGACCTCTTAAATTTTCTTCTCCTCCTAACTGAATCAACATTTTTCCGTTATTCCACCAATTAATATCCAGATTTTTTTGGAATCCACGTATTAATACCCCACCAATTAATATCCACCTATTAGTAATTGTTTTGGAATGTCATTAGTTAAATGAAATTTAATTATAGTGTGATTGAATGATATATTGTAGAAAATGAAATATATCTATAATCTATAATCTATAATCTAAACTAAAACTCGGAACAGAGAGAAACTTTTTTGGCTCCTCCAAATCCTACCACATCAGACTCTCTAGATTAGTCCATCCCATTCCCTTAATGACCTCTTAAATTTTCTCCTCCTAATTGAATTAGCATTTTTCCGTTATTCCACCAATTAATATCCTGATTGTTTTGGAATCCACATATTAATACCCCACCAATTAATATCCACCTATTAGTGATTGTTTGGAATGTCATTAGTCAAATGAAATTTAATTATAGTGTGATTGAATGATATATCCACCAATTATTGCAGAAAATGAAATATATCTATAATCTACAATCTAAACTAAAACTTAGAGCAGAGAGAAACTTTTTTGGCTCTTCCAAATCTTGCCACATCAGACTCTCTATCTCCATAAAAATCCATGCCATTTCAAATTTGTTTCCAATTTTAATTCCTTCTCATCTAGATTAATCCATCAAATTCCCTTAATGGCCTCTTAAATTTTCTCTTCCTCCTAATTGAATCAGCATTTTTCCGTTATTCCACCAATTAATACCCCACCAATTAATATCCTGATTGTTTTGGAATCCACGTATTAATAACTCACCAATTAATATCCACCTATTAGTGATTGATTTTGGAATGCCATTAGTCAAATGAAATTTAATTATAGTGTGATTGAATGATATATTGTAGAAAAGGAAATGTATCTGTAATCTATAATCTAAACAAAAACTCGGAACAGAGAGAAACTTTTTTGGCTCCTCTAAATCCTGCCACATCAGACTCTCTAGATTAATCCATCTCATTCCCTTAATGACCTCTTAAATTTTCTCCTCCTCCTAATCGAATCTACAATCTAAATTAAAACTCGAAGCAGAGAGAAACTTTTTTGGCTCCTCCAAATCCTGCCACATCAGACTCTCTATCTCCATAAAAATTCACGTCATTCCAAATTTATTTCCAATTTTAATTCCTTCTCATCTAGATTAATCCATTCCATTCCCTTAATGGCTTCTTAAATTTTCTCCTCCTCCTAATTGAATCAGCATTTTTCCGTTATTTCACTAATTAATGCCCCACCAATTAATATCTTGATTGTTTTGGAATCCACAAATTAATACCCCACTAATTAATATCTACCTATTAGTGATTGTTTTGGAATGCCATTAGTCAAATGAAATTTAATTATAGTGTGATTGAATGATATATCCACCAATTATTGCAGGAAATGAAATATATCTATAATCTACAATCTAAACTAAAACTTAGAGTATAGAGAAACTTTTTTGGCTCCTCCAAATCCTACCACATCAGACTCTCTATCTCCATAAAAATCCACGCCATTCCAAATTTGTTTCCAATTTTAATTCCTTCTCATCTAGATTAATCCATCCAATTCCCTTAATGGCCTCTTAAATTTTCTCCTCCTCCTAATTGAATCAACATTTTTCCATTATTCCACTAATTAATACCCCACCAATTAATATCCTGATTGTTTTGGAATCCGCATATTAATATCCCACCAATTAATATCCACCTATTTGTGATTGTTTTGGAATGCCATTAGTCAAATGAAATTTAATTATAGTGAGATTGAACTTATTATTGTAGAAAATGAAATATTTCTATAATCTACAATCTAAACTAAAACTCGGAGGAGAGGGAAACTTTTTTGACTCCTCCATATTTTGGCACATCGGACTCTTTATCTCCATAAAAATCCACGCCATTCCAAATTTGTTTCCAATTTTAATTTATTCTCATCTAGATTAATCCATCCCATTCCCTTAATGGCCTCTTAAATTTTCTCCTCTTCCTAATTGAATCAGCATTTTTCTGCTATTCCACCAATTAATATCCTGATTGTTTTGGAATCCACGTATTAATACCCCACCAATTAATATCCACCTATTAGTGATTATTTTGGAATGCCATTAGTCAAATTAAATTTAATTATAGTGTGATTGAATGATATATTGTAGAAAATGAAATACATCTATAATCTATAATTTAAACTAAAACTCGGAGCAGAGAGCAATAACTTATTGTATATCTTACATTCGAAGTATTTTTGCTTGATTAAGTTGTAGTCCTCTATTTTTTGCAACTAATAATTTTTTTTTTTTACAATTTCTGATACTATTTAGCTGCATATAAAATTTAGTTTGACTTGATTTTTTTTTTTTTTTTTTTTATATACAATTAGATATATTCGAAGTATTTTGCTTGGTTAAGTTGTAGTCCTCTATTTTTTGCAACCAAAAATGTTTTTTTTTTTTAACAATTTCTGATACTATCTAACTGCATATAAAATATAGTTTGACTCGATCATTTTATTTTTATACAATTGGATATGTTAAATAGCTTGACAACTATGTGTTTAATATATTTTTGGGGGTATCTGTTAAGGATAAATTATTTTCCAATACTCATATTAGAATTGATGAGGCAACATTCAAATTATCTGAGATTTAGGATATCAATGGACTATCATTTTAGAGATAACCAAAAGAGGCAATTATGTAGATTTTTTATTTATTTATTTTTTTTAGGGTTAGAGGGAATAACATCTTAACTTTTTTTTTTTTTTTGTTTTTTTTCTATGTGTTAAAGTTTCCTAAGAGATACGTTTTAGACTTAAGATGACATTATTATTTTTATCTCCGTTGACCAATTTGTTATATGATGGACTTCTAAGGTCACATATATTGTTTATGTGATTATTTATAAGTGATAAATTGCCCAAAAAAATGAAAAGAGAAATAAAAGAAAGTAAAAAAAAAAAAGTAAAGATGAGATAAATATGCGACAAATTGTATTATTTATTTGTACTATCAAAGTGTTGTAAGTTAAACAAAAATGAGAAACCTCTAAATATTTATAATCCCTATATGGAACAACTGAGGTTCACCAAAGTGATTTAAATTCACAAACGATGTGAAGTGATTTTTTTTTGGCTAAGTGAATACAATCCCGGGATATAAACCCCCATTGAAAGGAATCGATACAACTAGGCTAGAAAGTTATTGGTAGCTATCTTTATAGACTTAGTATAATACATTTGATAAAATATAATAAAAATCAAGATAATACATTTGATGAGATATAATAAAAATGATCATTTCTATTTTTAAGCGTAAAGAAAAAATATTTACATTTTCTATTTTACACTTTTTTTTTTTTTTTTTTTTACTTTTCATTATTGTTATTATTTATTCCTTCTTCTTAGTTAAGTTGTTTTGTTAGAAACATATTTTTAGAAAAATAATGAAAAAAAGCTGCGGATTACGCGGGTTATAGTCTAGTTTGAGTAATTTTGAAAACCAAAAATTTGTTTGAAATGTGTTTTCTATATTGTTTGTCAAAGACGACTTAGCTAACACATGCTTGGCTCTATTAACTTCTCTTGGGGCCCATTCAAAGGACAATGACTGTACTTGGGTTGCCCAATATGCAGTATTTCCAAGAGGATTCTATGTTTGGTCACTGTATTATATTTTTTGTCTACTAAACTTGTATTTAGGTGCGTTGAAAAATTGCTTTTGAAAATAATATTTTAGTAGTTTTGAGTACCCAAACCAAGGTTATTAAAATCCCGATTCGAATCTTAAAATCTTACGATTTTACGATTCAATATTATGAAAACGATTCGAATCTTAACTGAATCTTAAATGTGGTAGAATCTTAATAGAATCCCGATTTGAATCTTAGAATCTTTAGAATCCTAATTTGCTTCCGATTCTATATGATTTTACTGCACAAGGTTTATTCGGATTTTTTGAGGTTTTTTTTTTATTTTTTATTTTTTATTTTATTTTGTTTGGGTCTCCAATGAAAATTTAGCTTGTATTGGGCTGATTTTTACTTTTTAGTATGTTGGTAGCCTGCCCCCCCCACCCCTTTTTTTTGATAAAAAGTAGCCCGTCCTTTTTTTTTTTAAAAGAGAAGCCTGCCCATTTTTCTTTGGAAGATATCTTTTCAGATGATGAGTGGATAGCTGTAAAAGAGAGTCCAAATGAACTAAATGAAGAATGGCCAAGTGTCTTTCATAGGGATGCTCAAGAGGAAGATGAAAATGGTAAGTAGGTTTTAAATCTTGTAAGTTATGACTTATGACTTCCTTATTAGATCTTTATAAAATTTTGAATACAATTTGTTTTTGTTCTTTTTTGCTAGTTGATAAAGATAAAGAAATTCATAATCTTAGTGATTGTGAACTTGAAAATGAAGTAAGAGATTTTGATGATTTTCCCATAGATGATTTAGATGGAAGCAACGACATTTATGGTGAAGGTCTCCCATTAGAGGACAACATTCATCCAATCAATGATAATCTTGGTTTTTAGATCTTGATTATTCACATTGAATAATAAGTAATGTGTTACTTTCGTCACAAAATCACCATTGTGGAAAATGGCTGGGAGATATTTTGATTTATGTAGTGTTATTATTTGAAACATTATGTATCTTTGTTGTTATGTGGTATTAAAATTTGGAACTTGAAAGTTTGAAGTTTGAAATTTGTCATTGGCTAAAATACACTATTGGTCCCTAAAGTTCACACATTGAGCACTCTTGGTCCCTGAAGTTTGAAATGAGCGCTATTAGTCCCTATCATTTCAAAAATGAGCGTTATTGATCCTTCCATCCAATTCTGTTAGTTTAATTGCCTAATTGGTTAACGGAATGATGATGTCACATTTTATTAATGATGTGGCGCAATATTTTTTATTTAAAAATTACACATAATCAAAATAGCATGAGCTAACTCGGATAAATTCATAACCCATAAAACTGATCCACCTATAGAGCCTGCCTAAACCCATAAATCCTTAAATCGGTTTTCTATATTCCCCAACCCAAAAATCTCCAAACCAGAGATTGAAACTCTTAATGTTTCTTATCTTGTACTTGACATGTAATTAAATCCTTTGTTGATAAGGTCTAATTAAGTAGTCCTATGCAGCATCATCTTTGAAGCTTCACGTCTATTGGACCATTAATCAAAATCTCCAGAATCTCTCTCTTTCTCTCTCTAAACTTCAACATCATTTGAATTTTCGTTTGAAAGGAACAAATGCTTTGTTTTAATTAAATGCAAACTACAACAAGAAAGCCATAGAGATATCTTATTCGCCTGTAGTGAATGTTAGAAAGATGGAAGATGGTGATGGTGATGGCGATGCGATGGCGGCGGTCTAATTAAGCAGTCCTATGCAGCATCATCTTTGAAGCTTCACGTCTATTGGACAATTAATCAAAATCTCCAAAATATCTCTCTCTCTAAACTTCAACATCATTTGAATTTTCGTTTGAAAGAAACAAAGGTTTTGTTTAATTAAATGCAAACTACAACAGGAAAGCCATAGAGATATTTTATTCGCCTGTAGTGAATGTTAGAAAGATGGAAGATGGTGATGGTGATGGTGATGGTGATGGCGATGGCGATGGCGATGGCGGCGGTGGTGGAGATGGCTTAGGCGTTATTAGTGGCAGCACTTATGGCTGTTTGTGAGTTTCAATATTTCATTTGGAGATTTTCTAGGTTTGGGGAAAATAATAGTAAATTGATTTGGGATTTATGGATTCAGGCGGGACTGTAGGCATTTGGGTTATGAATTAATCCAGGTTAGCTTATGGGTATTTTGATTATGTGTAATTTTTATTTAAAAAATATTGTGCCACATCATTAAAAAAATGTTACATTATTCTTTTGTTAGCCACATAGATAATTAAATTAACGGACTTTGATGGAAGGATCAATAACGCTCATTTTTGAAATTTTAGGGACTAATAGCCCTCATTTCAAACTTCAGGGACCAAAAGCGCTTAACGTGTAAACTTTAAGGACCAACAGTGTATTTTAGCCTTTGTCATTTGGTATTTAATAGTTAATGACTTATTGCATTTTATAAATTTTATGCCAAAACTTATTTATTTTTCAATGATTCTTTAATCTATGTTATGAATTATAATTATTTATATATTTTTTATTTACGAAAAGTAGAATCTTACGATTCACGATTCGATTCTACGATTCGATTCGCGAAACCCTTCCAACGATTCAAGTAGAATCCCGATTTTAATTAGCTTGAACCAAACTTTGTGTGGCAGATGTTTTTCGCATAATTTTTAATAGTGTTTTTAGTTATTATTTTATTATTATAAGTATTATTATTTTTATTTTGCAAACAACCGGAACACAATAGCACCACCGTGACCCACTGTGATACACCGCTTGTCGCCCAAAACAATCCACCATCCACCACATCCTTCACCGGCCACCACAGATCCTTCAAGCAAATTAGAACAGCAAACACACAGCTACACCCACAACCGCAACTCACAAAAGCAAACCCACTGCAAATCACAAATCCTTCAATCAAATCTATACCCATAACCCACAAAACATATAGACAATTTTTGCCCCATATCTGATCGGCGATCTCAAGCTCGAATGGCGGTGGAGATCCTTCGCACGAACAACGGAGATCGCGAAGAGAGTGTGTGTGCTCACCTCGCCTCGCGATTTCCATCACCATCACCGCCACATAGCCTCACCCTTGCCGTCGCCGCTCACCTTGCATCGCATCTCCTCGCCTCCGTCGTCACCGCCTCGAGCAGAGTCCGTCCGAGTGAAGGGCAGAGTGGAAGAGAGAGATACGATTAGATTCATGGGAATGTGATACTGAGAATTTGGATGTTAGGAATGTAACTATTCCCATGTTGATTTGCCCAAAAATATGATATTCTCATGTTTGAGGTATTTTTATTCTTCCCAAAATGTCCTTAGTTTTATAAACACAGTATTAGTGTTTCTAATCACTTTTTTTTTGGCATCATCTAAATAATAAGAAAAATAATATAAACTTTAAATCAAGTCAAATTTATTAAAACCATAATCTAACATTTTCAAATAACATATGTAATTAATACAAAAATAATTAGTTTCAATTCTTATTTTTAAAGGCATGTCAAGAATCATATATTGTTAATAAAAATAATTAATTTTTCCACCTTTTCAATAAAAAATAACTATAATAATTTATTTTCTTTTAGTTTTAACTCCATTTGGTTAAAGAATGAGATATTGTAGACGATAAAGAGATAAATAAGACTTTTTTATATGATTTTATTTCTTTTAATTAGATGATAAGGATAATGATGTTAAAATGATCAATTTATATAAAATATAACTTTCCTTATATATGAGAATATAGATACTCACCTATTTTAAAGGGAATCCATATTCCTACAAAAGTGAGAATGTAGATACCTTAGGCATCTAGATTCTCTTGGACGATTTGTAATCAAACATGAGAATGTTATGAATTTTGATAATCTTAGGAATCTTAAAAGATTATCCTATACCAAACGCCCCCTAATCTACAAGAAATAAAGCAAAATTTACACAAATTGAATAAATAAATTTTATATACAACCAGTTCATCAAATCTTCCAGCACAAATCCTACACTGCATGAGAGCACAAACAATTACAGTCCTCATTTCCTGTGTACATGTATGGTATTCCTTTTCCCCTAATAATCCTCCTTTTCAATAAAAAAAAAAAAAAATGAACCATACTTTAGAATTCCCCTGGAACTTCTTCATCAGGTAAAATCACAGTCAAGAGAGAATACTTGACTCTTACGGAGATTTTACCCTTCTCAACTGAAAGCTTTGCTCCAGACACAACCCAGTACCCAGGAGAGTCCTGTGGTCCTCTTGTCATCTCTGTTGTGTCAACAAACCTAAGAAGCTTAGGTGTCTGGGTTGGCACTGGAGGGCCCCCAGGATAGACAGCAGAGTTTATGTTCACATCAGCTGGCCGAGGAGGTGGTTTTTGAGCGTTCGAGAAACGAGTGCTGATCAGGGTTGAGATTATTCCTGATTTTTGTGCCAAACCAGGGGAACCATCCCACTCAGGGGCTTTAACAGCCATTGCACCAATAACTTTAGAGAAATGGAGCCGTACGAATAAAACTTTCTTCAATCCAGAGTCTCCAACTTCAAAGTGTGCCCCAGTGACAACAGACAGATCATCATCAGACTCGACAGGGGCTGTGCAGACATGAGAAAAGCTCTTCCATTGAACCTTTTCATAGTACCTGCGGTCAGATGAGAGATGAGAGAAATTGCTATTAGGTTCATCCAGGAGTTGAAAGGTCTTTGGCTGTGAGGAAAGGTGCTGCAAGTGGATTGCTAGGCAGTTGCTTCGTTTCCCTTCCAAATAGAGTCGGAGTCCAGTCACTGGCTTCTTACCCACATCAACCTGTCAAATCATTTATCAAATATAAATTAATAAATTAAGATGACTAATTTGGGTGCCAACACAATATACATGCAATAGAGTAAAAGATAATCAAGAATAATAGAGCTACGAGACATCAAAATCAGAAAGCTCCACATACAGTGATGATTTATCAAAGATAAAACATAAATTAAGATGACTAAGTTGGGCGCCAACAAAATATACAGTTATTCCATCCCATACACATGCAATAGAGTAAAAGATACTCAAGAATAATGAAGCTGCGAGACATCAAAATCAGAAAGCTCCACATACAGTGGCGATTTATTTTCTTTTTATATTTCTATTGCATTGAGCAGAAAATTTAAAGAGTCAAAACTGCAAGACTTCTTCCAGTTTGTTAAGACAACTGCAGATGGAGATAATAGAAGGTCAACTGACATAATACTACTACCATCCAACCTATTTAAAAACAGTGGTGTCCTATACGAGCAAAAAGTTGCATGAGAACAGAAATTCCAGTTTCTGATAGTTGAAATCCAGTAAGCATGCATTTCTTCGTGACTGCAACATAAAATGGCATTCACGAGTTTCTGAACATGAGAAAAGTTGCACATGGATATAATAAGCTTGTAAAGAAAGGAAATTGATGTGCATCAAAATGGCTACATCTCAGCACAGAAACTTAGGTTTAATAACAAAATGCAGTAGCATTGTTTTTCTTCAGGTCAACAGACACAGCAGCCTTATACTATATCTAAACAAGATTAAAATTTCCTACAAAAAACAATATGGGAGAGATTTTCTGAACTGTAATATATGTCAATACCAGAGGTTTAAGCAGTCGAAAGAACAAAGGAGTGAGAGTGAGAAGGCCAGGGAGAGGCTTGCCTGCTATCTCAAGTTACTGATTTTGGTTTAAAGATTCATTATGCTTTATTTAAAACACTTGCAGACTTTAATAGGGAAAAAAGAGCCACTTGTTTACAATAACCTAGGAAAGTGTCACTCCACTAGCTGTTAGAACATCCAATCTAAAAGCTAAAACTGTCCAACAATGTATATCAAGCATAAACTAAACTCCCCCTCCACCCCACCACACCCTCCCCCCCCCCCCCGGGGGGCACCCAACAACACTGAACCAACTGTAGGACTAGGCTCTAAGACCATGTTAAAGCATCCAACCCAAAAGTAAGCTGTCAGGAAGTGTGCCAAAAATGTATATCAAGCTCACCAAACACCTAAGAACCAACACTGGCATTTCCAGTTGAGTATTTTTTTTTTTTTTTTTAAAATAAGCTTGGCCTGCTGCCAGAATAAGTAACTGTTAGCCAAGCAGTTACTGGACTAACTGTTCACAAACAAATTCTTTCCAAGACACTGTCCATCGTCATCCACCTTCCTTTCTCTTTGCTGCTGCACATTGACCTTCCTAACACAACCCCATAGTCCCAACACAATCAGAGAGAGAGAGCATTGCAGAGATGTAACAATGTATAGGGCACAATGCCATGCAACATGACATACATTGTGGCAGTGAATTGGCTTTATGCAAGTACCAGTGTGCAACTGAGAACGTCTATTATCCATTTAGAGTACAAGTATCTTACATATGAGCTGTATGAACATTATTTGCATCTTTATTGACATTAGAGTTTGAAAACTGTGAGTGCATAAAAATGGACAAAATGAAATAATTTCCGTATGTCGACATCATATATTACTTCTCTAGGTTGGGAGTTATTTCAGGAAGGCAAAATGGAGAACTATGCCTCAGAGGACACATTATAATCTACATAATTCACCTCCTTTTCACAACACATAATGCATCTATGAACCCATCTAGATACTTTAACAGTTCTATCTCTTATATATATATATATATATATTAAAAAACAGAAAAAGAAAAAGAAAAGATATTTTAATAGCAGATACTCTCTGATAAACAGCCCAACAGGGACATAATCTACCAGCCATTATAATGACTCATGAGCCAAGTTTGGTTTACCAACTTGTAGTTTACAAAATGTCACTTTACCTACCTAAGGTCGAATCCATTAACACCCATCAACCTCAACATTTAAAGGACACAAATCAAGGGGCTCAAAGGGGGAAAACCCCTCAAAAAACATCTTATCAGCCTCATTGTCCAATCTCTATGAGCAACATTGCATTACAAAACTCCAACCATTTAACCTTAGACAAAATTCAATCAACTCAAATTCTGTAACTTCCTAATAGACTTTGGGATTGAAAATAATGGGTTATGTGAAAGATCAAAGTTTACTCAAAGATTCTGAAGAATTCCTTATGATGGACCTGTTACTTGGCAAGGCAGTGACAAAAAAATTTTTAAGCATACACTTATCAGAAAGAAAAAGAAAAGGAAAAGGTACTGGAGCATAGAGAGCTAGCCAATTTCTTCAAGTAAACAATTTCAAGTGAGTTTGTGCTAATAACCAAAAAGAAGGAAAGCTTATAGAGAGCATAAGGTACTCATTTCCTAACGAAGCCAAAGTCATCAGTAGGACTGTTAAAAAAAAGGGTTGCCCGAACTAACCAACTAAAACCGACCATGACTGTTGGTTTCCCCACACTGACAGCCAGTTTTGGTTTCAATTTTCTGAACTTTTTGGTTTTTGTTCCAATCTCAATTTTGAATTTTGCACACCAGAACTGACCAATATAAATTATTTAGTATTAATATTATCCATATGAGTAGTTATAGGCTTATAGCTCAGTGCAGAGGTCACTTCTTTCTTATTTCCTTATCCTAGGCTCGAACCTCATTTAAGGTGCTTTCTTTAGTGTGTGTGTGTGTGTGTGTGTGTACATAAATCAAGGAGGTGTTTTAGGGTTTTTGTTCGAGGCATTTGACTTAGACTTAGACATTCATTTTTTAATGGTTGTAATTCGCAAATATTTAACCTTAGATGGGCAAAATGTAACTTTTAACAAGTTGGCAGACGAAATTCATCCCAAACCACAGATAGGAAAAATGAATTTCGTCCACTAATGTATATGTATAAAACAAAAATAAATAAATAAAGATTATCACATAAAAGACAAAGAGGATTACTGGAATTGTGTTGACATAAAGCTTAGGACCCATAAAGCTGAACTGTAATGATGCAGTACTTTGCTTCCTATCTGGACCAAGGGGAATATCACCAAGTACTGGTGCCCATTGCCTTGGAAGTTGAAACTCCAAAAACTGATGAAGTTCTTGAATTGGTGGTTTATCTGCATTCATGAAACGTGTCAAAAAGAGCAGTGGTTTACATTTTCCTATATAACACAAATAAGCCACATTTAATAGAGTAAATTTAAAGGAGCAGAAAACCATGAAAAATAAAAGAACAATGGTTTACATTTTCCTATATAACACAAATTTGGTCTAAAAAATATAAGCCTCATTTAATACAGAAATTTTAAAGGAGCAGAAAGCCAATAAAAATAAGGTCATATGTGTACTCTTAGAAACACAAACCATGAGCTAGCAGTCAAATAAAAGGTATCATCCAGAAGCTAGTGGACCATGAAAATTACCTTAAAGGGTTTACTTCAAGAAAAGGGTGTTTATTCACTAACAATGTGAGCAAAGAACTGTACATGACTATCAAGGATAGCTATAAGTACACTTCCTTGTGTAAAATTGAAATGGGCATTTGGCAAACTGCAAAATTGGGCCAGCCAGGAAATATATATAACAGGGTATTGTCCTTGTAGCAAAGAATTTCTAAACATATGTGGGATAAGTTTTCAACTGAGTTTAATCCAGATGAAACTGTAGAGCAAAGTATATTTCTACAATGGGCTTAGGTAAGTGAGTTATATTTACAAACTAAGAAAAACTTATAAACAAATATGATAAAAATAAGAAGTCAAGAGGAGAAGATCGCTTGAAAACTAAAACAAGAAAAAAAGAACAAGACAAAGCATCAAAGACTTGACAAATTTAAGAACTCATTCTTTAGAGCATAACCATTTTCATGGAAATAACTGCAATATATATATATATATATATATAGGAGTTATTATTTTTCTCACCATGAAATAATCATTCAAGCCAACAAAACAGCAATTTTTTTTTTTTTTAACTTCTAAAAAATTCCTTATTTAATCCCAACCCCCCCTAAAAAAAATAAAAATAAAATAACTGCACAATTTCTCCAGAACCAGTTCCTGGATCCAGACCATCAGGCTTACTCACTCACTAGGAACTACCAACATACATAAGAGGCTACTAGTGACATTATACCTCAATGAGGAAGGATTGGCTCTTATCTTCTTTTAGTTGATCTCAAAGGCCAAGACAAGTTTAAAACAACGGTTGTCTCATACACCAACTAAAGGTAAATCATTTTAACAAACCCCTCATTAAAAGATTATATAATATGCATGTCATCAAACTGAATGCCGTTGGGTTTTATCTTTTGGTGAGTTTTGGTTACTGCAATTTCTGCAGGGAAGTATTCAACAAAAATTTGGCAAATAACATCACATTTTGCACATAACATTAGGAAAGGGTTAAGCTGTGTCCCAATGTAGGATCCAAAACAGAGGTCCAGGTCTTCAATCAAACGCAATAAATGCATAATGAGACTATGCTTAATACTTACAACGGAGATAAAGATTAATGGCATGGCTCAAAAAGCCACTACCATTAATTCCAGTCAACAATGACGTGATCGGGACAAATGACATTGAGATCACATCAGGTTCAAACTGAACCGTCTGACACCAGTCATTGTGGGATAGACTTTTATTCAAGCTTCCCCCTTTTCTCTTGCAAGTGAATTTAATATCCTGCAACTGAAATATATATATATTTTTATCAGTATAAATAAGTGAAAAAGAACTAAAATAAAAACAAACCTGCCTAAAAAAAAATGCAATTCCACAAGTGAATTTAATATCCTGCAACTGAAATATTTAAGACATAAGCTACTGAAAGCAGTGAAGATATTCAGAAGTCAAAAACTTGACAGAGGACAGCAAAGTGCTACAATGAACGTTTACTATATAAATGACTGATTTAAGTAAAAATCTGAAATGTGCCCGAAGTGTCAAGAGTAGATCTTTGCTGGTACAGTATAATATATTATTCAAGCCTTAGAATAAAAGACCCAGCAACTTCACTTATGCACTGTTGTGAGAGTGAGAATTACACGTAGTGGAGAGCAGTACTTTTACTATTTGGTTTAATAAACTATAAATACTAAGGTTAGAGGGCTGAAACCAGTGTTCTGAAAAGTGAAAACCAGACAAGACCTGATGGTTGGACCAGGTTAACCCTATCTGGAGATTGGTTCAGGCTGCCCATGAAGCCAGCTATACAGAAAGACTAGCCAGGAGCAGTCAACAGGACGATTCAACCACAAATTGCTTCAACCCAAGTCTATTTAAAAATAATTTGATTTAATTTCCCATTTAATTTAATTTTTTAATTAAAAAAATGGGTTTATCTAATATTTATTACATCATCTTGGCAACATGATTCAACTCCCAGTTCAACCATGATCAAAACTCTTAAAGTAAATATGTATATCTAAATAAATGCATTTAATATTTGTTTCAATATTTTTTGGTTCAGACTGTGGGATATCATAACATTGGCTGAAACCAAAGCACCTCTTTCCGATGTCTCATCTATCCGTTTCCTCTCCCTTCCCTTCTGTTATTCTTTCTTACAAACCCAACATAACAAGGAAAATTTCTTCATGAAAGAAAAAACAAATAAATAAAAATGCATTACATACACAGTATTGAAGGTAACTATTACAAGGAACATCTGGATTAAAAAAAAAAAAAGCTTTTACAAGGAACCAGAAGTGTTCAATCACAATCCATATCTAGTGCTATAGCCCATAATGTCCCATTCAGGATCATTTTACCCGATACAAATTCAATCGTTAGTTAAGATTTTATTTGCTAAAAGTGTACCTCAGTATAGTAGTAAGAACCAGATTGAATTGTGTCCATGAAGGGGAGACCATGCGTAAACTGAAACAAAAAGTATAACACGCATTAAGATAGCTGGATAGTTGCTTAAACTTGCATTTTGTCCAAAAGTAGTTTAACAAAAGTTCGGCAATGAAATCAATCCTCAGTCATGTGATCCTCCAAACCAATACAAATAAACCATTATGAGTTTCAAT
>BKZX01002559.1:138529-177500 GCA_014362285.1 Fagus crenata
CATAACTTGACACCTCAACATTGTTGTGAAAGTGTTGTGCCCGTAGCTTTATTATATAATAATAATTTTCTAATAACGATATTTACATTCACTTCTCCTTAAATACCTTCTTTTTATTATATAAAACAGGTAGGGAACATGCCACATGCCTCATCATCTAAAGCAGATTTATTAGAGAAAAAGAAAAACAGCAGACGAGGATAGATACTATGTTGAAAGGCATCCTTCTACAGCAAAAGACTTTTGAATAGTTAAAACTATAACTCAGAATACAAAACTAATTTTATAACAATAGAACTGAAACTTAGGTAATAAAAGGGTGACTGTCTTCATTCTGCTAGATGATAAGGACTAAAAGGAATACTACTGGCAGAGTCAGGTCAAAATGTATTCGATAGGGAATTTCTGAAATTGCAGAGGCTTGGTTCGATCAAGCCACTGAGTATTAGATGCAAACTATAGCGCTTACTTGCTTGATATGTTCAATTGTGACCTTATAATGCAATCGCATTCTCTGCTCCAATTGCTGTTTTTGTTTTCTGTATTCCTGATTTAAGCACTAGGGGATGGACCATAAAAGGCACCATCAGACTAGTGGAAGGACAAAAAGAATACCAGTTCTAGCTCTACAAGAAGCCTATTGCTTGGAAGAATATGTAGGCTTAAAAAAAAAGGGAATACAAGTGACCAGGCTAGACAATATCCATCTAAATATAAACATGAACATACCTCTGCAATACATGTTAAAACTCCTACAGTTAATTTAGTTGAAGTGATCAATTCATGGGGAAAAGCATAGATAGAATTCCTTCAAACCTTCTGCTTCTCATTTGAGTACACGTTATACTGTCCCGTCCCATCCACATACAATTTGTCTGCAATATCCTTTAACTTTTTCTGTACATCAGCAGGTTGGAGACTTGATGAATGCTGTTGTTTTGCATATATTAAATCCTTTCCCCCAATCTTCACACCAACTATGATATGTGTACCATACTTCTCAACAAACCTAGAATTATCGAAACACAACATAATTTTGATAGGTTTTCTGAACTTAGTACAATTTGATTAATATCATACAAACAATAAACAAAACTTGATTATTACTAACTGCTAAGAAACATTAATTAAAAGAATTTTTACATAGAAAAAGGAGACAGGTCTTTTCACAGTTAATGACACCTATGTGGCAACAATATATGTAAAGATTGAGTTGAAAGGTTGTATCCTACCAATAAAGCAAATCCAGCAACAAGGAAAACGAAGAAGCTTAATTAGAGTTTATTTGAGATTTATAATTATTTTTACTTTTTAGTCAATAAAGATATTTTAGGAATTTAGTAAAAATCTGGAATGGGCTAGATTTATGGACTTGTATTATCATGGATTTTATGTTTTTTTAAGTAAGGCCTGGGTTCCTTTTTCTTTTTTGGATGAATAAGCTTGGAGTGGGGGAGAGGAAGGGTTTTTTATTTTATGGGTTTAATAAGCTCCAAGATAACTTGGGGGACCAAGTAAGCTGATAGTTATAATTAGCATGTAATAGGAAATATGGCTTTCAATCATGAATTTATGAGTTTACTTGAATTTCTTTACTCTTTACTGCCAATATGCTTCTCAGGAAAACCCTTTCAATTAGGGTTCTTTCTCTTCTCTTTCATGTGTTGTCTATCATAGTATGTTATCTAGTGCTGCAACTTACTCTTTGTGATCATAGTTTTCGTTTTGTAAGTTTTCAGTTCCGTTCAGTTTTGTAGAGGAGAAAAGCCACCGTTTGTGGTTCACCTTTGTTTTAAGGGCCTAAAACCCTTAAAAACCGAACAAAACCAAATTAAGTCTTCTAACATGCGGCTTACCAAAATGTTACCAAAGCACTCAAACACTAGAACTTTTCCCAACAATATATCATAAGTGTTGCATTAATTTTCATTCTTTGCGCCACACAGCCAACTCTTTTTTTTCACAGCCACCTCCTTTTTTTTTTTTAAAAAAAAAGAGGTGGTTGTGTGGTGCAAAGAATGAAAATTAATGCAACAAGTTGAGAGTCTTAGCCTCCATGGAAAACCTTTTTTCTCCTCTCCCTGTAGTGATTGGCACACCAGCAGGGGGGCGGCGGGGCGGTTAGTCAGGGGGTCCACTATTCCCATTATTGTTTGTGTTGGTTATGGAGGCTTTGAGCAAGATGTTAGCCACAGCTCTGTCAAGGGGATATCGGAATGGCTTCACTATTAATAGAGTGAGGGGTGAAACTATGGTGATCTCTCATCCCGTTTTCGCTTTCTATGATGTGAACCCTACCCAAATTTTCTATTTGAGATGATCCTCATATGTTTTGAGGCGGTTTTGGGCTTGTGGATAAATTTGGGAAAATCTGAAATTGTGCCAGTTGGAGAGGTGTGGAATATTGATGAATTGCCAAGTAATCTTGGATGTCATGTCGCATCCTTCAAGTTTTTATCCTTGAAGGCTTTATATGACTGGACTTCGAATTCTCATGCTTTTCTAGAGTTCCTAGATACCTTGAACTTTTGTTAACCTTTGTTGTTTTTGTCTTTTTATTTTCATTTGGGCTTTTCCTTTGTATCCTTCCTGTGTATTAGGTGGTTCCCTTATCATTTTTTCTTTTAATGGATTTCTATTATGTATAAAAAAATAAAAAATAAAAAAATAAAAAGAGTTGGCTTTTGGCATTGATACTCCCTTAAAAGGGTGGACAGAACACATGCATCTACAACCCTGCTTAGATATAACCTTCTCATCACTTTGTTTCTATGTGGGAGAAGGGACGCATCAAATAACGCTGATAGATCAGTAACAAGGTTAAAGAGTTGAATTAATCCAGAATTGAATTAATCTGGAACATTAAGTAAAACCAGTTGCGAAAATTCTAACATAAAACTGAAGTTTTTTTCTTTTGTTTTAATTATTTTTTTGGTGTTAATGGAAATGAGTCTGAGGATGGAAGCACGAATATGGAGTGACTCATGGAGGCCATGTGATTAAAACAATATAGGTGAGGATGAAAATAAAATAGAGAGAATTCAATGTATAGCTGAAATCCAAAGAACTCACCTTGCCAATGCAGCAGGATCCCATGATGATGGAACATCTTGTTTAACATGATCACACAATACCACCTGTGATTTATCTAGTGCAATGTTGTAGAGTGTGATGAATACACCATCAAAAGCAAGGGTTTTCGTGTTGGCAGCATCTTTCTGCCAGCCTCCACTGAATTCAAATGCAGCATTGAAGTTACCCGAAGGAATTTTACCAGAAAGTGATAGTTCCTGGTTAAACTGCTCTGACATCTAGAAGCATAAAACATATAATAAATCATATATACGTTTATAAACAAATGTTGAAACTGAGAATCACATTACTATTACAGGAAGTATTTCAATGAGATTTTATCACAGATTTGACACTACTTTTTTTTTTCTTTGAATTCAGTTTAATATGTCACCATGGTTAAAAAAGAAAAAGGAAATTAATCAATGATAGTATCATTCCAATTTTATCGAATGTCCCCAAGGGGACATTAATCAATATAATTGTAAAACCTGGGAATTTCAACTATTGGATGGGCAAATTCATTTACACTAATATATTAAAATCTGGTGGGAAAACAACCATTCTAGAATGAGCAGCATGTTTGATGGTTTTCAAAACATCCTATTAGTTTTTGCTTGGCATTTCTAATTACAAACCCATCAAATTGCTCTAAAGCATTCAATAAAATTTGTCTTTCTTGGAATGCCACCACCCCAAAATGTCCACAGTTAGTTGAAAAATCAATGCTAACTAACTAACTATATATATAGGATAGAAAGTACCTCCAAAGCCTACTATGTGGCGACTCATAAGACTATCTATATGTAATTTTAGTCACATGATATATGTAATGAGTCACGTGACTTGTTTAAATAATACATGTAGATGGTCTTATAAATTGTTACATAATGGGTTGAAAGAAGATTCCTTCAAACTGGTTAGAGCAGGATTTCAAAAAAAAAAAAAAAAAAACTGGCAAGTGCCTTGTAGCTCATCTCGTACTTTCGGGTTTTCCCAATTATCAAAATAAAAAGAATAAAATAATAAATAAATAAATAATTCCATTAAAAAAGAATCAACAAGGTAATCCCGTTAATAGATCCCACAAAATTGAAACAAAAATAGAACCTCCCATGAAACCCCCCCCCCCCCCACTCCCCGGAAAAAAAAAAATTGACTTGCATTTCTCAGAATTGAAATTTTCATAGGAATGATAATTCTCAACAACTTTATCAAACGAGTAACCAAATTTACACCAATTCTCGATTTAAAAAAAAAAAAAAAAGTTGTGTAATAGTATTAAGTACCTGTTGAAAAGAGAGAACATCGGAGGCGAGCCTGAGTCGGTCACCTTTATCACAGTTGATAGAGTTAGGGACCTTTCGAACGGAGATTCCAGCGGGGATCACCAAGTCGCGAACATGATCATCGTCGATCACGATCAACTTGGAGCTCCTTTTACAATATTTGAGCTTCAAATCCTCCGCCAAATCATACCCTAACCCTATCGACGCTATCGCCGCCTTCACCGCGGCCTTCTGCGCTTCCACCTTCTTACTTCTACTCATTCTTCTTCTTCTTATTATTCTTTGATCATTCAAGAAGTAATTGTAGTAGTAGAGAAGAGTAATTAATATAAGAGCGCTGGTCTTTTAGGTTTAATAATTAATTAAATAAATAAAGAATTCGATGGCTGGTCAAACAGTAATGG
Organism: Fagus crenata; assembly: GCA_014362285.1. NCBI lineage: Eukaryota > Viridiplantae > Streptophyta > Magnoliopsida > Fagales > Fagaceae > Fagus > Fagus crenata. The sequence goes on from BKZX01002559.1 coordinate 143,295, forward strand.
TTTGGAAGTAGTAGAAGAGAGAATTTTGGATTTTACTATCTATTTCTCTTTTAAGATGAGTGGTGTGTGAAATGAAATAATAAAGAAATGGTATGGTAGGTGAAGAAAGTGTGAATGGATTTTGCGAGAGAAGTCAAAGGTGGAGTGCTGGAGTTTGGTTGGTTCATAGAATCTGCTGCGGTGCCAAAGCTCACCTGCTTTGACGTTGTCTTCGACCTTCCAGTTTTTGCCTTCTTTTTTCTTTTTTACTATTAGTACGTCGCATTTATACAATACAAGTGAGTTCGGAATCTTTGGATTGGTTGATCGGTTCATTGAATTCATATTTTTATAACTCATCCAAAAAAAAAAAAAAGAATTCATATTTTTATAAGTATTTTATGGAGGTCCAATCCTAAATTATTAATTTTCCGTCAATTTGATAGGCATGAATTGAGAAATGCTGTTACTCTATCTTCAAAAAAAATTGAGAAATGCTAAAAATATAATATAGTTAAGAGTTTTGTATCTCAACTGACTTTTTTTATATTTCCAATGAAAATATCTATAATTCAAAGTTGGCCAAATTTGCCAAAAAATACAATTTTTTTTATTTTTAGTTTTTTTGGTCAAACATGTCTTTATTAATGTTAATTTGAAAAATAGGTTCATTAAAATCATTTAGAAAAGACAATTTCCCCAGTAAAAATCGTCTTTCTTAAAGACGAGTTTTGATGTTTTTACATTTATAATATGTAGACGTGGCCGTGTTTTGTCACATGAACTTAATTGAAAGTCGTCTTTTGAAAGGACAATTTTCAAAAGAATATTAAATAAAAGTCGTCTTTATAAAAGACAACTTTCACACATTTTTTCAAATTAAAAAAGAAAAAAAAATACGACTTCCATATAATTTTATTTTTAAAATTTTGAAAAAACACGTGACTTTCATATAATTTTTTTTTTTTTTTAGTACGTCGCATTTATACAAGACAAGTGAGTTCGGAATCTTTGGATTGGTTGATCGGTTCATTGAATTCATATTTTTATAAGTAATTTATGGAGGTCCAATCCTAAATTATAAATTTTCCGTTAATTTGATAGGCATGAATTGAGAAATGCTGTTACTCTATCTTCAAAAAAAAAAAAAATTTTGAAAAATGCTAAAAATACAATATTGTTAAGAGTTTTGAATCTCAATTGACATTTTTTGGTATTTTCAAAGAAAATATCTATTGTTCAAAGTTGGCCAAATTTGCCAAAAAATACTTTTTTTTTGGCCTCCTTATTGATGTTAATTTAAAAAAAAAGGCTCATAAAAAATCATCTTTAGGAAAGATAATTTTCCCCGTATAAATCGTCTTTCTTAAAGACGAGTTTTGATTGTTTTTGCATTTATAATATGTTGACGTGACCGTGTTTTGTAACATGAACTTAATTGAAAGTTATCTTTTGAAAAGACAACTTAAAAAAAAAAAAAATTGTCTTTATAAAAGACAACTTTCACACTATTTTGAAAAAACACATGACTTTCATATAATTTTTTTTTAAAAAAAAAATTTGAAAAAACACGTGAAAGTTATCCCTTGTAAAGACGACTTCCATATAAATTTTGTTGAAATTTTGAAAAAACACGTGGAAATTTATAAACGAAAAAGATAATAAAAAATCACCTTTCTTAAAGATGACTTTCACTCGAAAAATCATCTTTCTCAAACATGATTTGTAATTAGTCTATTTTTCAAATTAATATCAAAAGAGGCACATTTGGTCAAAAAACATAAAAATAAAAAATACAATGCAATTTTTGGCAAATTTGGCCATTCAAAGTTTATCTCTTCAATTATCAAATTATTAAAAAAAAAAAAAAAATGAAGAATGCAATATGGTTGGTATGAGTCTTGTAACTTAACTGGCATCTCCTTTATAAGGAAAAGATCTTCCCTCCGAATATTGAATTATCAAATTTATTATAGACACATCATTTTGTATCTTTGGAATTCCCAGTTCCAATGACGAAAATACTCAATCTCTATCAATATGATTAGCATCTCGTAGTAGGCCCAGTAGAAGATCTTTAGTAACTTAAGCCCAGAAGCTAGCCTAAAGGCTCATCTCTGTTACCCTTCCCTGACCAAAGAGGCGTACGCATTCCCAAGGCGTACGCTACCCTCGCCGCATTGTGGCGTACACTAAAAATGAAATTGCGTAGGCCACCTTCAGACAACAGCCCAAAAATCACTCCATTTTCATTTCCATACCAATTACCTTTGATGATGGACAATTTTAGTAAGCTATGACAGCCAAAATTCGCCCATCACCACCATATTCCCTATTCCTTATATAAGTAACCACCCACCTTAACTTTGAAGCAGTCAGAAAATCCTATATAATGAGGGCAAACTATCTAAAATTCATTCTAGACCAGTTTTAAGAGAAAAAGTGGTAGAATGAGCTTATTGAGAACTTAACTATTTTTTGGTTTTATTTAACTAGAAAACGAGCTTCTGCCAATATAATTTCTCACCTCTTTTTGCTTTCTTCGACAAGTGTGGATGCTCTTTTTTCCACATTTGCCACATGTCGCCTTGTGAATGATGGAACGTGACTTTTATTATTTGATGGGGATGTTGAGCCCAAAACTTGACACCGGGCCTGTTGATCTACCCGATGGTTGATGGTGCTTCCCTCTTATTTTCTGATCTACTGGTTCACGGTACTTATGGGGAGAGTCACGGTAGACTGACAAGATCAGTACCGCAGATAAAAAACGAATCACAATAAACTTGCGGAATTGGTACCGTAGACCGAGAAACTAAACATAACAGGTTTAGCTTGCCAACAAATGAAAGGAGTCAATCCCGCAGACTGAAGTTGAACACAATAGGTTTAGTTCCTTCAAGAGTCCATGGTAGGTGGCAGTGGACATAGCACACATAATAAATAGCAAAGCTCAGGCATCTGCACCGTAGACTAAGAAACTGAGCATAATATATTTAGTCTTCTCCGTGACTTGCAGAAAATAGAAGCAGATAAGAAGGTTATAATAAACATGGGAACTGATCCACTGGGCCATAATATCCATAGAGAAGGTCGCGGTAGACTGACAAGACCAGTACCATGGATCAAAACTAATCACATCAACTTTGGATTCATCAGAGCTTGCAATGATAATAGCATTCAAGAAATACACAATATATTTGCCAGTAGATACACAAAATCAATCCCACAGACTGAAACTAAACACAATAAACTTGGCTTTCACAAGAATTTTGCTATGAATAGTAACATGTAAGAAATATATATAGCAAACAATGGAACTCAGGAGATTTGGGGAGTAGGAAGAGGATTATTTACTGTACAAAAGTGTATCAATCAATATCATTAAATGGTATGGGTGTTTGGTGGTTGAGTAGGGTGTTTGGTTATGGCAAACTGAAAGTGTTTCAGTCCACCGCGGGTCTGCAAAAAATGTTCTACAGAATTTGATTGTCTTCAAGCTTGAAGCTTTGTGAATCAGCTCCTATGAAGAAATTCGTTTCAGACTAAGATTCAACCAATCCCTTTTTCTTATTTCTCACCCCTCTTTATAGTGATGTTAACGTCTTGTGGTCTCAACCATTGCTCTCTTAGTCATGGTAATTCTGTTTATCCGCAGGATAAAAATGGTGGATTTGACTTGTCTACTGCAGACTTGATTTGGGCTGCGACAGATAACCAATTTCTGATTTCTGGTGTTGGGGAGAGTGAGTATTAAATGCTTGACAAGGGGAGTTGAGGTAATTGAGTTGACTCATACACATTTTGCATAATCAAGTTTGATCTTACCATTTTTGTATTATTCCCCAGCAGATTAATGCTTTTTATGTTGCGGTAGATCAAAAAAGATTTAATAAATTAATCTCCCTACCTCCAAACCGTTCTTCCTAAGTTCCATGTTGAGGATGAGCAAGGACCACCGGAGTGCTGGGCTGTAGTGGTCGCTGCTCTTGAGTGGTGGCAGCCTTGGTGGCCATGGTAGACTTCTTAGTCCTTTTAGTTCTTGTCTCATCACTTTTTGTTTCAGCTGGTGCTACCGTGGATCATTTCGTGACAGAGTCCACCGTGACCAATGGACAAAGGGAAGGACCAGCTTTCTTTTCATAGTTTTTTGTTTTAGTAGGTGCTGACCCAGGCGGCTATGGCAGACCTCCTGGTCTTTTCGAATCTTGTCTCATCTTTTCCATCACCTCTTACCTCAGCTGGTGCCACCGCAGATCATTTTGTGACGGAGTCCACTGTGACCAGTGGACAAAGGGAAGGACCAGCTTTCTTTTCATGGTTTCTTGTTTCAGTAGGTGCTGCGGTGGACGGTTTTGTGGCAGTGTCTACTGTGACTGCTGGATAACTAGGAGAACCAGTCATGGAGGACTGTGCTGGTCTCTTGGGGAAGACAATGAACAGTGCTGCATCTTATTGATATGTTACTTGCCTTGTCTTCTCCATCACTTCACTTTTCCCAGCTGATCCTGCCGCAGATGTTCTTCCGGAGGTATCTACGGTGGACTGCTAGACAATGAGAGAAACCAAACTTCTTCAGCAATAATGGTGCTTTGAGACTTGTTTACTACCTTGGGAAAGATTTCTTCTCATTTGCCTTGAGCTCCGCACCAAAAGAGGAGGGAAAATGGAGCTTTCACGTGGGAGCTTTCCCTCTCTTTTTCTGAAATATTTTTTAATCTGCTGATGTTGCTTTGGCAAACATGAATTTGGGATTTGAATGGGCTGGGCTTCTTTTTGGGTTTGGGTCTGATGGATGGCTGAAAGCCATTTCTTTTTTATATTCTTGTTGCCATGGGCCACTGGGTTGATGGGCTTTGGGCCTTTAGTGAATTTCTGGACTTTTGGATTTGGTCTGCTGTGGACTGAAAAAATGGGCCTCTACATTTAGCCTCTCGAGCCCGTGCCTCACGTGATGTGAGGTGCGGGTGAGTAGTATAACTCAATCCGCAGATCACGAAGCTTGGATTGGTTTGTGTATACGGTGGCCATTACTCCTTTTGAGTCTACGGCTGCTGAATTAGCCATTTTCTTGGACCCTTGGAGAAGTCTGATCAATAGTAGATCATTTGCATTATGTGTTTCAAGAATTCTTTTGATAAGAAATGCTTCAGGATGTAATGAATCAGCAAGTTGTTAGTCTGTGGAGATTCTTTGCTGCCTTTGAGATGAACAACTCAAGTCTGCGGGAGTGTTTTTACTCGAGTCTACCGAAAACACAATTATCTCTTGTATCTACCATATGTATTTGGCATTTGTCATTGATGCCGCTAATTGCAATTTTGTTGGGTCTCAAGGTTCCATGGATTTGGGTTCGTAGGTCTGCTATGACTTTGAAGGGATATGATGCGTGGGTTTACCACGACTTTGAGTGAAACATAAGTTGCATGGGTCTACCACGACTTTGAGTGAGATGTAAGGTGCATGGGTCTGCCACGACTTTGAATAAATGTAAGGAGCGTGGGTTTGCCATGACTTTGAGTGAATATAAGTTGCGTGGGTCTACCACGACTTTGAATAAATGTAAGGAGCGTGGGTCTGCCACGACTTTGAGTGAAATATAAGTTGCGTGAGTCTACCACGACTTTGAGTGAGATGTGTTTTTTTTTTTTTTGAGTGGTGAGTCTTTGAATGCATAACTCAAGTGTTTGGGAACTTAAGAATACCCTTATGGATCTTCAAAGTGTGAGAGATGACATTGAAGAAGCAACTTTATGCATTGATACTAGTATAAGCCGTGTGGCTGAGTTGGTGAAGGAATGTAGAGAAACCACTGGTGTTGTGTCTACGGTATGCGGTTTCTTCAGCAGACTCCTTTATTTGTTCAATGGTAAGTGAAAGGCATGTGCCTTGATGGATCTCCAAGTGATAGAAGCCCCCAAGCACCTTCTTTGATTCAGACGAATTCAAAACTCAATGATATGTACTTGATTTATCATTGCGAAAATCTTTTTGTGGTAGTTTGACCCCTCGGGTTGCAAGTGAATACATTTGGATGACATTCAGTGGTCTGCTGTACCAGTTGTGATCTAATTGTAACTTTCAGAAATGAACTCATAACTCATTCCCGCGAGTAAGGGATTTGTTGGTGATGGAGCAAGTCAATAAATTTTTTTTGAAAGCTTACTTGGTAGCAAACAAATCTTGATGATGACTCCAAGCTTTTGACAGCTTTGTTTCTGGCAGACCAAAAGATTGCTAATACATTCTGCAATAACGTTGTTCACTGATTCTGTAGCAATGTCGTTGACTGATATGCAGTAACGTTGCTAACTGATCTGTGGTAACTTTATTCACCTTATTGTAGAGTAATGTTGTTTACTAGTCTGTGGTTAGACTTAGTAGCTTGATATTCAGCGGTAGACTTTGGCGAGCTCATGAATGATGAATTGATGGGATTATCAAGACCTAGCCCCCATGTATGAAGAAACTTTGAGATAATCATGTTTTGGAGACTTGCTAGATGTGTGGATCAGGTCGGCTTGTACTTGTAAAAAGTGTGACACACTTTGATGTAGTCTACCGTAGCGTTCCTCATAGTTGCCAATAATAGCCAAGTAATGAGAGTTGTTGGTAGAGTCTCTTTGCGAGTTTGCAAGATGATGCTTTCAAGAGATACTCTAGAGAAAATGATTTGCCAATTATTTGAGGCAAAAGTTACAAGAAATTTCTTCAAAATCATGTTGGTGTTGAAAGTTGGACATTTGCTTTAGAAGTCTACTGCTTCTTTGCTCATGTTGGGCTAAAAGTAACCAACAGCTGGTGTCTGCCGTAGAGACATGTTCCTCCGGTGAAATTTGTAAGTTTGTTTATGTACTTCCAGCAACTTATTCTATACTTCTTGAATACTTATACACCTTGCTAAGACTCCCTTAGTGGTCTGCCATAAGGATCTCAAGATATCAAGACATAATATTTGAGTTCCTTCAAGTCTGTCGTACCTTAGGGAGATTTAAACTTAGCTTTCAATGTTGTTCTTCGGTCTTCATGATAGGATGAGAATTCTTCAAATTCTTTCCTCAACAAATCAGTAATGGGTGCATCTATTGATTGATTGATGACTTGAGAAACTAAGGTCGTAAGACCTCTTGTATAGCAGTTTTCATGTCTTTGTGCATCCTCAATCTTCCAATGCATTGTGATGATCTCATGCTTGATGGCTAGATCGATGAGATATGCTTCACATTTTGGCACTTTGTTTGAAATAGAAGAGCAAGGTTTTTAAATAAATCAAATCAAGAGAGCAGTTGTGGCTTGGCTCTTTACTAATCTTGGAGATTCGAAGATAGTCTCGGATTTAGATGGTTGTAGCAGACCCTGTGTGAGTCTGCCAGAGCGAAAGAGACATTGCAGCAGACTACTGGTCAGATGAGATTTTGCCATCAAATAGAGTTGATGAGCCAAGAAATAATGCTGGAACCATTGAACAGGATAAATCAATGCTAGTCATGGTCATTCAGCCCCCAAGTAGCAAGCCTCGGCATCTTTAAATATATGGTTGACATTGTGAATGGGTTGTTCAAGCCCATTGTTGCCTTCTTGAGTACAAAAGCTCTTGTTTCCCAATTATGTGAAGCCAAATATATTCATAAAGGCTTTCCAAATATTGGCGTATATATAGTGGGCAGCTTGGCCATGATTTGTTATATTGGCATTCAGTAAACCAATAAAAAGAAACTCATTTCTTCAAAATAAGAGCATAAGTTAGAGATGCTAATATGGGTACAAACCTCCATATGTTGGATGATGATTTCATTTTTTGATTACTGCAGATCAAACACATTGCTGATGAAGTTGTTGTAGAATCTGTTGATAATGTTACAGCAGACTTTGATGATGAAGTTGCAGCAGAATCTATTGATGATGTTACAGCAGACTTTGATGATGAAATTGCAGCAGAATCTATTGATGATGTTACAGCAGACTTTGATGATGAAGTTGCAGTAGATGCTGAATCTATTGATGATGTTACAGCAGACTTTGATGATGAAGTTGCAGTAGATGCTGCTTGTAATGTTACAGCGGACTTCGTTGACGAAGTTGTAGCAGATGCTGCTTGTGATGTTACAGCAGGCTTCATTGATGAAGTTGCAGCAGATGCTGCTTGTAATGTTACAGTAGACTTCGTTGATGAAGTTGAGTATGCTTAAAGTGAGTCCCCTAAAGATAGTGACTCTACTAAGATTGTTCTAGGGGTGACTGACTTGCATTTGGCACCAGTGTCATGTGTCATGAGAATTGTTGTTAAAGTCTGCGGAGATAGGTTGCTATCTGCTGTCTTTAGGAAGAGTATTTCCAAAATTTCAGTTGCACTTCCTATTTCGGCAATCCCCTGGATGCAAAGGAGTATTGGTAAATTGTAGAGAGTGTTTCTTCTTTGATGGAAGAAACTCATGTTCTGTTACAGCAGATGTTACCGACATTGCAGCAGATGATTGATGTTGCTGAACAAGTTTACACTTTGAAAGTGCAGCAGCAAATTGATGCTTCTAATGACTGATGTTGGTCCACCGTGGATGAAATTCCAGAGTGAGGAATGATGTCTGTAGCAGATGCTACTTGGATGTTATAGCAGACTGCTATTTTTGTTGTTCCCACTGCAGATGAGGTTCCAGCTTGGGATGATAATGACTGATGGTGGTCCACCGTAGATGAAATTCCAGCTTGGGATGATGTTCCGTCTATGAGAGACATTCCGATTGAGGAATTATGCTGTGGTAGATGCTGCAGGTGAAATTATGGCCGGTGCTATTGATATTGCAGCAGATCTTGACAATGATATTGCTGTAGCTATTTCCACTTTGAAAGTGACTTCGGTTGTAGACAATTTCTATCTGCCATATGTGAAGCTTCTATTTCTGGTTGGGAGAATTCCTCAAAGATTCAATTGAGGATGTTTTTTGCGGCAGACATGAAGTACATGGCTGAAGTCCATGATAGTTGTAATATTGTCTTGGTGGGAGGTTATGAGCAAGAAGATGTGATTGACGCAGTGGACCTCACTACAATAATCTCCCAAGACAAAAATGTGAACCCAGAAGAGCAGGTAAGTGAATTCTTCATGGGCTTTTGCCAACTTGGTTGTGTATTCACGCCTTTGTTAACCTCCCTTCCTCCTCATTTTTCGTAGATGCTAGCAATAACATTAGAATGAAGGAGGGTGAAGATGTTGATGTTACCAAGGCCATTGGATTGGTTGTTGGTGTTATGGCAGATGCCCTTGTAGTGAACTTATTCAATCTGACTTTACAGTAGATCTCCTGTAGTAGATTGATTCAGTGTGGTATTACGGTAGATCTCCTTGTATTATCAATTCTATATTGTTGAAATTTCCGTTAGCGACTGTAGGAGTGATGACTTTGCCTTTATCATGCCCTGAAAATAGATTTCATTGAACTCTTTGTTGAGCTTGTGGAAGCTCTAAGGTTCCAAATAGGATTCTATGGTGGACCTCCCGAGAGAAATTTGTAGTCTACGATAGCATGACGAATAGATCTATGGTGGCAAGACTTGAGATCTTTCTTGTGTTTGCTACTGCTGGTAGGTCTCATTCTACTTCTACTCCTTTGAGTTGTGTAGATAGGGGATATACATGAACATACTTTGAATGTTGTGTGTTGATCTACCATAGGCTCTAACGCGCATATGCTTATGTTGTGGAGGGAGTTTCTCTCTTTGGAGCTACCCCTTGTTTTGGTAGCATTCCAGATGGCGGTATCATCATACGGGCAAGCTATATTATGGTGGGAGGCTTCCTTAGTTGAGGAGTTCCCTGTTGCTAGTAAAGCCCCCGTGTTTAAGAAGATTCACACTCAAGGCTTTGTGAGGAATAAATTTGTGGTAGACTTGGAAGTTGCCTCGGAAGTCTGTAGTAATATTGATAGCGCCGTTGGCCATGGTATGCGAGCTGAGGGCACTAGCTTTCCCATGGCGACCACATCGAATGTTCCACAGACTTGGCCGTGTTATGTGAGACATCTTGGTGGACTTGATTGTATCATGTTTTTGCCATTCCATAGACTTGATTAACATCGTATGGAGTGTTGTTCTATTGACTTGATTGTCGTCATAACTCCGTTGTTCCATAGACTTGGTTATTGTCATATGAAGTGTTGTGTTCCATATATTTTTTGTTGCTATCTCATGGAAGGAATTCTGTTTCCATGGACTTAATTGTTTTACGGGAAATTCCATTTCCGTAGACTTGGTTGTCATCTTGCAGAAAAATTTTACTTTCATAGACTTGATTGTCATCTTATAAAAATTTCCGTTCCATAGACTTGGTTGTCATCACTTGAAATATTCTAATTTCACAGACTTGGTTGTTGTCATGTGAAATATTTTAATTCCATAGACTTGCTTCTTGACTTGGCTGTTGTCATATGAAGCATTTTGACTTCATAGATTTGTTTCTTGACTTGGTTGTTGTCATATGAAACACTTTGATCTCATAGACTCGTTTCTTGACTTGGTTGTTGTCATGCGAAACGTTTTGATTTCATAGACTTATTTGATGTCATATGAAATGTTCTGTTATCGTAAACTTGGCTATCGTCTCACGGGAGATTTTTGTTTACATAGACTTGGGTATTGTCTTATGAAAAAGTTTGTTTCCGTAGACTTGGCTGTTGTCTTACGGTATGAAAAATTCTGCTTCCGTAGACTTGGCTGTTGTCTTACAGAAAATTCTGTTTCCGTAAACTTAGTTGTTGTCTTACGGAAAATTCTGTTTCCGTAAACTTAGTTGTTGTCTTACGGAAAATTCTGTTTCCGTAGACTTGATCATTATCTTATGAAAAATTCCGCTTCCGTAGACTTAGCTGTTGTCTTACAGTGTGAAAAATTCTGCTTCCGTAGACTTGACTGTTGTCTTACGGTATCAAAAATTCTGCTTCCGTAGACTTGGCTGTTGTTTTACGGAAAATTCTATTTCTCCAGACTTGGTTGTTGTATTATGGAAAATTTTGTTTCCGTAGACTTGGTTGTTGTCTTACGGAAAATTCTGTTTCCATAGACTTGATTGTCGCCCTATGGAAAATTTCTGCTCCCATAGACTTGATTGTTGTCCTATGGAAAGTTTCTGCTCCCATGGACTTAATTGTTGTCCTATGGAAAGTTTCTGCTTCCATGGACTTGATTGTTGTCCTATGGAAAGTTTCTGCTCCCATGGACCTGATTGTTGTCTCATGAAAGATTTTTCTAGTTTCGACTAAGTCGTATGGGATATCCCGTAGACTTAATCACGTCATGCGTTTGTTTGGTGCTGGGTTCGGTGGACCCATGTTATCCCTCCTAGGCAGTGTGTTAGCTGCCATGGACAAATTTGATTTTGGTAGCGTGACGAAGGTTCAGATTTTTAGCGTGGAAATGTGTTATCCAAGACCTCATGGAGGTTGGGTTTGACTTGAAATTTTTTGATTGGGTATCTGCGGCAGATAACCAGTGTCTTTTTGGCAAGGAGATTGCGGATGAAGTCCAAGCTCTTCAGCGGCAGATTGCCCATTTGCGAGGCTCTCTGGCTATCTTGACAGCTTATCAAGGAGAAATGACATCTACGGAAGGGATGGCTCTTGGATTTGAACGCGGCAGATCACCCTTTGACAATCTTTTCAGTTGATCATTCCAGTTATCATGTTTCATTCTTTTGTAATGACTATATTTTAGCCTTGTCTTTTGAACATTTGTACTTATGTTTCACAGTGACCGAGTTTCAGTCTTTCTTTTGAACACTCGTGCTCATATTTTGCAATGACTAAGTTTTGGTCTTTCTTTTGAACATTTATGTTCATATTTTGTTTACGTCAAATTAATCATGTGAATTCGACCGTGGTGTAGCTAGTCTATCACATGTGTGATTTTTTTTTTTTTAAAAGGATCAAGTGGAAATTCTTTTGCTTTTTGGCAAAATATAGATATTGTGCATCATTATTCTTCAAACAGCACATGAATTCAAATTGTTCTAAGACAAAAAAGATACAAAATACTTAGCAAGTAAAAGTGTATCTTACGAGCGATAACGCTTCAGCCATTTTCCATTGATGGGGGTCTGCCAGGGTGGTACCATCTGCCGTGGCTAATTTGTAATAGCCACTATCATATGTTTCACGGATTAGGTACGGCCCCTCCCAGTTTGGTGCTGATTTGGATGGCGAAGGGAGACCTCTCCTCACATGGTTTACTGTTCTTAGGACCATTTAGCCCTTGGCAAAATTCTGGTCTGCAGCGTCTTTTCATAGGTCCTGGGAGGCTTTTGATGATACCGTGGACTACGAACTTGGGCCAGCTATGTTCTAGCCCCCAAGTGTGGAAGGGCCATGGTGTTAAGAACTAGCCCCCAGGTGTGGAAGAGTCATGTTCTGTAGACTGGTAGATTCCTTATGTGGCATGGTTGCAACCCAAACACCGCAGATCAGCTTCAAAAGATAAAGTGAGAGAAAATTGCAACTCAACTCCCCAATGGAGTCACCAAAATGTGGATGCTCTTTTTTCCACATTTGCCATGTGTCGCCTTGTGAATGATGGAACGTGACTTTTATTATTTGATGGGGATGTTGAGCCCAAAACTCAACACCAGGCCCGTTGATCTACCCGATGGCTGATGGTGCTTCCCTCTTATTTTCTGATCTACTGGTCCACGGTACTTATGGGGAGAGTCACGGTAGACTGACAAGATCAGTACTGCAGATAAAAAATGAATCACAATAAACTTGCGGAATTGGTACCGTAGACCGAGAAACTAAACATAACAGGTTTAGCTTGCCAACAAGTGAAAGGAGTCAATCCCGCAGACTGAAATTGAACACAATAGGTTTAGTTCCTTCAAGAGTCCACGGTAGGTGGCAGTGGACATAGCACACATAATAAATAGCAAAGCTCAAGCATCTGCACCGTAGACTAATATATTTAGTCTTCTCCGTGACTTGCAGAAAATAGAAGCAGATAAGAAGGTTATAATAAACATGGGAACTGATCCACTGGGCCATAATATCCATAGAGAAGGTCGCGGTAGACTGACAAGACCAGTGCCATGGATCAAAACTAATCACATCAACTTTGGATTCATCAGGGCTTGCAATGATAATAGCATTCAAGAAATACACAATATATTTGCCAGTAGATACACAAAATCAATCCCATAGACTGAAACTAAACACAATAAACTTGGCTTTCACAAGAATTTTGCTATGAATAGTAACATGTAAGAAATATATATAGCAAACAATGGAACTCAGGAGATTTGGGGAGTAGGAAGAGGATTATTTACTGTGTAAAAGTGTATGAATCAATATCATTAATTGGTATGGGTGTTTGGTGGTTGAGTAGGCTTTTTGGTTATGGCAGACTGAAAGTGTTTCAGTCCTATGAAGCTTTGTGAATCAGCTCCTATGAAGAAATTAGTTTCAAACTAAGATTCAACCAACCCCTTTTTCTTATTTCTCACCCCTCTTTATAGTGGTGTTAACGTCTTGTGGTCTCAACCATTGCCCTCTTAGTTATGGTAATTTCTGTTTATCCGCGAGATAAAAATGGTGGATTTGACTTGTCTACTGCAGACTTGATTTGGGCTACGGCAGACAGCCAATTTCTGATTTCTGGTGTTGGGGAGAGTGAGTATTAAATGCTTGACAAGGGGAGTTGAGGTAATTAAGTTGACTCATACACATTTTGCATAATCAAGTTTGATCTTACCATTTTGGCATTATTCCCCAACAGATTAATGCTTTTTATGTTGCGGTAGATCAAAAAAGATTCAATAAATTAATCCCCCTACCTCCAAACCGTTCTTCCTAAGTTCCATGTTGAGGATGAACAAGGACCACCGGAGTGCTGGGCTGTGGTGGTTGCTGCTTTTGAGTGGTGGCAGCCTTGGTAGCCATGGCAGATTTCTTAGTCCTTTTAGTTCTTGTCTCATCACTTTTTGTTTCAGCTGGTGCTACCGTGGATCATTTCGTGACGGAGTCCATCGTGACCAGTGGACAAAGGGAAGGACCAGCTTTCTTTTCATGGTTTTTTGTTTCAGTAGGTGCTGACCCAAGCGGCTATGGCAGACCTCCTGGTCTTTTCGAATCTTGTCTCATCTTTTCCATCACCTCTTGCTTCAGGTTGTGCCGCCGCAGATCATTTCGTGACAGAGTCCACTGTGACCAGTGGACAAAGGGAAGGACCAGCTTTCTTTTCATGGTTTCTTGTTTCAGTAGGTGCTGCGGTGGACGGTTTTGTGGCAGTGTCTACCGTGACCGCTGGGTAACAAGGAGAACCAGCCATGGAGGACTGTGCTGGTCTCTTGGGGAAGACAATGAACAATGCTACATCTGATTGATATGTTGCTTGCCTTGTCTTCTCCATCACTTCACTTTTCCCAGCTGATGCTGCTGCAGATGTTCTTCCGGAGGTATCCACGGTGGACTGCTGGACAATAAGAAAAACCAAACTTCTTCAGCAATAATGATGCTTTGAGACTTGTTTACTACCTTGGGAAAGATTTCTTCTCATTTGCCTTGAGCTCTACACCAAAAGAGGAGGGAAAATGGAGCTTTCACGTGGAAGCTTTCCCTTTCTTTTTCTGAAATATTTTTGAATCTGCTGATGTTGCTTTGGCAGACATGAATTTGAGATTTGAATGGGCTAGGCTTCTTTTTGGGTTTGGGTCTGATGTGGCTGAAAGCTATTTCTTTTTTATATTCTTGTTGCCGTGGACCACTGGGTTGATGGGCTTTGGGCCTTTAGTGAATTTTTGGACTTTCGAATTTGGTCTGCTGTGGATTGAAAAAATGGGCCTCTACAACAAGCTAGGATACTTTTTCTACTCTCTAGTACATTGAAGTTGCAATAAAGATATTAACTGTGGGATCGATTAATTGAATTCAATCCTCGATTGAAAAAAAAAATAAAAAAGGTGAGAAATGGACCTCCTTCGCTAACTATTCATTCCTCCTTAATTTAATTCATTTTGATCAATTATATTGCTTTGCCTATGTTATTGTTATTTTTGTTGGGATCAAGCGCTTACCAACAGGCCAAAAGCTATAGCTAATAGCAAAGGTGTAACTTTATTTCCTTTTACCCTTGGAAGCACAGAACCTCGCACTAAGTGAGTAAGTGGCAAGTGGGCATAAAGGGCTGCACCAATTACAATGCCAATGGGATGGGTTGTCAAGCACCAATACCACGCCCATATGTGATAGCAAGTCCATAGGGTGATCGCTGGTCCCCATAAAGCCAACAATTTGCCCCCCTAAAGACACCTAGGGGACTCGAACCCGTGACCTTACTTTGATACCAATTGTTAGGATCAAGCGCTTACCAACAGGCCAAAAGCTATAGCCAATAGCAAAGGTGCAACTTTATTTCCTTCTACTTTTGAAAGCGCAGAGCCCCGCACTAAGTGGCAGGTGGGCATAAGGGGCTGCACCAACTACAATGCCAACGAGATGGGCTGTCAAGCACCGATACCACGCCCATACGTGATAGCGAGTCCATAGGGTGATCGCTGGCCCCCATAAAGCCAACATAACCCTTACTGGGTCTAGAAATTCTCAAGACTCCTCTTTGTCCTTGGTTTAGTAATTAGAATTAATTAGACATAGGTAAGCAATTACTTCGTAGAACCTAATGATTGGTGGTGACTTTGTAAAACATGAATACCCTATATTTGACTAATTTAACTTATTGTACTCGCGAGGGAATACAAATTAATCATTTATCATACTTTTTGTATTCCATTTTATACTACATCAATCGTAACTTGCCGCATGTCTTTTTTTTTTTTTTCTTTTTTCTTTTTTCCATTATGTGAGTCCTCAAAATGGGATGATGTTGCAAAGTCATCCCCACCTTCCTCCAGCTTAACATCAGCAGTTTGCTCAGGGTTCCAAACTCAACGGTGGCATCTAAACAAGAGGGATGGAGCTTCGACAGAAGCTAAGTCTAGAGAGAAGTTATGAGCATTACATTGCATATCATTTGATTGGGATGAAATTTGGAATGGATGACTAAACAAAAAAAGAAAAAATTTTGATATGATGGGAGGTACCCTTATCAAGATTTATCTCATCTCCAAACTCATTGGTTAATGATGCACGTAAGTACAATGATATTGGATTATGCAATTATTTTATTATTTTAAATTCTAGTTATTTTAAAAGAAAAGTGAAAAGCATATGTGACAAGTTGACAACCCCTTTCTCTATACTGCAAAGTACCGCTTATTATTGAGTGACATTACATCCCACAACCAATTCCCAAATATCCCAACGGTTACTCGTTCCTTCCGAAGTCACTGATTCTCAGGTTCAGAGCATATGCGGATATCATGACCCAAAACACCACAACCATAGCAAAAATTTCCCAATATCTTGAATATAAATGGAATCCATAGGACTAGAAAATCCTCTCTATCTAAAGGGAACCCCGTGACGAGTGGCGATTGCACATTTATACCCACTCTGACCCTAAAATACCTTCTCCCAACCCCTAAATCGTTACCCACCATATCCAGTTCTAGAACATTACCCACCATCCCTTCGATTCTCTTAAGGTTTGACTCTTTTTACCTATTTAGGGGAAGCCCAGGGATTTGCACCCAAAAATTTGACACAGAGAAGTCGATTTCATTAAGGCTCCAACTGGGATCGTATCTTTTGAGAATGATATGCTCCCCCTTGAAGGACCACGAGCGTCTATTCCAAACCCTTCTAATATCAACCTCATGCTTGAAAGAAAATAAGAAAACATTCTTTTCTTATCAACTACAAAGACTTCCACCTCATTAATGGTGTTCCAAACTTTGGCAATAATTCCCATAACTACCTTACAAGAAAAGGCTTTAGTTGAGAGAACTCTACCTAAGAGCAATAATTTCCCTTATCTTTAGCTCTAGGCTCCACCTCCAAATTGATTGGTTCTTTGACCAATTGTTTGGTCTTTGCAATAAGCTTCTCCACGCGCTAGCAAGGCATTGTTTTCCCAATAACGCATTTTTTAAAGTTATTTAGCCAAACGGTCTCCTGTGAAAGTTATATCGAAACATATGCCACTTTTGAGATCACCTCTTCAAGAGATGATTTCTGTTGAAACCAGATATTTTTATTAACTAAATTTAAAAATAAAAATAAAATAGAAATCGCCTCTTGAAGAGATGATTTTAATCTTATTATTTTTTTACTTTAATCTTTTTACTTTCCCAATCTCTCTCATCATCAACTCTCTCTCTCTTTGGCGACGCGATTCCCATCCACCGTCCACCACGATTGATCGATCCCTCTCTCTCTGTCGCCGCTTCTCTACTTTGGGCTCGGGCCGGTGTCTCTCTCTCTCCACTCTCTGCTCTCTGCTGTCTGATCTCTAACCTCTGCTCTCTGCTCCAGCAGATGTCTCTCTCTCCACCACACCAACTCCGGTACACTCTTTGAAGCATTCTCAAATTTTAATTTTAATTGTTAGTTAGTTAGGGTTTCTAGTTAATTAAGGTTGATTTCTAGTTAGGTTACAAATGGATTTTAGGGTTTTTTTTTTTTAATCGGTAATAAAAAGATTTGATTAATGGATTTTAGGGTTTTTTTTTAATCGTTAATAAAAAGATTTGATTAAGAAAATAAAAAGAAAAACTGATGTTATTAACTAGATAATGAAGGAATTCTCGAAGAAAATAAAGCTTATTTGAGATTATGTTTATGTTTTTCGATGAATCATTATTTATTTAGGATTTGGATTATGTTAAGTTTTTATTTATTTATTTATGTTTTTCGATGAATCATTAACGTTATGATCTTTTCTGATGTTTTTAATCGACACGTTTAGGGTTTAAATGTTAATTAGTTTGCTTTTGGTGTTTGTTTTGCTCCATGTGGTGCTGTTGCTAAGTGGTTAAAGAAACAAACTGAATATTATTTCACTTGATTTGTGATTTGTTAGTGTATGTTGAGTAGTGTTGTTGCTGATGCTGGTATTTCTGTGCATGTTAAGTAGTGTTGTTGCTGATTCTGGTATGTTAGTATATGTTGAGTAGTGCTACTGCTGATGCTGGTATGTTAGTGCCAGTGTGTAGGGCCCGTTGGAGCATATAGGCAACTTAGGCAGTTGCCTAAGGCCCCCAAATAAAAGAAGGCCCCATAAATTTTAACCAATAAATATTAGCTAATAGATAAAAAATAAAAAAGGAAGAAACCCCAAATTTTAACCAATAAAAAGCCTCAAATATTAATTAATAAAAACATAATTTAGGGAAAAAAAAAAAAACTCTTTGTGGATTGTGCACTGCAAGTTTCCCTCACAAACACAATCAGAAGCTTAAATATCTCTCTTTCTCTCTCTAGCCAAAATAAAAATTAAATTCAAAAATCCAAAAAAAAAAAATCTCAAACCTCTTTTTTTTTTTTTTTGCTCATTGCTACAAACTTTTCCACTCACTTTCTGAAAACATAAAGACAAAATGATTCCTTAAGCCTTCTTCTTCTTCTTCTTGAAATTTTGTTGCTGGACTGATCTTTGCCTTACTCCTTGGCTGCTCACCTGTCAAAATTTTCTTTTATGTGTCGTGTAAGTGTGTTGATAATTTTTTGTTAGTTGCTTTTATCCGGATAAAAAGAAGTCTCATGGGAATATAGCTTTTGTCCGTGTAAAAGGATGTGAGTCCTTATTTTTAACCGGTCCAAATTATGAGTCTATGATTTATCTAAGCATTGAGCTTTTGCCTTTTGGCTTGTACATTAATCGGTTTGGAGTTTCTTTGTTTTTATCCTATTATACATAACATATTCCATCTTTTATTTTTGTCATGTATATATATATATAAATGATATTTCCACACCGGCTTTTATTATTTCCGCAGCAATGGTATGGAAATAACACAAACTGATGTATAATATTGCACCAATTTTTTTTTATTTCCGCACCAATAGTTCGGGAATAATAAAAAAGGGTATGGAAATAACACTGTCCTATATATAAACCCACACCTATTACATATTACACATAATGTTTAATTTGTTTTCAATCCAATATTAGTTTTGATGCTCGGTACAAAACTTAACTTCATTTTGTTATTATTAATTTATTGAGTAACTAGATAAAATCTTAGTTTAAGATTACAAGAGTCCAAGTATTTTTATTGTTAAGTGAAGCTACAATAGTACTTTCTATAAATCAAGTTTTATTTCTCTATGCTTGATTTTTTTTTTTTTTTTCTCATTGCGATAATTATATAGTATAAATGTATACTAGAAAATATTAAATAAATAAATATTATGTAAGATATTAATAATATTTAATGGACATTTAAATGTTAGGAAATGTCTCATTTAAAATTTTTGCCTAAGGCCCCAAAATGCCTTGAGCCGCCACTGCCAGTGTGGGGCACTGCACTAGTACTAATGATGATGTTGGTAATACTGGTGAAATGGTGGTTAAGATATTTATTGTTGTAACAATTTGTATGTGGTTTTGGAAAACTGTCAGTGGTGGCTTTGGGGATGGTGATGGTAGGACCAGTGGGTGAAGCAGAATTATTTTCCAGGGGGGGTCAAACTAAATATATCTTAGAAAGTACGGGTATGTTTTTGGGTATCGTACGGTATGGGTATGATACGACACATGGTAATAAGATAATTCTTGAAAAATTATGATATGAGTACGACGGAATACGGCGATTAATTAATTATTAATATATTTTTATATTGTTATACACATTTTTCATATATTGTTAAGAAAATGTTAATAGTAACAATGCTTTAGTGATGTAGGTAGATATGTTTGGAAATCATCGTTGCCTGAATCTAAAAAATCAGATAAATCCTTATCGAAATCCAAGTCAGTAATTTCGTTAATGGATTTGATTGCTCGTTCTTGTCCCTTCCCCTTTAGATGCTTTATAGCCTTTTGGATTGCATGATAACGGTCCAGTCGCCTTTGCATTTGCTTGTTCTCTCTTTCAAGTCGATCAAGCATCAGTATAGAGTCTTCTCTAGGTAACTCAACTAAACGTGTTTTTAGTACTCATAACCCGTGCCATCTGCAATACACCTCCAGGTCGCATCATTTCTCATGTAATTTTGACCACAGTGGTTCTTCAAGAGACTCTATAAGGGAGCTGGTTGTAGTTACTTGTCTTACCGATCATGATGTGTCCAACACTCCCAAAACTGTCATATGACCAAATAGGAATATTAAGGAACTCTCGCTTTTTTCCTTGCCATGTTACCCCATAATGGTCTGTGTATGTGTGTTGTGAGTCAAGTGTATTTTTTAGTATTTCACGCCTAGAATGTGATCCTAACTTTTTTTTTCACACTACGATGTGATCTTGAATTCTTAGAAGTAGAACTCATCTCTCATTCAAGATGTATATGTCATAACCCTATTTTTAACCCGGGCTAAGCCAAGTTTGACTCGAAAGAGGCTCAATTGCATCAAAAGGTTCTCGAAACATAGCCGAGAGCACATTTCTTGAGATTTGGGAAGGTTTGACCAATGTTGACTAAGCTTGACCAAAGTTGACCAAGTTTGACCAAGTTTGACCAAGACCATGACCAAGCCAAAAGCAAGATTTGATTGACCACTTTCTGACCATTGAGAAGAGCATATCAAGACCTTTGATTCAATACTTTATGGGTCTACGGGCAAGAAACGAGGAAGTTATAGGCAAAACCGTAAAAATCGGTTCGACATTTAGCCAAATTTGGCTAAATGTTACTGACAAAAAACAGGCCCATTACAAGGCGACGCTCATGCACAGAGTCTTCTTAGCTCACTACAAGTTGACCTGCAAGTTTGGAACTTTAAGAAAAATGACAAGTTCAGCTACAACATGAAACTCTCGGATCGCCAAGAGCTCCCTCAGTCAAGTCGGAATCTCGGTCGAAAAATGACTCTCCGTCATGGAAGAACATTTCGACAGCCTCTGTTCGGAAGACTGTATCTCATAGGCCCAAGCTTGATTTCTCGCGAGATTTGTGACATTCCAAAGAAGACATCATAAGCTTTCCAGGGACATCAAGATCATCAAAAACCAACACCAAGAGCCACGTCAACCATGCGCGAGAAAATCGACTAAAGTAAGAAAATTGTGCTGGAAATCCGACACGTTTTTCCATCTGGGAAACCGTCTTCGCGCACAGAAGCTTCCCAACTCGCTGCGAGTTGATCTACAAGTCAGGAATTTTAAGAAAAATGGCAACTTTGGCTGCGACGTGCAACTCTCGGTTCGCCAGCAACCTCTCTGGTTTGGCCAGAATCTTCGTCGGAAAAACATAGAAAAACTGCTTGAACACTCCTACTTCCGGGAGCCATAACTTTTCCATCCGAGCTTCGATTTGTGCAAACTTGATATTGTTGGAAAGTATACTTCTCAAGCTTTCCAAAAATACCACGCATGACCTAGTTTGGACACCAAAAGGCCCCCAAAAGCTACCCCGAAAAGAAGGTAAAAAGATGTCCAGAAATTCAGGCCAAAAGAGGAAAGTCTTGTAGGACAGACAGCTGGCAGATAAGAATGCCACGTGTCACGTAACACCATACTGCGGCACGCAACATGATACTGCATGAGCCTTGGCTATAAATACACCCCTCTCCCCCTCATTTCAACAAGCTTGGCTCGAGAGTTTGGGCAGAAAATAGAGGTTTTAGGCAGAAACTTGAACAAAAAAGGTTTTCTCTCTAGTTTAGATTAGTTTTTGGGTTTGGATTAGTTGGTTTTACTTAGGTAATTCATCTCTCTACCTCTCAAAGCTCTTCTCTTTCTCCCTCTCTTCATTCATACCCTCTCCCATACTCATCCTCTTTTATTTATTACTTGGAAATAATATGTGATAATCCTACAATGAGAAAGGATTCACAATGATCCATAGCTTTCCTATTTATTGCTTTTACTATGAGTTTATGCTTTAAATATTTATTGCTTTCACTATGCTTTAAATACTTTATTGCTTTCACTATGTGTTTATGCTTTAAATACTTTATTGTTTTCACTATGTGTTTATAGCTTTCACTATGTGGTTGTGTGATTGGGTATGGAAATCCTAATTGGTCTTGGAGGTTTATATAAGACCAATAGCATTAACGTCCATGTAATCCCATAAGGTATTGGACTCATGAGAAGTTGAGAACCCCCTTCTGTTTAATTTCATTATTATATTCACTTCATGATGATTATCCCATTCCCCTTTCTCTTTAGGTATGAAAATCCTAATTGGTCTTGAAGGTTTATGTAAGACTTTTAATAGCATTAACCTCCATGTAATCCCATAAGGTATTGGACCCTTGAAAATCCCGCATGCTTTAATTTGATTGTTATACTCTTTATATGATTTTTCCCCTTTTTATTTGGGTATGAAAATCCTAATTGGTCTTGGAGGTTTATGTAAGACTTTCAATAGCACTAACCTCCATGTAATCCCATAAGGTATTGGACCCTCAAGATTCCCCTTGTCATTTAATTGCTTTTTCCCTTTGATTAATCTTGAATATTTGTTTGTTCACATAAATCCTAATTGGTCTTGGAAGGTTAGGTAAGTCTTTTGATAACACTAATCATTCATATAATCCCATAAGGTATTGAACTCTTCTCTACATTTCTTTCTTTTATTCATGTAAACCCTAAGACGGTATTGGAAATTATGTAAGCCTTTCAATATCATTAATTTCCAATCCCATGAGGTATTGACACTTTCCCTAATCCATCTTATATTATCATTCCATCATTATTCCATACTTGATATCTTGATTGTTTCTATTATGTCATAATCATTCATACTTGTCATTTTGACTAAGTGTTGTAATTATGTTATGTTCATCTCATACTTGTTATTTGTGATTAAAGTGCCGCAAACTTGCCAAGATCACATGCTTTGAATGTTTATTTGCTTTGATATAAATGTGGTTAAAATATGTACATTTTGCCATGAAAATTTTAAAAAGAGAAAACATGGTAATATGAGCGTTACAAACGAGATTGGTTCATCCTAAGTTCTTTAGCTCGACCTAGTCTAGGGACACTATGGTATGAGTCCTTTATGTGTTAATATGACTTGCCGTTGACACACTATAAGAGATTCTACACATTATAATACCCATAATATTATGGCATAAAAATTCTCAAATAGAGAATTAATCATCCAAAAGTCTGATATTTGACGAATCACTTTATTCTTGGAAATCAAGGGTAAAGGGATCCTGAATATAGCATAAAAATATAATTGTTTATCCCGGAATTCAATGCTAGGATTTCAAGTGCATCCTACCATTGAATTGCTCGGAACCGTAAAAAATACAAAGATAAAGAAAAATGAAACAAAGAGTCTAAACAAAACCAAATGAAGTCGAATTGTATTTACCACTCTTGGTATATTGCGTGACGAAAATTGGGATATTTGTGTTTAATTTAAACCAACATCCATGCTAAGCAAACATAAAGGAACACTTGATGGAGGAAACCGTTTTTTAACGGATGTCGTGGGGTGCCTAACACCTTCCCCATGCATAATCTAACTCCCGAACCCATCTCTAGTTCAAGATCATTTTTAATATGTCTAAGTAAGATAAGATCCATTAGACATAGGTGCCCAATGACACCTCAATTTCCCATGATTGGTGGCGACTCCAAATTTGTGCTCACTTGCACACACACACGTGTTCCCCTCACACCCACACACACATTGAATATATAAATTCACCAATGGGGTTCGAAATAGAATTATTTCTATTTTCATTAATCACGTCATATCATGCAAGCCTCCCCAATGCGGTGGTAAGCGTATCTCATTGGGTAAAAGTGATGAGAGAAAGGAAATTCTCCGGTGTCGATAGTATGCACAAACTATAACCATCTCTAAGGTTACTCCCCATTTATAACCTACTGAATAACGATGATTCTTTGTTTAGAATCATAATCATGTTCAACTTAACATATCACTGAGTCAGATACATTATTGAATAATAATTGTACTTTGTATTGAGTCAGAAAATAGCTCAACTTGTCATCTCACATTGATTGACATGCATTGTTGAATACACAATGTCTTACAATTATAGGTC
Organism: Fagus crenata; assembly: GCA_014362285.1. Taxonomy (NCBI): domain Eukaryota; kingdom Viridiplantae; phylum Streptophyta; class Magnoliopsida; order Fagales; family Fagaceae; genus Fagus; species Fagus crenata. The sequence goes on from BKZX01002559.1 coordinate 167,340, forward strand.
TTACGCTGTGAGTGAATCACATGCTAAAATAATATTCATGTCAACAGTATCTGTAAATTTTTGCATGTGACCAAGATAGTAAACTATCCTTATGCTCGACTTGTCATGTCAATGCTGGTCAGTTAACCATTAACATCAATTATGAATTATACCCTCGGTGATATCTTTAAAGCAATGGGGCGTCATTGGGTAGGTGAAGATGAGTACAAGTATCCCATTGATCCAAACTTACGAAATAGTGCACACATATTAAATACAATGACGCAAGAATGGTCATTTATAGTAACTCAATCAGAAGATCTTTACAATCAAATTATTCGGTTTGGATTAATGACACCTTATCAAGTTGCTACTAAAATGCCAAGAGATAGTATACAAGGATTTCGCATGGCATTGAATCGTATTCGAGAGGAGAATGATACGTTTAAACCGTTATGACTTACAAGTTCAAATTTGTGAATTACGTATGTTTGGTGATTATCAGGATGTGCAACACATGGAATGGTGTCTTTCTCAAAAAGAGAATCTCTCTGACGTGGATATGTTAGATAAAGAATGATGACAAATGTAATGCATTTTGTGTATTGATGTAATATCAATTGTGAGGATTTGTAATGCAATTAGTAATCGTCAAATGAAAGACAGCATACAATTTCATAATATTACAATGTATAAAGCATACACCAATGATATATTATGATTACTATCATACCACAACATAACATAGATGACAACGTTCAAATTCATAACTTAACAATGCATAAACTAAGATTACAATACATAAACATACACCCAAGTTAAAATGATTTAACAATCAGATAATTACATCTCGTAACTTAACACATTATTGCGCTCATGCTCAGTGAGTTGTCTATGTGTGTCTGTGGCCATCTCTTCTGCGAGTTGTAGCATGTGATACCGGCATCTATGCAATAACATAAGATTATTCTCCTTACGGATTTTTTTTCTCCGCAATCTCGTAATCAGCCATATTACATAGTTGCATGGTTAGTGAAACACAATTCACCAAAGGTGCTTCAAGACGTACAAGATCATCATGTAATGTGTTTGATTTTTTCAAGCGATAGTTTCACTTGCGCCTTAAACTTGCATAATATTCTCTTCTATCGTTGATCATTTCCCTTCGATAATCTGTCTTGCCATCTTAATAAGTGAATGAAACACAAATGAATGAAAGAGAAAGTGAATGATAGAGAAGTGGATGAGATGAATGGAAAGAAACCAATACATGCATTTTATATAGAAATGAGCTTCATACACATTGATATGACATATCAATCAATGTCTTTATTGCCAGATTGTTCACGTGCATTATAGTTTATCACGCTTTGCAATGTAGGTCCACATTAATTTGTCTTTATTATTCACGTACATTAATTTTATAAAAGTTGACATTTTACTCTTTTTTTAATGATATTAGATATCATTATCTGCAATGTAGGTCGACTTTGATTTGTCTTTATTATTTACGTGTATTAAGTTCATAAAAATTGACATTTCACTGTTTTTAAAAGTTGTTAGATACGGATACCTGAATGTTTTTTTTTTTTTTTTTAAATTTTTTTATGCGCATTTCATTTATCTTGTTCAAAGTTAGTGCTTGTGCGATGATATACCAATATTTTTATTATTGCAGCAATTTTGAGATATGGATGATTTTGAGATTATTCCAGGACCGATTGAGGCGTCTATTTTGACATTGCAGGCTGACCATCAATCCACAAATATTTGGAATGATACACTGGTATGATTATTAGTTGTTTCCTTAAAACTGTTGCAAAAATAAATAAATAAATAAAATAAAGTTTTCGTTTTAAGCATTACAATATATTTTTAACATATTAAAACATTGCACTTTTTACATTTTGCAGCAGATTAATCCTATATTGCATTGCTGTCGTCACGAGGCGGTCTTATCACATGGTAATCAACCACACCCGCGTATAGTTTCTTACCTCTAAAGAGTCGAATTTTATGGCCTCTATTGTTTAAATACAGCTCGATTGGACATTAATCACTGCCCTGGTTGAGCGAGGGCGTCCAGAGACCCATACCTTCCACCTACCCTAGGTTGAGATGACCATCACCTTACAAGATGTGGAGGTGATGTTGGGCTTGCAAGTTGATGGTCAACCAGTGTAGGGTCGACCGACATAAATTGGCATGTTTTGTGTGGCGAATTACTTGGTAGAATTCCTCCACCGTACAAGTTAAAAGGGGGTCGTCTAAGTATGCCATGGCTCAATGATGTATTTGGTGTGCTACCTGATGATGCTAATGATGTCACTGTGCAATGGCATGCACAGGCTTACATTTTAGAGATGATTGGGGGTAGTATTTTCGCAGACAAGTCTAAAGATAAGGTGCACCTTCAATGGTTAGGGTTGTTGGGGGACTTTGACATTGCTGGCTCATATAGTTGGGGTTCTGCAACCTTGGCATAGTTGTATAGAGAATTATGTAGAACCACTAAGCCAAACACAAAAGACATTGGTGGTGCCTTGATCTTGGTGTAATTAGGGGTCTCACGGCGTTAGGTATGTTAACAAGTTATATTGTTCATATGTTCCCATTCCACCCAGCCCGTCCATTTAGCTTCACCCCATCCCACACGGCCCGTCCACCCCACCCCACCCCACCCCACCCCACCTACTTTAGCCATTAGTGCCCATAGCCCACCCCACCTACTTCAGCCACTACACAGCCCGTTCACCCAGTTAACCCATCTAGTACCCATTCCACACATCCCACATAGTACACCCCAACGAGTGCCCATTCCACACATCTCACTCAGCTAGTTACCCATCTTACCACCTATCCCACACACCCCATCTCAAAATGTTATATCTTTGTACCCACACCACCACCAATCACACCTTATATTGAGGTGACACCCACCAGTCTCACCTAGACATATTCACCTCCTCCTTTAATCTTACCCACCACGATACCGCCGGCACCTTTCAAAGCAAATGATGGGTGTCAGAGAAATCCGATCTAGAACCCGAAAACTGTGGATGTGGTACTGGTTCTGCGCTACACCATCATAAAAAGAAGAGTATAGTTTTATAGCATAGATATGTATATTATGTTGCTTAGCTTTACTTTGAAGTTGAATATATTGAATAGATATTTAATCTTATATATTGTTGTGTTTCTTTGCAGGACGAAGAAAATGAAATTTGATCACTTCCTCATATTTATTTTCTATGGTAAGTACTTTTGTCTCATTATGGTTAGAATATAAGTATATAATGTATTTATCACAACTTATCGAAACCATACTTGTGTTAGACTTTTGAATGACATGGGTTAAATTGCGCTTTAATGTTAATAAAAAATGAGCAATTATATTACTATTTTTTTGTAAGGATTGGGTACATTTGTTCATTCCTTAGTAAAGTAGCCCTTTGTAAAGTAAAAGTATCATGTGTTTAAAGGTTTCATATTCTGCAAACATCAATATGATCTCTTGTAAGCAATGGAACTCTATGGACAATGGAATAGCTGCAGCTACCCGCTGGAATTGCTCATTGACTTCTATTTTCCGACATGTTGTTGCTAATTTTTTGACTTGTTTTATTTGGATGGCTGGCTGTATACTTGCAGCGTGGTCATGATGGCTGGCTGTATAGTTTAAATCCTTCTATTGATGTGAGTATATAGGTTATTTGTTAGAATATCGGTTAAGTGATTAAATTCATTATTTTTAAGTATTTGAAAGAACATTCTGACAAGGTGAGTATTTTTAAGTACATCGCCCTTTACTTGGTCATGGATATGACTGAAACAAATGATTGTAAAGGATAACTTTTCTTTATATTAATGGATCTGTAATTCAAAGTAAGAAGATCATTAGAGTTGTCCCAAAAACATTGTTTTAATTGCTTATTTTGAATGGAACTACTGAGGGTTGGACTTAGGCTTCAAAAACTTATTATTTATTTGCTTACTTTATTAAACAAGCTTATTTAAGTGTACATTGCAACAAAATAGGTTTCATGTATAATCTTTAATTGTTTAAGAAATGCTTCAAAGGAGGATAAGAAGTTGTGTTCTAATCAGTGTAACTATATTACAATTTACATCATTGGTAGGAGCACTTTGTCACGTTCTAAAGTAATTTGGTGAGTTATCATGTGAAGTACAATCTTGGAAATAAGTTTTTCTTTTATTTGAAATTATTAGGTTGCAGTTATTGTTATTCATACAAATACCTTTTACATGAAGTTGTTTATGTTCTGTTTGCTTGCCACAACTTTACAGGGAAAGAATTCATTAATTTGTCACTTATAACTTCCATATTTCTGTTTTCTTCCTATGTCTTTTTTTTAGCATTTCTTTTGATGTAATCTTGAACAATACTAATTTATGTTATTTTGAGCTTATGTAATTTTTTTAGGAGAATCTTGTATAATTATTTACTATTTACTATTTATTAATTATTGATACAACATGAGGATTGATACACACATATATATTAACTATTTACTATTCCCTTAAATCATTAGGTAGGTGGATGTTCGCAAGTGATAAATGTGGCCGTCGCTACCTAAAAGCTTTCAGCCACTAACAAATGATCCATTTGTCGTCCTCTGGGTGATGGACACTCGATATTTGATTATACAACAAGAGATTCAAGATCAGATGTTGTGGATTTTGTTGTAATTCTTTTATACATGTTCTCAGTTACACAAAATTGTTTTGACCATCTAATAGTAAATGTGATTGTTAAATACTATTTATAAGACTTTAGATTCTAGAAACTTTGACATGGTGATGATATGTTAAGTTTCATGCCTTGCCTTATCAACTCCCAAAATACCATATATAAGTAGGTTGCTTCTATGTCTCTACTTAATATATTACATTTAAATATAAACTGAGATTGTTGATAAATAATTTTTCCAACAAAATTTTAGATTGTGCATTTCTTTGTCGGTAAATATACTACTAATAATTAGGTATATGAACAATATGTTGTGTTCAACTTGGAGCTAAATATGTGAGCAAGTTGTTTCTACTGTTCTTCCAACTTTTTGTGTTTTGTGCTTTATAAACAATGTAATTTGTTATACTGGAATCAACAAACAAAGAGTGCATCAGTTTGTTGTTACTGTTTGTAGTTGTAAGCCGCATGAAGCATACAAAGGTAAGGGTATAATACATTGACGAAATTATATCTTGCCTTTTGGTATTGGCACATGTCATTTCTATTTAATAGAAAAAAAGCATTTTTCGAAATTGCATTGAATGATAAAGCCTAGCTGACAATGGGTTAGATTAACATACAATCTCAAATAATTAACCACAATTGCAGTACATAGATTTGTGATTTGACGTAGACCATAGCTAAATGACCCTTCTACAAACTTGTTTGCTGCGGCTCATGTTGAAATCATCTAATCCATCGCACTACACGGATCTCCAACAATGAGATCCTCTACCTAATACACAAAATGAAATAATCAATGAAGTAGCACAAGGTACAACAAATGAAATGTTATGATTCATAAAGAGAATAATTTCATACTGTAATGGATGGGAAAGTGTCATTGCATATAACCACTTAATTCTATCCATAACTCTTAATTTGGAAAACCTATCAGTCTCTAACCACATTTATTATAGACAAAAAAAAAAAAAAAAAAAAAAAAAACTGAATGAGTATATCACATACCTAGTTTGTACCAGTACCACTTGTCGAACCTATACCCGCATTAGGACATGTTCTACGATTATGTCCTTCCTCCTAAAATATTCCACATCTCGGCTTAGGTTGATTCTCCCGCCAATCCATCTCATTCCTTATTCTTGTTGACTTTGGTTGACCTTTTTAGCGAACCATTGTTGGGTCAGGGCACAATGTAAGCCCTTCAATAGATTGTCAATATGGCTCATCTTTCACAGGCTCATAAGATTCTAAATAACTGGCTAGTTGTTCAGTTAATCTATAACATGGGTCAATATATTATGTTACATCAATGTTTTGGTAAGCACAACATGCAATTACATGCAAACAAGGGATCTTAAACATTTTCTATTTCCCACTGGTGCATGTTCCCTACTGCAACTTAATCTGATGAGTGTGGTCACCCTATACGAACTGCCTAGATTAGGATATGTTCGAATATTAAATACACCTCGGGTACGATCAAACCTCGTTATCGTATGACCCTTTGCCTTCTCCCGACACCTATTAAACTTATCCATGGAATATTTACTGAACAATTCACCAAAACTTAATTGATCTTGAATTTTGGCACGACAATCATCGAAATACTTAACAAGTTTGAAAAAAGTGAATTTCACCATTGAAATTATGCGTAGGCTACATGCACCTTTTAATAAACCATTGAAGCACTCAAACAAATTTGTGGTCATTGCCCCATAACGATGCCCATCATCATGTGAGCATGTCCAACTCTCCACTGGGATCTCATCCAGTTTTATACCAGCTTCCTCATTGTATCTTCTAATGCAATCCATTATTGTGTTGAATTATGGTTTCTGATTAGCACTGCCTACTCTCATTATCATATTCTTGAAATTTTGGTCTTTATAACACTCGTTGAAGTTACTAGCTACATGACGAAGGCAAAAACTTCAATATCTATTTGGAGACCACCAATCAAGGACATTTTTATCCACAATGGCTGCTTTAATTCCTACATGCCGGTTTGATATAGTGCAAATACATGCCCGTTGTGTGACATAGAGCCTGATGCAACTTAAAAACCACTTCCAAGTAGGCCCGAACTCATTTTCTACAACTGCAAATGCAAAAGGATAGACCTCGTTATTCGCATCTTGAGCCATTGCTATTAATAACTTCCTTTGATATTTGCCATATAAATAAGTTGCGTCAATATTGATCATTGGTCTTTAATGTATGAATCTTGCAATGCATGGACCAAAAGCCCAAAATACACGATGAAATCTCTCAATATTTCTTTTGAAGCCATATTTTTTTACCCATTTCACTACTATAGTTGGATTAGCTTTTTGTAATGCCAACATGAACTTCTCTAAGATCTCATAAGACTAAACTCAATCCCCATATATCCTAGCAATTGTCTTCTGTTTCGCATCCCATAACTTATAGTAAGAAACGTGTAAATTGTATTGTTTAAAAATTTCCGCATCTAGGGTTCCAATTTTGATGCCATGGTCTACCACTACCAAATTGTGAATTTCTCTTCTAATCAAATTTGAATCCAACATCTTAACATCTTTACATCTTTACTCACGCCAATGTTTGTACATGTGTGAAGACCATTGTATTTAGTGATCTCCCAAAATCCATGCCTCTTGCGTTGGCATGCCCGAAGTTTCCATGAATACGCATTTGTGCAATTAATTGCCCATTGAGTCAAGTTTGACTCGTATACTTTATATTTCTGGTTTCTATCTATACTGTAATCTTTGCTACATACTTCACCTCCGTTTTATTGCTGAATATCAACCCTTTCCTGAACTCCATCTCCTTACTCCAAGTGGATAGAAGTGTTATCACATGATCACATAGAACACTAATATTATCCCAAGTATTGGCAATAAATGAAGGTTATGAAGCTTCCATTGTAGGTATGTGATGCATAGAGTGTTGTGCTTGTATATCATCATCTACATTGTCACGACCATTAACTATCAGTTCACAATAAGAATCTTCATAATCATCACAAACATCATCAATATCATGTAAGGTTTGGCTTGCCATAAACATATCATCAAGATATGATCATCTTGTACTTCCTCATCTTATATTCCCTCACCATTCACTTGAATCACAATCAATGGTATATGCTCTTCATAACGATTGGGACCACATCCATCTACCAGTATTGGTGATAAATACTCATATCGACTGCTGCTACCCCCACAATCCTCTAATGGTGTCGGTATATCGCAATAAGGTGCTGTGAAGAGTTGGATAAGAACACTGTAATCTCATTGCAACTCTTCACTTCCATAACCATCTAAATTTGCATGTTGAACATATTCACCATTATACAAACCAACACCTATTAACTGATGCGTAATAGTTATATACAACTCAACACCTATTAATTGAGGAGTCTCATTTAACACATTAAACATATGATTAACAGCATTGTCGTCATTTATCAACATAGGCATGTAGACAACACGTTGGTTAAGGATTTCCTGGGGATAATGAAAAATAATAGTAATGATATTGAAATGATAATCCAATTCCAGTGCACTGAATATTTTCTTTCGCAATTTCTTAAAAGTTATTCTTTGTTTTCCTCGAATAATCTTCATGTGCATCCCTTCATAGTGAATTCCATGGTTACCACCATAAATTATTTCTCCGTTGTAGCGGATATATATAGTAACTGGAGCCATGATACCTATTTAAATCAATTGTAATTCACAACTTGTTATTGACAACTAAATAAATTAATATTCGTAAAAAATTTAATATATCACTTATGACACTTTCAAAGATACATTCAACACTATATTTACACAATCCCGTTGTTAAAAAAAAAAAAATTTTAAAAAAATTGTAAAATATAAATTTAAGTGACCAAGAAACCACCATTAAATTAAAGGCATCATTTATAAATATATCAAATGCAAACTTACAGAAAGAAGATAAGCTCCAGTTAAATCAAGACTTGGAACCACAACAACCAGATCCTGCAGGGGAAAGATATCTTTTAAATTTTCAACAACATATATATATACATATATATATATATATATATTTTGAAAAGGTCATAGTAATAGAAATTTATAGAACACATTATCACATATAAAGCATAGTTACCTTAGGAGGCCATTTGGGAAAGGTAGATTTGTAATAAGACATAGAAGTCACACTGGGCCATGTATTCTTATTTGGAGTATCCAACACTCTTTACACTATTCATATATATAAAAAAACGAAATATGTAAATATAATCATATACATGCAGATCTCTTAGAAAATTCATGTACCATTTCTTTCATAATTGTTTTCATTTATTGAACTATTTCACAAGAACTTTCACTACCATTTCCTTTAAAATGTTAAATGAATAAATCTCACCAATATTAAAATACTTTTACCGTTCTTTTCATTGTCGTATTTACAAATGAGATTTAAAAATGACCACAGCAACAAAGAAACTGTACAAGACAAGTTTTATTACTTTTCACAAACATTTTTCTTCTAATTTCCAATACATGAAAACCTTAAATAGTTCTCCAACTATTTAATTATTAAAAAATAAAAATTATTGAAAAAAACACCATTGACTTTTCATGAAAAATATGAACTATTTAAGGTTTTCATGACAAACTTATGTATAGCACACACCATTTCATCAAAGAATATACTCTCTCTTTTTTTTTAGTTTTTTAATCATCAAGGAATATACTTGAACAAATTAGGTCATTTCATGTCTATTACAATTTTATCACCATATTACTCAAAAAAATATATATATTAACTGTAGAAAAGTGATGGTAAATATAAACAGAAATTAAAAAAACAACCTAAGAAAAGTTACTATTCACCCTCTAACACAACAAGAATAAGAACAAAAAAATTAGAATGAGTAAAGACTAAATAATATATTAACTACATCTAAAATAACAAAAGTAAGTTGGAAGATCTAAGTTATTTACCTACATATTGAGGATATCTCTTTGAATCAATGTAGTGTGAGGAAGATTTGATTGAATAGGTGAAGGAGAAATTGAAGGGTTGCTGCAGATGAAGGAGAGAAATGCAAACAAGCAAAAAAGTAGATCTGGTATGAGTTAAAAGTGCTGATGGCACTGCTTTTAATAAAAACACTGAAGTTGTCTCTTCAAGAGACTATTTCAAGCCTTTTATTTTTATTTTTTTAGAAAACCATGCGCTTGCGTTTTAGAAAATTTTTTTTAAATAATGATTAAAATCGTCTCTCCAAGACACGATTTCAAGCCTTTTATTTTTTAATTTTTTAAAAAACCATGCGCGCTGGTTTTAGAAAAAAATATAATAATAATTAAAATCGTCTCTCTAGGAGATGATTTCGAAATCTTCTCTTGAAGCGACAAGTTCAGTGCAAATCATCTCTTCAAGAGACGATTTTACTATTATTATTATTATTATTATTATTATTATTATTATTATTATTATTA
>BKZX01002559.1:177510-254564 GCA_014362285.1 Fagus crenata
TATTATTATTATTATTATTATTATTATTATTATTATTATTATTATTATTATTATTATTATTATTATTATTATTATTATTATTTAACTAGATATGTTTTAAAACGCGTTAAAATAAAATATATATATATAAATTCAACATAAATCATTTCTTGAAGAGACGATTTCAAAAGTGACCTATGCTTTGATATAACTTTCAAAAGAGACCGTTTTGGCTAAATAACTAAAAAAAATACGTTATTGGGCAAAATCTGCCCGCTAGGAATAGAGAAACTACAAAGGGAAATGATTCTTTGACACCATGCTGTCAAAATAAAGTTTCACACTACCACTAAAGACAAACTATATAGGGAAATGATTCTTTGACACCATGGTGTCAAAATAAAGTTTCACACTACCACTAAAGACAAACTATAAAGGGAAATGATTCTTTGATACCATGGTGTCAAAATAAAGTTTCACATCACCACTAAAGACAAATCGACTATTCCCGATTAACTATTCCAAATTCCACTATCCTTGTATCCAAACACCTATTTTTCTGAAACTTACACTCTCTCTCCCCCCGAAAGCTTTCTCCTCCTCCATTGATTTTCTGCTCCTCCTCAGCTCTGTCCTCATGAAGCCATGGATTGAACTTTCATTCTTTCCCTTCAATTCCCACTCCCCCAAAGGTTTTTCCTCTATTGAAGTTTTGTTCCTCCAAAGCTTTCTCCTCATGAAGCCATGGCATTGTTGATATTTGAAGGTGTGGGTGTCGGTGTCAATTTGATGTTTGAAAGAATTGATTTTAGATCTGATTTGGGTTTTATTTAGGTTTAGGAATGGTTTCAAATTTGATGTTTGAAGTTGGGGTTTGATTGTATTTGTGAGGGTTTGAATGATTTTGTGAGGGTTTGGAAATAATAAAAGTTGAACGTTTGGTTGATTAGGAATTAACTTGTTGGGTTTAATATTTGTGAGGGTTTGGTTGATTTTGCTTGAGATTGGAAATAATAAAGGTTTTTTTTTTTTTTTTGAAGTGATTTTGGTTGATTAAGATAAAAAATAATAAAATTGTTACAAAGATGGAACCATAATATTATTTTGCAGAAATTGTGGACAATTATATTTGAACATGTTTAATAGATACTAAGAAACATCACCAATTCGTAAGAACATGTTTAAATGTTCATACAATTTTCTAGAAAATGTGGACAAAAACATGAAATTTCGGACAAAAACACGAAATTAAAGACAATAATGTCCACACTTTCTGGAAAATAGTATGAACATTCAAGTCTACTTATGAACATTCAAGTGAACCCAAAAAGTGTGGACAATTATTTTTTAAGTTTGGACAATATTATTCACATTTTTTGGAAAATAGTATGAACATTCAAGTGAACCCAGAAAGTGTGTACAATTATTCTTTAAGTTTGGACAATATTGTCCACATTTTCTGGAAAATAGTATGAATATTCGAGTCTACACATGAACATTCAAGTGAACCCAGAAAGTGTGGACAATTATTCTTTAAGTTTAGATAATATCGTCCACTTTTTCTGGAAAATAGTATGAATATTCAAGTCTACGCATGAACATTTAAGTGAACCTAGAAAATGTTTTCTGGAAATTTGGTTTCAAAACTTCGTTTTGAATGGGTTTTGTAGATGTTTCTGACTTTAAAACACAAATTCACCTTATGGAAACCAGGAATCACGTTAAACTCCTTCGCTGATACAATAAGAATCATGATGAAGTCACTGCCTTAATCCAGTGGCCTGGATTATTAAATTTTAAAATCGAGTGTACCCAGAAAATGTGGACAATTTTATTCAAGTGTATTGTCCACACTTTCTGGAAATTTGTTTGAACATATTGAGTTTCACCACAATTTGGGGAACATTTTTAGACATTCTTTTTTTATATCTTTTACAATGAGTAATGTGAAGATTCCAATGGCAATAGGTTACTCCTAGGTAACATTAAATATAAAAGAAAGTTTATGTAATGGGTTACTCATGGGTAACCTTAAATATACGCAAATGTTGCCAACTAATTTCGCCATGTAATTTATTTACTCCATTTACAAAATCATAAGATATAGTTTTTGTTGACTACCTTTAATATAATCTTAAGTATAGAAAAAATAGAGCAACGAAAATTTTAAATACAAAAAGAAGAAACACCTAGCAAAATACAAAAACAACAAATGTCTAACAAAACATAAAACTATATTTTGATAAAGAACTGGGCAGTTTTGGGCAGCAAGTACGACACATTCGATAGCTTTGGGCATGGGAAATTTAGCTTTCTATAGCTTTCGGCAACAAGGATTCGTAATATAATTCCAGCAAAATGCATTGCTGAATTCTTTGGCAATCAGCCTACAAAACATAAAAGGCATTTAGAAATTATTGTTTAGTTAGTTGTTTTCACTTAAAATTAACGCCTCATGAAATGAAGGTATGGACATCATACCTCTCTAAACATGATTATCTTGTTTTTTAAAATCAAAGATGTCATGTATGTCAACATGAAAATCTCACAGTCAGAGCTGGAAAAAAAGAGACAAAAGTACATAAGAATTAATACTGATGAACATAATTTATGGAAATTTACTTCACCCAAAATTCAGATTCATAACATTCATAGCAACCAACGTAGCAACCCATATGTTCCAACAACCAACATAGCAATTAACATCTGAATTACATTCAAGTAAACCTAGAAAGTGTGAACAATTATCTTTAAGTTGGACAATATTGTCCACATTTTTTGGAAAATAGTATGAACATTCAAGTGAATCCAGAAACCAACATAGTAACCAACAATTACATTTGAGTTATCAACCTACAACTAACATCTCAATTACATTTGAGTTATCAAAACACCAACAACTAACTTAGCAACCAACAATTGCATTTGAGTTATCAAAACACATTAAAAGAGAATATAAACTTACTTACATAGTCTACATTAAAAGGCAAGAAAATTTTGAAGGCTAAATTATAAATTTTCATCTATGATTGATGAGAAATCACTCAAGGCAGTACACTCAAATTTGTCTCAATATATTTGGGATCATGATAGATATTGGTACTTACGCATAGCGAACTTGGTTTGGTATGTCCTAGGAGCCATGTTTTGATGTCTTGATACCTCAAATTCTCTATGCACAGCTGTACCAATGGTTTTCGCTATGATGCAGGCAACACAAAGTATTATCAGCAGAATTAACTAAGTTAATACTAGGTTAGTAAGAAAATTGAAATGAAAAATAAGTATTTACCAATATCGGCGCCCAAACTCTATGTGCCGCACTAAGTAGAGAATCATAAAAATAGAATGTTTTAGCTAGGCAATCTACGACTAGCATTACAAAATGGCCATTATGGCATGCTAGAACAAAAATCTGCATTAAGAAACACGAAAGGGTAGGTCATACACAATTTTTTCAGAATAGATATGTAAGGCCACAATTTGACAAAATGAAATTGGATATGTTCTGTAATTACCCGGTTGAATTTTTTCGGCATTGCGCGTATCCAACTACTGTGGAACACAGTCTATGGTCCAGGCTGGTAATCCTCAACGGGTTGTTTACCCTTTTTCTATCTTTTGTTTCTTGGTGTTCTTGTTGACAGAGCTGAAGTCAGGATCGTAGTCTGCGTAAACCATAGTTAGTTATTTCGACAAAAAAGCTATTTGTATTGACATCATTCATAGTATACAAGTATCAACAAGTATTTGGCCAGGTAGAAATTTTGTTATTTTACCTCGCCGTATACAGTTATTATATAGTTTATGTGCGGTGGATGGTGGCCTCTTTCCGTGAGTTTTTTCATAAGTAGATCCTTGAAACAGTCTACCACCTACGTGTGTCACACTTGCATAGTAAACAATATTAAATTGTAAAACTCATGTTTCAAATATGCAATAAAGAAATGGATTTAAAATGCAAAATGAGTATGTAATTACCGTAATGGATATCCACTCAGAACTACCTTCCGGATCTTAATCGCATAACAAGGATGATACCTCTCGACCCATGATCTTATATGTTTTGGTCGAGACTGCAACCTCATTACTATCAACCCCTCTAGCCATATGAAATTTTTTATGAGTTGTAAACCAATATGAAATAATATATCTAATCACTTAATAAATTATTATATAATTCAAAGAAAGTAGTTACAACCTATTGCTCTTAGTGACCTGCTTTGTCGCCAACGAGCATTTCCTCCTTAAATCAGAAAAGACACCCTCGTCATCAGCTGTTGGTGTTAAGGAATCCCACATAGGTTAGATAGGAGAGTTGTGTTAGTAGTCCTATGTATAAATAGGACACTTCACAACGCATTGTAATCATCCAAAATAATATCATACAGAGAATATAATAAAGATGTAGCCCATTGGCTACATCATGTGGACGTAGGCTCACATAGCCGAACCACTTGAAAAACCCTAGCCTCCATTCTCTTCCTCTCTATCTCTCTTTTATATTTTCCGTTGTCATTAGATTTAGGTCTTCTACATGATATCAGAGCCATTCAAGAACTCACGTTCATTGATCCATGGCCAAATTTTCTCACATAGCTTCCGCACCAAAATAAATTCCGTCCTTTCTTTTTTCTTCCAAAAAAAAAATAAACTCTTCACAATTCAAACAAACAAAAAAAAAAGTCACAAGATCTCACTGTTCTTTCGCCAAACTGATCATACAGATCAGTCTTTGGTCCCAAGTTTTCTGCTCCCCATCTGATCGTGAACGCACCGGCACGCGCGGCCAAGTCTTCGGAGACTTCATTTCACGCACCGTCGTACCTCCAAGCTCCAGATCTTCCGTTCCCAGTCACCGGTTCAACCATCCATTTCTATCAAACGATAGATCGCCTATCGATCTACTCAAAACTGAAGAAAAATGAGCCGACCCACCAACTGACGCGCTTCCACGCGCCGTCATTAGTTTCGGCAGAGAGACCCACGCAGCACGAACCACCATATCTCTGATCTGCTATATCTGTGTCTCACTTCAAAAAACAGCCCACACCATTGCATTCGATGTCGTCTGATCTCCCACAGCCAGAAATATCGCCACCAAAAACCACCGGACGCACCTGCACGCACCGGGTCAGTCGTCGGGTGTCCGTACCCATGATTCGACCTGTTTATGATTTGCGGCGCCAACCACTGCTGATGTCAGCCCTAGGTCACTACATAGGTTAGATAGGAGAGTTGTGTTAGTAGTCCTATGTATAAATAGGACACTTCACAACACATTGTAATCATCCAAAATAATATCATACAGAGAATATAATAAAGATGTAGCCCATTGGCTACATCATGGACGTAGGCTCACATAGCCGAACCACTTGAAAAACCCTAGCCTCCATTCTCTTCCTCTCTATCTCTCTTTTATATTTTCCGTTGTCATTAGATTTAGGTCTTCTACAGTTGGCTGGTACAGAAAATGAGCATCCACCCACTACTGAAAAAATAGAATTAGAGCAACAATAATTGAAGATGTGGGCTGGTACAGACAATAAATTATGAAGAATTAAATATTTTGTGATGTTTAAACAAAAAAATGTTAAAGCATGAACCCAACATAAAGTAAACTTGCATTTTCTTAAGTTTTATCGTTAAACAACACACGTACCTCATTTCTGTCAATACTTTGAATTTTGACCGGTTCCAATTCATAGGGCACTATCATTAAATTTCTTTGGGCTCGTGTTTTCTCCCTTGTACACCTCATGACTAGAACCCTTTTGGACGGTGAACTCACCAAATCCACCATTGCTCCATTTGATGGTAAGCTTGCCAGGTCCACCATAACTGTCTCCCCTTCATTTTTGGCAGGTCTGCCTTTCTTGACCCCCTTGGATGGTGAGCTTGTCAAGTACACCTTGGCTGCCTTGGCCTTCTTTTTGGTATGTTGGACGGTAAGCTTGGCAAGTCTACAATGGGGGTTTTTTCAGTAGGAATGGGTAGCTGCTTTTGTTCAACATCTTCTTCAGGTAGCTGGTTTTGAATGGGTGGCTGGTTTTGTTCATCCTTTTTCTTCAAGTGGGGGCTGGTTTTGTTAAACAGTGGGGCTAGACTCCATCACCGTGCCCAGCATACCCTTGACACGGGTGAGCTCATCCTCTAACTGCTGAATATGGCATGCTAGAGCTTCCTGTTCAGTCCTCTTAACTTGGAACTGTAGCTAGCATTCGTTGGACGGCATATGAGTTGTATTGCTTGGTCCAGCCCATCAAGCCTAACGGCTGTGTGCAAATTGCCATGGGTATCTTTCAAGGTCTTCATGGCTTCTTGTACCACGGATTACTGTTGCTCCCATGGCATTGCTGCAAGCACACACAACACCTGCAAATTGCACTATATGAATTAGAACAATGAAATACTAACTACTAACATCTTTATAAGAAACTAACATTGATATTAAATTAGTACTCAATTTTAATGTAAGATACTTACATTGTCACTGTTATTAAAGGTCGCCATTGCCTTTTGACTAAACATTCGTTGGTGGGACCATGCTAAGAATCTTGGGAAAGGTTGGTTAATTTCATCATACTTCTCACCAATCCGTAAGTGCTTGCGTGTCTATATTTGCATAAATGATGAGATAAGTAGTAAGTTTAAGAATACAACAAAAGTTAGAATGGTTGTGGAGTAAACAATTATAACAAAAACATTTTACCTGAAGCAAGGCAGTGCACCCTTGAAAGTGCAAATTGCTTCTATTATTTCGCAGCTTTCTTCGATGTTGCAGCGTGGTTTAAACCACAAATCAACTACTTGTACACTACCTTCCTCCATGCATAACTACTTAGCTTGGGTATATCATCAAGCAGTGCTAAGAGGTTTGTATTGACTTTTTTATTGTTGGTAGTAAACAAAAAATAGGTCAAGACAAGGGTCATATACAACCTAACCCCGTCTGGGACTTTTGTAGAAGGTTTGGTAAGCAATGTCACCAATTTAGTCTGAGCCGGGCAGGCTGTCTTTAAATGGGTGACCAGCAATATTTCCACCAACCCCACACCATAAAACTTACTGCAATCAATTGACTCCCCCGTCACGGGCAACCCCAATATAAGGGCAACATCATATAGGGTGAAGGGTATGACCTTATCACCCACTTTGAATGTACGCTCGTCGGCATTCCAAGTTGCAAGCATGACTTCCAACATTCATCCACTAGCTTCAATGTTGTGGTGTAGATTCATCAACCAACCAAATGGAGTGGTTCTCAGCTACTTCTTACATTGGTCAGATAGACTTGCGTTAACCTCCATCAACTTAGTCACAATGCAATGATGGTTACTACGGGTTCTTGGTTGCGGGTGTGTTCACATCAGTAGTAGCCATTGCCTTGGCCACATGCAAAATGGAAATCCATACAATTACAATATTTTATAAAATCATTCATCATTGAAAGAAATAACAACCATGCCTTAAAATCAATTCCATTTGAAATCCATGTCATGTAGTTACAGTTATGAAATGCAACAAGATATGGAATCTGAACTCGGGCTTTAAACCAAAACAACATGATATGAGTGGTTTCAAGCCCTAACATAAACAGAAAGATGTTTACAAGAAAAAAAATTGGTATTTTACATTAACCCAAATAATCCACAAACAAAAGAGAAATGCTACAAAAAACCCTAAAATTGCATAGAAAACCCAGAAATTGTCCACACTTATCTAACATGAACCAAAATGACATTCTTGCACAGAAAACCGTAAAATTGTCTAGAAAACCCTAAAATTGTCCAGAAACCCACAAATTGTCCATACTTAGCTAACATTAACCAAAGTGACATTCTTGCATAGAAAACCTTAAAATTGTCCAGAAAACCCACAAATTGTCCACACTTAGCTAACATGAACCAAAGTGAAGAAATTGCATAGAAAACCCACATTATTCCACACTTATCTAACACAAACCCAAGTGACATTCAAAGAGAATAAATCACATTATACCTTATTGAAAACTGTGAAAAACTATAACACTTTCCATAAAACCTTAGTCAAAATATTTCACAAACTTAGTCCAATTATATTATCAACTCACAAAAAAAGCAAAAACACAAAAGAAAATGGAAATGTAAACTGAACTTTATCTTTCGATCTTTGTTTGTTTGTTTCTTGTGTTTTTGTGTCTACGGGTGCAAGGAAACGGGTCACGTTGGGGAAGTTTGAGTGTTTGAGAAGACCGGACTTTGTGGTTGGGGAAGTTTAAGAGGAACGTGGGGACATTTGAGAGGAAACGTGGGAGAGTTTGAAAAGCAAACAGTGAAAAGAGAGGAAATAGTATTTAGAAGGAGAGTTTGCACTTGGAAAAAATTGACATAGAAGAGAGAGAAGAGAGAAAAGAATGTTTAGGAAGTTCAAAAGACAAAAATCGAGTAATGTCATGCAAAGGCCTAAACGACACTGTTTTGGCAAGAACTTTCCCACCAAAATGCCAAAATTTGTTACAGTGTTCCCACCAAAACCTTGGACCCGACCCATTCTTTTTTATTTATGAACAATTTGAACATTAATTTATAAAATCTTAAGCAATTAAATCTAATCAATAAAATTAATTTACATGTAAATATTAATCAATAAATTACCAGAAAAATATACATATTAATCAATAAAATATAAATACATGTAAATATCAATCAATAAAATATAATTACATGTAAGTATTAAACTATTTTAATTTTTTTAAAAAAAATGGAAGACAAAATATATAATATCTAAAATTTAGTTAGGGGGGCAAAATTATAATTCGACATTAACATACATACATATAATAAGATCTAATCACTTTTTTATATTAAAATTAGTAAGGACAAAAAATTGAATATTAAATAAAATATTAAATTCCAAAAATATAAGTAGAACGTTGGAATTGAGTAATTTAGGTCTTAGTTATGAAAAAGTTATCTTGATATTTTATACATTTAATTTTACAAACTAACGTATTAAAAACGTATGTCATACAATGTTCTTGGTATTCGTGTTTACATTTTATAACCACCTTGGAAAAGCACTCGTATTGTATATAACGAAGGTACTACGATTACATTTTAGTGACATATTTAAACTGTAGATTCTAATGTTTTTCAACTAAGAAAGCTCTATACAGTACTATATAACTAAGAATGGTTTATACACTAGTACTACTATGTTTTGGCTCACCATATATGTTTTTTAACAAACATTAATAGTTAAAGTATACGACAGTATACTAATGCCCATCTTCTATGTGAACAGGAGATCCGATCCAAACGGGAAAGTGTTGGATGACTAGAATGGTTCCAATCAACACTCGATCCACACCATTTATACCTTTCCTCACATCGTACTATAGCGGATGGTATGCTTAGGGTTGATCCAAGGAAGAAACCAACACACGATCTATACATTTCCTTGCATCGCACACGACCTATACCTTTCCTTGCATCGTACTATAGCGGATGATATGATTAGAGTTGATTTTGAAGAAGCGAACTATGTGTGAACATAGTCATTACCATTGAATGTATGAGATATAACTGATGACGACACATGATAGGAGGTGATCCTAATCGACAAGAGCTGGATGACTAGGATGACCAATGTTTTTCAATTATACCACACAGAACTGAATAAATTTGTTATGTTATTATTATTATCGCTACATTCTTTATATCGACTTGTAATACCCGTAAACCACAAAAAAAAAAAAAAGAAAAAAAAAAGAGTTTTTGTTTAAGTGGGTAACCTAGTAATTTAAGAAGTTTGTGGAAATAAAAATAAATAGGTTGTAACCCTAGCAATATTAGAGTATAAATAGAGCTATAACTTTAATGAATACTTAAAATAAAACTTTGACGGCAAAACTTCCAAGAAATTCAAGAAATTCAAGAAAAGAAAGGTAAGAGTCTCAATACTTTTCTTTTAGAATAAATTGTCATTGGAATATGAATTGGTTTTGCTAGTTAATAATTGGTAGTAGATTTTAGGTTGATATTTATACAAATGAATCGGATGGTTTTAGGAACAACATGAATCTTAGTTTCGGTGAATACTATTCCGAACATATGGTAGAGCATGAGATCTTTTTTTCAAAAGAGAAAGGAAAGGTGGTCACGTCTACAAGGTAGACGTGATGAGGAGTTTTTCAAGATAAAAGAATAAGAAAGAAAAGAATGCCTATTTGCTGTTTTACGTGATCAACAAAGAGAGATATCAACTTATAGGCTGCTAGCTAGTATGTTGACGTGAAGTTAATGCTGTTAATGTACAGTACCAGCCTTATGCCTTCTGTACATGCAGAAAAAGTAAAAGAAACAAAACAAAAGAAGGCCATATGCCTACTAGTAGTTCTTGTACATGCTGTCAAAGAAGAGACAAAACAATAAAAGAAAACTAAAACTCTGACAACACCATAGCATTTAGACGTGAGGCATCAAGGAGATGAATTTATAATAGTTAAGTAGTGGTTGTCTCACAACCAATCAATATAGGATTCTGCACATAGTACGTTAATAGAGTATTAGTTTATGCTACAAGAGCTGATATATTGTGAACACTGTTCAATTGACTTAGGATTTGATTTGTGAATTTCGTAAAGAAGAAATAGAGAGTATTATCAGATCTCTTGTTTGGTAGAGGTAAGTAACCTTTATCCTTAACTAGTATTTTCTCAATTTTATATATTAAATATTATTATCTGTGAACTTATTATTATAGTTTATTATTCTATTATACCAAAATCAATTTTGTTTCGAAACCTTAGAAAATCATTGTATTTGTAAAGCATTGTTTTACTTCAAAAATTCGGATCAAGCATGTGATTATATGTTACAGGAATCTTTGTAAAACTTATTTGTTAAACTGATTTGTTTTTGTACATAATTTGAATAAGGTTTGAAAATCACTATGTTTTGGACTTCGAATATATTTTGAATGTGTTTTGATTTTTGAAAACTCTCAGTCTGACTATGTTCTAGGCCCCGCCAATGGGGATTATACATTGGTACCGAAACTAGTTTCATTCTGGGGTTTGCCACCGACCTATGTGTGCTTTTTGGGCCTTGTTATAAGGATAATGTGGCCGTAGTCACTAAAGACTGTTTAGTATATGTATTTATGTCTATATCTGTATCTGAATCTGAATCTGAATCTGAACCTGTATTTGAATCTATATTTGTATCTGTATTTATTTCTGAATATGTTTAACTTGCTATTTGCAAACAAAATAATATATTTTATTTTGTGAACCAAACCAAATGCTTTATCAAAACAATCATTTGAGAATTTTGTAGTACCTATGTATATACGTTTTTAACCAATGTATGTTTGATCCGGCTGGATAAGGATATTTGGTTATTTACTGGGCCTCCCAGCTCACCCCCCATTTATTTTCCCATTTCAAATTCTGAGGATTAGCTAGCTCGGACGTTGCGGGGGGAGTTGTGTGAGAAGGACTTCTAGGCATGGATAATAGTAGTATTTCTTATTTGTTGTTTAAGGATTTTATGTGATAGACTTTTTGCTTATTAGACTTTGGAATAGCAATGCATGGGTTTAAATTCATTTGAACTTACTGGTTATTATGTTAATTTGGAGATTTTATATCAAGGATATTATTTTTAGAATCTGTTTGTAAGGCCTGGCACACTTGTAAGGTACGCCTTATAGGTGTGCTGCGATTGTCACGGGTCGAGGTCATGCTTTGGGTTCGGGGCGTGACAATTAAGTGGTATCAGAGCTTAGGTTATGATTCCGTAGATTTTATAAAACCCAAGTTATGATTCTGAAGAATTTATGAAGTTTAAGCTATGATTTTATAGAGGTCTTTCCTAGGTTATAATCCTATAGACGTTATGATTTGGTTTGATTCTTAGGAAGTACTATTGATAAATTGTGAGTGGGGTAGGAAATAGTTTTGGGACGCTTTCTGTAATACTTATGATACATTTTATGTTATTTGAGGAACCTCAACTCTGAAATCGAATAAAAATTTTAGTGTTTTGACTATTAATTATAGGTTTAGATGGCACCCCATAAGAGGAAAGCTACAAACATCCCTGAAAACACCGATGGTACTGGCGTTGACAACCAGGGACAACAACCCGATATGTTCCAACTGATGCAAACTTTGATTGGGGTAGTGCAACAGCAAACCACTACTGGAAATAATGTGGCAAGGATGATGGAACAACGCCAAGGACATCGGAGCAACATGACTGAATTTAGGAGGCTGACTCCACCATCTTTTGAGGGGTCCACTGAACCCCTGGTAGCTGAAAAGTGGCTGACTGAGATGGAGAAGGCATTCAGGGTGCTAAAGTGTGTTGAGGAAGAAAAGGTGAATTATGCCACTTACATGCTGCAAGGTGACGCATATGATTGGTGGCGGATGGAAGAGGATAAACACAATCATGACCCAGAATCTTACACCTAGGAAATGTTTAAGGCAGCCTTTTATAAGAAGTACTTCCCTACAAGTGTTCGTCGCCAGAAGGAGAGAGAATTTATTAAGCTGGAGCAAGGGAACATGACTGTTAGTCAATATGAAGTTGAATTTGCTAGGTTAGCAAGATTTGCTCCTACATTGGTGGCAGAAGAAGATAGCAAGGCTCGGAGATTTGAGGAGGGATTGCGACCTCGAATCAAGACATCTGTGATAGCATTTGAGTTGACCACCTATAGAGCAGTAGTGAACAAGGCTTTGTTGATTGAGAGAAGGCTTAATGAGACCCAAGCTGACAGGGAAGACAGGCAGAAGAAGAAGCTTAGACCTACAGGGCCACAGAGTGGTCAGAGTTCAGGTGGTCAAGCTAAAAGACTAGGTAACCAAACCACTACTGGTAATGCACAATCAAGTTGCTCTAGATGCGGCAAGTCACAGGCAGAAAAGGATTGTCGTTGGCTCTCTGGAGCATGCTTTGCATGTGGCTAGCAAGGTCACAAGATTGCTGATTGTCCTAAGAAGAAAGAACCTCAGGCAGCACCAACTTTCGTAGCAAGACAAAATAATGGGAATCAAAGGCCTAGGAATCAAGGGAGGGTTTATGCACTCACTCAACAGGATGCCAACGCCTCTAATGCCGTGATAACAGGTATTATACAAGTATCCTCAGCCTATGCATATGTGTTGTTTGATCCTGGTGCCACTCATTCTTTTGTATCTGTTGTTTTTGCAAAGAAGCATAACTTAGAGTCTTTACCTCTGGAGATTGAGTTTTGTGTAGACACTCCAGTTGGGGGTGTAGTTATTGCAAGTGATATTTGTAAGTCATGTGTTACCAAAATAGCAGATAGGGAATTAGTGGCAGACCTAACATTGCTGGAAATAAAAGATTTTGATGTTATACTTGGGATGGATTGGCTGGCTGCCAACTATGCCTCCGTTGATTGTCGTAGCAAGAAGGTGAAGTTTCAAATACCAAGTGAGATGGAATTTAGCTTTGTGGGAAGTGGGGCAAGTGTTACTCCATGTGTGATTTCGGCTCTACAAGCTAGACGGATGCTAAGGAAGGGGTGTAAAGAGTATCTAGCCACAATAAGAGATACCCAACAGGATGAATTGAAAATAGAAAATATTCCTATAGTGAGTGAATTTCCTGAAGTCTTTCCAGAAGATTTGCCAGGATTGCCACCAGATAGGGAGATTGAATTTTCAGTTGATTTACTACCAGGTTCAGGCCCTATTTCAAAGGCTCCGTACCGTATGGCACCAGCTGAGTTGAAAGAGCTGAAAGAGCAGTTGTAAGAGTTACTGGATAAAGGCTTTATTAGGCCTAGTGTCTCACCTTGGGGTGCACCAGTGTTGTTTGTGAAGAAGAAGGATGGACGCATGCGACTTTGTATTGATTACATGGAGATAAATAGAGTGACAGTGCGGAACAAGTACCCATTACCAAGAATTGATGATTTGTTTGACCAGTTGCAAGGAGCACAAATTTTCTCTAAGATCGACCTTCGATCAGGTTATCACCAATTGAAAATTAAACCAGATGATGTACCTAAGACCGCTTTTCGAACAAGGTACGGACATTATGAATTTTTGGTGATGCCCTTTGGGCTAACCAATGCACCTGCAGCCTTCATGGATTTGATGAATAGGGTGTTCAAGCCTTTCCTAGATCAGTTTGTGGTGGTTTTTATAGATGATATCTTGATTTATTCAAAAAGCAAGGAAGACCATGAAAGGCACTTGAGACTTGTACTACAAGTACTTAAGGAAAAGAAGTTGTATGCCAAGTTGAAGAAGTGTGAGTTCTGGTTGGATAGTGTAGCTTTCCTTGGGCATGTAATATCTAAAGATGGAATTTCTGTTGATCCAAAGAAAGTGGAAGCAGTAGTGGAGTGGAATAGGCCGAACAATGTAACTGAGATTCGTAGTTTCTTGGGTTTGGCAGGCTACTATAGGAGATTTGTTGAAGGCTTCTCTCATTTAGCCATGCCTCTAACTCGTTTGACCCAGAAAGGGGTTAAGTTTGAGTGGTCTGAAGAGTGTGAGCAAAGCTTCCAGGAACTGAAACGAAGATTGGTGTCAGCATCTATACTTACTATACCTGATGGAAGTGGTGGTCTCATTATTTATAGTGACGCTTCCAAGAAAGGCTTGGGATGTGTTTTAATGCAACATGGTAGGGTGGTGGCTTATGTTTCTAGGCAACTAAAACCCTATGAACAAAATTGCCCTACACATGGTATGGAATTGGCAACTGTGGTTTTTACTTTGAAGATTTGGAGGCATTACCTATATGGTGTACATTGTGAGATATTTACGGATCATAAGAGCCTGAAATACATCTTCACCCAAAAAGAGTTGAACATGAGACAGAGGAGGTGGTTGGAGTTGATAAAAGACTACGATCTAACCATTAAATATCACCCTGGAAAGGCTAATGTGGTAGCTGATGCCTTAAGTAGGAAGTCTACAGGGAATTTGGCAGCAATGTTGACTACTCAAAGGTGTATACTGGAGAATTTGAGGAAGTTAAGAATAGAAGTACGATTACATGAACCAGGAGTACAATTAGCAAACCTTAGGGTTCAACCTACCTTGGTTGAGAGGATTAAGGTTGCACAAGCTGGTGATCCACATTTGCAGAAAATGAAGCTCATGGTAGAGTCAGGCGCACCATCTGAGTTTTGCATTCACGAGGATGGATCCTTGAGGTTTGGCAATAGGCTTTGTGTGCCTAATGACCCAGATCTTAAGGAGGAGATTTTAAGTGAAGCACATAACACTGGATACACAGTTCATCCAGGAGGCACCAAGATGTATAGGGATTTGAAGGGAACCTTCTGGTGGAACAATATGAAAAGAGAAATTGCAGGATATGTCGCACAATGCTTGGTGTGTCAACAGGTGAAGATTGAACACCAAAGGCCAGGAGGGTTGCTACAACCTCTTCCTATTCCTGAATGGAAGTGGGAACATATTGGCATGGATTTTGTAACAGGCTTTCCAAGAACTCCTAACGGTAATGATTCTATTTGGGTGATTGTAGATCGCTTAACAAAATCTGCACACTTTCTAGCCATTAAGATTGGCTTGTCATTGGAGAGGCTAGCAAAACTTTATGTTAATGAGATAGTGAGATTGCACGGAGTTCCAGTAACTATTGTGTCAGACAGGGATCGAAGATCTGTATCTCAATTTTGGAAGAAATTACACATGGCTATGGGAACAAATTTGAATTTTAGCACAGCCTTTCATCCTCAAACAGATGGGCAGTCTGAAAGAACTATTCAAATACTGGAGGACATGTTACGGGCGTGTGCCATTGATTTTAGGGGTTCATGGGAGGAACACCTACCATTGGTGGAGTTTGCCTACAATAATAGCTATCAGGCAAGTATCCAAATGGCACCTTATGAGGCTTTGTACGGGAGGAAGTGTAGATCTCCAATATGTTGGGATGACATTGGTGAAAGGAAAATATTGGGGCCAGAGATTGTTTAACACACTGTGGATAAAATTCAGTTGATCAGAGAGCGACTTCGTTCAGCTCAGAGTAGGCAGAAAAGCTATGCAGATACTAGGAGGAGAAAATTGGAGTATCAAGTGGGTGATCATATGTTCTTAAGAGTGACTCCACCAAAGGTGTTATGAGATTTGGTATCAAGGGCAAGCTGAGTCCTCGATTTATAGGCCCCCTTGAAGTTCTAGAACGAGTAGGCGAAGTGGCTTATAGACTTGCCTTACCCCCTATGTTGGCAGGGGTACATAATGTTTTTCATGTCTCAATGTTGAGGAAATATGTTCCGGACCACAACCATGTGGTGGCATATGAACCTTTGCAGCTAAAGGAGGACTTAACGTATGAAGAACAACCAGTAAGAATTGTAGATAAAAAGGAACAAGAATAGAGGCGTCGCACCATACAATACGTTAAGGTACAGTGGAGCAACCATTCTGAGAGAGAGGCCACATGGGAGCTAGAGGAGGAAATGAGGGAGAAATACCCTTATCTCTTTGAGGAGTCAGGTACGTTAAGTTTAAAGGACTAAACTTCTTTTTAGGGGGGAAGAATGTAATATCCATAAACCACCAAAAAAGAAAAAAAAAGAAAAAAAAGAGTTTTTGTTTAAGTGGGTAACCTAGTAATTTAAGAAGTTTGTGGAAATAAAAATAAATAGGTTGTAACCCTAGCAATATTAGAGTATAAATAGAGCTATAACTTTAATGAATACTTAAAAAAAACTTTGACGGCAAAACTTCCAAGAAATTCAAGAAATTCAAGAAAAGAAAGGTAAGAGTCTCAATACTTTTCTTTTAGAATAAATTGTCATTGGAATATGAATTGGTTTTGCTAGTTAATAATTGGTAGTAGATTTTAGGTTGATATTTATACAAATGAATCGGATGGTTTTAGGAACAACATGAATCTTAGTTTCGGTGAATACTATTCTGAACATATGGTAGAGCATGAGATCTTTTTTTCAAAAGAGAAAGGAAAGGTGGTCACGTCTACAAGGTAGACGTGATGAGGAGTTTTTCAAGATAAAAGAATAAGAAAGAAAAGAATGTCTATTTGTTGTTTTACGTGATCAACAAAGAGAGATATCAACTTATAGGCTGCTAGCTAGTATGTTGATGTGAAGTTAATGCTGTTAATGTACAGTACCAGCCTTATGCCTTCTGTACATGCAGAAAAAGTAAAAGAATCAAAACAAAAGAAGGCCATATGCCTACTAGTAGTTCCTGTACATGTTGTCAAAGAAGAAACAAAACAATAAAAGAAAACTAAAACTCTGACAACACCATAGCATTTAGACGTGAGGCATCAAGGAGATGAATTTATAACAGTTAAGTAGTGGTTGTCTCACAACCAATCAATATAGGATTCTGCACATAGTACGTTAATAGAGTATTAGTTTATGTTACAAGAGCTGATATATTGTGAACACTATTCAATTGACTTAGGATTTGATTTGTGAATTTCGTAAAGAAGAAATAGAGAGTATTATCAGATCTCTTGTTTGGTAGAGGTAAGTAACATTTATCCTTAACTAGTATTTTCTCAATTTTATATATTAAATATTATTATCTGTGAACTTATTATTATAGTTTATTATTCTATTATACCAAAATCAATTTTGTTTCAAAACCTTAGAAAATCATTGTATTTGTAAAGCATTGTTTTACTTCAAAAATTCGGATCAAGCATGTGATTATATGTTACAAGAATCTTTGTAAAACTTATTTGTTAAACTGATTTGTTTTTGTACATAATTTGAATAAGGTTTGAAAATCACTATGTTTTGGACTTCGAATATATTTTGAATGTGTTTTGATTTTTTAAAACTCTCAGTCTGACTATGTTCTGGGCTCCACCAATGGGGATTATACGTTGGTACCGAAACTAATTTCATTCTGGGGTTTGCCACCGACCTATGTGTGGTTTTTGGGCCTTGTCATAAGGATAATGTGGCCGTAGTCACTAAAGACTGTTTAGTATATGTATTTATGTCTATATCTGTATCTGAATCTGAATCTGAACCTGTATTTGAATCTATATTTATATCTATATTTATTTCTGAATATGTTTAACTTGCTATTTGCAAACAAAATAATATATTTTATTTTGTGAACCAAACCAAATGCTTTATCAAAACAATCATTTGAGAATTTTGTAGTACCTATGTATATACGTTTTTAACCAATGTATGTTTGATCCGGCTAGATAAGGATATTTGGTTATTTATTGGGCCTCCTAGCTCACCCCCCCATTTATTTTCCCATTTCAGATTCTAAGGATTAGCTAGCTCGGACGTTGCGGGGGGAGTTGTGTGAGAAGGACTTCTAGACATGGATAATAGTAGTATTTCTTATTTGTTGTTTAAGGATTTTATGTGATAGACTTTTTGCTTATTAGACTTTGGAATAGCAATGCATGGGTTTAAATTCATTTGAACTTACTGGTTATTATGTTAATTTGGAGATTTTATATCAAGGATATTATTTTTAGAATCTGTTTGTAAGGCCTGGCACACTTGTAAGGTACGTCTTATAGGTGTGCGGTGATTGTCACGGGTCGAGCTCATACTTTGGGTTCGGGGCGTGACACGACTTGTATAAGTTAAGAATCTTTTCTAAAGTCACATTTTTAATTAAAATTTACGTTTTATCATTGTGAAAAAAAGTTCTATATTGTAATGAAGAAATTTCTAAATTAGTTAACAACAAATATTGATCTAACATATTCAACCATGATTATTACAACTTGTGAATTTAACATACGTAAAATTAATTATTGTAATTTTTTTTTGGTTGAAATATTTTTACATTTTCTAATTTTTGTAATATTTTAAAATTTCAACTTCTAAATCTAACTTGTGCATATTTTCTAAAGTCACATTTTATTAATTTTTTATGTTTTATGTCAATGATTATTAACTTTATTATTATTTGCAACATTTTTCTTGATAACAATATTTTTGTAATATTTGTATTTTGTCTCAATAATTATTAAATGTATTATTAAAAACCCAATCTTTGTAACAAATTTAATGCTGCTGAGGTTATCTTGTACTATTGTTATTTTTATAATACTAACATAAAAATGTGTTTATAACCACAAAAACAAACCATATCAAATGTATTAAGAATCTTTGTATCAATTTGTATTAATAGCAGGAAAGTTTTTTAAGCAACCTATGCAATTGCATGAAAAAACTGGATGAAATCATGGGTTTGCATGATTGCACCCATGCAATTGGTTTGAATGGTTAAGATTAAAAGTTTCAACATTCACTTTTAATCTTAATCCTTGAATAAAAAAAAATTAAATCAACTTTATCTCTTTTTAGTATTTTACACATTTATCCTTATACTTTTTTAGCATTTTGAACTAAACTATTGCATTTGCAATTGCACTCCCAATTCATAACACGACATATCACATGATTTTAAACATTTTTGGTTTACACAGTACCAAATGTTTACACGCATGACAGTTGATTTTACTCATTTTATTACACAGTGATGACGTGATGTCATCTTCTTTACACAAGTACAAGTTAGAGCTAATTCAGCCTAAATTTTAGTCTTCTTGGAGGTGCTAATAGAGTTGCTGTCAACTTGGAAGGCAATTGGCCTTGGAGCTGCTGACACGTACTGTGCCCCTTACTCCTACAGGCTGCTGTCTTCTTGGGCAGTGGATTATCTAGAGTCCTCAAGTGCTAATTGCTTCAGCCATACCAATTTCACCAGATCTTTGGGCTTTTCTTAGCTGTTGTTGACACTCCATTTTACAACCTTTAATTTTACTTTTTTACACTTTAGTGCATAAAAGATAAAATGGTAATTTCACAAGCTTGAAAATTCAAAGTTGGTCTATAAATTTAAAATCATATTTTAAGTGATCAAAATTGAATTAAGAATGTGAGTTCATTTTTTGGATTGAAAATCGGATAAAAAACCAAGATTTTATTAAAGAAATAAATTCGATTGGTTGAAATGACGCTTACCATGAGTATACATGCATAGGATTATTTATAAATTAATTTTATTGGTCCTTTAAAGGATTAAACTTAAATTAATTAATAATTAATTCCTATTGGTTAGAATACCCTAATGGTAAGTATTAGTGCACAAGAAAATATTAAGAGGATAATTTTAAATTTAATTATTTTTTATATAATAGATAATTATTATGATTAGTAATTATCAAATTATTTATTTATTAATTATTTAAAAGAAAGGGATCCCAAAATCAGTTGATAAGGGACTTTTATTTCGACTAGAAGTGATTTAAAAATGAAAGAAGTCGAAATTATCCACTTGAGTGCCGATCGGTACTCAAATTTCACGTGGAAACTGATCAAGCCTCTTTGGGTACTGATCGGCACCCAGATAAGAATTTTATCAAGAGTCCAATTCTTGTGCCACCAATTCGATTTTAAAACCCGAATAAGCCTCTTAGGATTTCAGAACTCGGGATTATTCATTTTGGGGTTGCCATATAAATAGAAAATGATACTCATTTTCAAAGGAGGTTGGAATTTTCATCGTTCATGATCCCAAACAAAATTCAAAAGAATATTTGTAAGGGATTAGGGTTTCTAATAAGAATATAAGCTATTCTTATAACCCTAGAGATTAGAAGAGGCCAGCTCTTTTAATCTCAATTCCAATTTGTTAATTCCTTTTTTTTTTTTTTACCTATTTTAACCAAATTTAACGTTTTTTTTTTCTCAAGAATCAATTTTCAGGTTAGATTCAATCGAATCAAATTAAGGAGCTTCCTCCTTAACACATGCAGGTACTTCTTTTCCTCGTTATTTTGATTATCCATCTATTAAAATATGATTGTGTGATTCGTTGTATATGTTTTTTTTTAGGATAGTTTTGTATTTAATTTTTTTTTTATGGAATTTATTTGATTAAAATTTTATGACTTAGGAGCATGTTAGGATGAAAACTATAGTTTTAAAATGTTAAAAACAATGGAGGAATTGGTTTTCATGATAATCAATAACATAACTCTCGGATTAAAATTGATCGGGTCCTGGGTTTTTACCTGGGCACCGATCAGGTCCCAAATTTTATCTGAGTACCGAATGGGCCAATTTGGTACTGATTGGCACTAGGAGAGGACCGATTGGTTGTATCTAAGTACCGATCTGAGTTTTATTAGGATTTTTCTGGTACAGAAAATATTTTCCTATTGATTTTTCCATGTTTGTTTCTTATTGGTCTTGATCTTAACATGTTATGTTCGGTTGTCTAAATGTATGGTTAAGGATATTTGCACAAATATTTTCTATTGCTGGGTGATTAATTACAATTATTCATGTGAGTCTGGTTTGTATGCATCGAGTCGTGAACTATAGATGAAGGGTTCTTAAGAGACTGATTTAGGTCAGGTTGAGTGAATGCCTAATACCTTCCCACTCAATCCTCTAGCCCCCGAACCTCATTATTTAGGGGAAGTAGATTAGTATGTTTGTCTTCTTGTTCTATCTTTTAGATTGTACATTAGGACACAAAGCCTTGTACTTTGCTTTTTCTTATATTGTATCTAGGGCAAAAACATTGTAATTTATTCAATTTTCCAAAAATTTTGTATATTTATTCATTCAATCAATAAACAAGAAGTATTCTTTTCCTTAGTTTTTATGTAAAAGCTAAGTGGCGATTCCATTGTAAATTCCCTTAAAGATTAGGATGGAAAACAGTATACTCACCATTTTTGAGAATCATGTTTAAACTTTTATTGGTTAAGGGTTGTGGTTCTCACAGTGGCGACTCCACTGGGGACTTAAAGGGCTAAACTCTAGAGTAGGATTCTTAGTCTATAGTTCACAAGTTGTTTGCATTGTTTGTTACTCTCTTTGATAATTGTCATCTTTTATGTCATGCATTGCACTTGTGATTTTGTATTGTGTGTTGGTTAGCCCGGAAGCCATGATAGTAGTAGCCTTGGATCATGGTCCCCCTCGGATGCGGGTACCCTTGGCCAACCTACCACCCCATGAATATGTACTCTCAACCCTCTCGAGCAAGTATATAGTGGTGAAACATACTGTGAGCCTTTGATGCCCCTCGCATGCATTGGTAGGTATGTTGAGCCCAAGTAATGGGGAACCTTTTAGCCTACCTTTCATCCTCATGTAAAAGCCCATTTAGATCTTTCCTCTAGGATGGCCCAACCCGATAAAGCGTGCACTTATGATTGCTTTTGTTTGAACCTAGGCCCAAGTCCAAAACTTGGGACCTTGTTTGCTCTTGTTTGAACCTAAGCCCAAGTCCAATACTTGAGGTCAACTTGGATGTTGTTTGAACCTACGCTCAAGTCTAATGCTTGAAGCCCACATGAACTTAAAGGTACTAAAAGCCATCATTGAAGTGAATAAAAAGCCCAAAAGAGAAAAATTTCTTAACCAATCACTTTTTTTAAGGCAAAAATCAATCAAGTCCAAAGTTTCAGACCCACATGGCTTTAAAGAGATTAAAAGTCACATGATTCTAAGAAAATTCAAAACCCAAATTCAAAAACATAGAATCCATCTAGTCATGTTGAAAAGAAAATCCTAAGTCCTATACTTGAGGCCCACTTGGTCATTTTGAAAAGAAAGAGTTCAAGTTCCACTTTTGGGTCCATGCTTAAAGAATGGTTTAGAAATCCAAAATTACACAAGGTAAAAGCTCGAACTCAATGCCCGAGCCCATTTTTGTTAAAAGGATACCTAACCCAACAAGACATTGATTGAATCAAAGGTCCAAGCCCAAGGCTTAAGACCAACATGACTTTGCTTGAATTGAAGCCCGAGCCCAAGGCTTGAACCTCACCTAATTTTTCCTGAATAAGTTAGAACCAAAGGCTTGAGGCTTACATGACCTTCCTTGAATTAAGGCCCAAGCCCAAGGCTTGAGGTTCACATCACCTTGCTTGAATTGAAATCCAAGCCAAAGGCTTGGAGCTCATTTGATTTTGCCTAAATGAAAGTCCAAACCTAAGGCTTATGGTTCACATGATCTTTATTTTCAAATTGAAGCCCAAGGCTTAAGACTAATATGACTTTGCTTGAATTGAAGTCCAAGCCCAAGATTTAAGGCTTACCTAATTTTGCTCAAATTAAAGTCCAAGTCAAAGGCTTAAAGTTCACATGACCTTTGTTTTTGAATTAAAGCCCTAGTTTAGCTCTTGAGGCTCTTATGACCTTATTGGAATCAAGACCCAAGTCCAATATTTGAGACCCAAATGACTTTAATAAATTCAAAACCCAAGTCCAATGCTTGGAACTCATTCAGTCATTTTGCAAAACAAAAAGGCCCAAGCCTGATGTTTGAGGTTCACATGATCCTGTTGGATTGAAGCCCAAAGTCAATGATTGAAGCCCTCATGATTTTTGTTTGGAACCAAATGAATGAAAGCTCAAATCTAATGGTCCACCCATTAGACTTTGTGAAAGAAAGTCCAAGTTTGAAACTCACGATCCCTTTAGCTGATGGGTCTAAGTGCACACAATGTAAAGGTTCAGATCATGTATAAAATTGACAAATGGATTCACTTCACAAGAAAAGTCAAAAGCCCAACATCATTACTCCAAGGCCCACAAGAATCAAGTTTGACTATTGAAGGATCAATTAGAAGAAAACACAACCCAGTTTGTTTATCATCAAATTTCTCAATGGACCAAGAAGGCTCCAACAATGCCATGGAGAACTCAAGGGACCGGTCATGCCATCCGAGATCTCATTGACCAAAAAACCTTTGCTTCTTCTTCACCAGATGGCTAATTCAACTTCTACTGAGCCAAGTGAAGACTCCAAAAGCTCCCAAGCCAAGATCTCATTCATGGGTTTTTCTCTCTTTCTTTTGTTTAAGTTCATTATGTTTGCTCATTTGAATTCTTAGGAACATGTTGCTTAGGTTTTGACTGTAAACTCATCATAGGAGTGTTTGTTTGAATTTATTGTTTACATTTTTCACTTCAAGCAAAAAAAAAAAAAAAAAAATCAAAAATCAAAAATCAAAAAGCCAAAAACAATTCTCTCTGTCCAACTAAGGGCATGGGCCCTTAAGTTGCCTTCAATGAAGAGTCCTGAACTAGAGGCATGAGCCCCTAATGACTCCTAATCTCTTCAAGGCCCAAGGCCTAAGAGCCTATCCATTCATCCAATACTCAACGGACATGATCTCTAACCATTGCTGGTTTTCAAAATGTGCATATTCAAAAAGAAAAAAAAAAAAATCTTGTGGATTGTTTTTCAAAAGAAGGTGTTCTTTCAAGATCAAGAATCGCTCTTCTTCTAGAGTGAGTAAAATTCAAAATTTTCAAAAAACATTTTCAAATTGTCCATAAGGAAATATCTTTGACAAAATCTGTTTGCAAATCATGAGATTCCATAACCTTACCGATCAATTTGCATAAAGAAGGGATTAACTTAATTAAATTCATGTAAGGATCTTTGCTCCCAATTTAGAACAAAAGGGATAGAGATCCTAAATGCAATCAAGGGAAAAATCACATGTCATTTGATTAAAGTGCAAAATCTTGTTTTGAGAAATTTTGATGTCACAACAACAGGTTGTTACTTCTTTTTACTCTAAGAGAAGTCTATCAAGAGAGATCATAGCTTTGTGTTGATAAACTAGCATTACTAAGGATTGGAGGCCATCTTTGGTTAGACCACATTATCCCAGAATTAACCTGTCACAAATTAATCCATTGCTAGCTCATTTGAGCCTATACAGTTAGCCTTTTTTTTTTTTTTTCAAGAATCAATAATAAAAACTTGAACCCAAGGGTGAGTAAAATCAAGTGTGCACAAACTCAAAACTCATTCTGAGGAGGAGTCAAACCCAATGCTCGTCTAAAAAAGAGTTAACAAAGGAGGTACAAGTGTACCAAAAGTTTGGAAAGAAAGTGTGGTGATTAGAGGCATGTTCAAGACCCACCTTGAAAAAAGGTCGAATCTGAAATCTTAATTCTCACCAACTATGAGAAATTCATGTTAAGCTCACATAAGAGTCCAACAAACTATTTTGACAATGAGCGACATGAGTGTATGAGAAAGCAAATAATTGTGAAAGAAAAGTTAAAAAAAAAAAAAAGGATGAGAGGCCCGCTAGGTTGAGAATCCAAAAGGGCGACCTAGGCAAAAAATAGGGTAACCCAGTAGGTCAGAAACCTGAAAGGGCGGCATAGGTAAAAGTTAGGGTTTCATTCAAAAAAAAAAAAGCTCAAAGAAGAAAGATGTGATATTCCCTCAAAACCAAAAATGAGAGTTCATCAAAACTAAAAAGCTAAATAAGGGAATTGAAAAAATAGGTTGACACAAAGGAATAACCTGAATGAAATGAAGAGATACAAGTGAGAAGAGACTTTCAAGAAGCCAATTCAAAAGCAAGCACTAATGAAAAGGGAGAAAGCTCCTCCAATGTGTGAGTTTTAAGTAATGCACACTTAGGGAAAATATCCAAAAAGGGATTTTGAGCCTTTTATTATCTTTCATTTCAAATACCTAAACCCAGCCTACATTACAACCTATGAATAAAGATCTCCTTGAAGTCTTGGTAGTTTTTAGGCACAACTCTTATGATAATTTCTCTTAGATTGAAAAGAAAGAAAGCCCGCGGTAGTCAAGCGCTACTGGCAAAAGATCTTAAAAAGGAAAATCCTCAAATTAAGGGTACTTCCCTTATTTGCTCTCAGACAAAAATTCTCAATCTAGGGGCACTCCCCTTGTTTGTCATCAAACAGAAATGAATTCCCAAATTAAGGGCACTCCCCTTATTTGTCCT
Source organism: Fagus crenata (assembly GCA_014362285.1). Taxonomy (NCBI): domain Eukaryota; kingdom Viridiplantae; phylum Streptophyta; class Magnoliopsida; order Fagales; family Fagaceae; genus Fagus; species Fagus crenata. The sequence goes on from BKZX01002559.1 coordinate 203,262, forward strand.
CAGATAAAAATTCTCAAACTAGGGGCACTCCCCTTGTTTGCTTTCAAATAGGAAAAATTCTCAAACTAGAAGCACTCCCCTTGTTTAATATCAAATGAAAAGAATTCCCAAATCAGAGGCATTCCCCTTGATTATTCTCAGTGAATACCATTAATTCTTCAAGCACTATCATGCACATTCTTTGATTGTCTTTAAGGATTCAATCTCTTAATGCTTAAAGTAAAAAAGCAAGGTTGTTACTTGAATTCAAATGACCTTAATCCTTCCTAATAAAAGAGAATAGTTTGGCTATCGAATGTCATGATTAGCCAAAAGACCTATTCGAAGGGACTACCTTTTACTCATTTGAAAAAGAAAAAAAAATGATTTTTCTTAAAACTGACAAGAACTTTACATTACAAAGAAAGGTTTCTACACCACAAAGTTTTAAAAGGAAAATTCAGCTCATTTTAAAGATTTCTCTTAAATAAGCTCATTTTGAAATCAGCATGCAGACTTGATCAAAAGTCTCCATCATCATATTGGTTGACCAAGTGTCTTCCAATAAATCTTGAACTACGTCTTGACCTAATGCTTCTAAAAGAAGTTCGTAGGCAGTCTATCAAAGACTCGGTCACAATCATCCGCATGACCTTTGGATATGTCAAATCCTTGAACTACGTCTTGACCTAATCCTCCCAAAAGAGATACGTTGGTAGTCCAGCAAAGACTCGGTCTCAATCATTTGAATGACCTTATGAATAGGTCTCACTTTTGAACAACATCTTGACCTGATCCTCTAAAAAGAGGTACGTATGCAATATATTAAAGACTCGATCTCAATCATCTGCATGACCTTTGGATAGGTCAAACTCTTGAACTAAGTCTGTACCTGATTCTCCCAAAAGAGGTACGTAGGCAATCCATCAAAGACTCGGTCCCAATCATCTGCATGAGCTTCGAAAGGTCCAACTTTTGAACTATGTCTGGTCTTGATCCTCCCAAAAGAGGTACGTAGGCAGTCTGTCAAAAGCTCACCCCCAAGCACCCAAATGACCTAAGCTTAGGTCTAGTGGAGAACTCAAAGTGATTGACTTGAAAATAGTTCACTTGCACAAAATGTTTTCACAACATGTTTAAATTATAGGCATTGGCCCAACATTTTTGTATGCAAGCATGCTACACTAAGGGCATCGGTTCATCTGTTCTGTTTGTCAACATGATCTTCCCTTGCCAAATATGCTCAAACTAGGGGCATGCGCCCAACTGACCAAAAAAAAAAAAATTTGTTTGTTGTCTCTTGCAAGTTATCATAGTCACTCCATTGGACCATCCATCAATAAGAGTCCACTCCAAACAATGTTGCCACATTTTCATCAAAATATCATTCCCCAATGGAAGCACGAAACCCAATCCTCCAAGGAATAAGCTGTCATCATCAAAAGAGAAGGAGGTCAGGTAAGCACTGAAAAGTGAAGGTACATATTTCTAACCACACATGCCTTAAGCAATACCAAAAAAAAAAAAAAAAAATTCAAAACTTACCCCAACTTTCACACAACAAAACACATGACACTCAAGGTCTAGCGACAAATCAAATTCAACCTTATCGACATCCAAAGCGTATCGAACCAACTTTGGCTTCCTAGGATTAATTTCCTCAAACACCCCTGACACATAAACAAAAAATCCATCAAAACTAAAACAAAGAACCAAATTAAATGCCATCATGCAATCACGAGAAAATTACCCAAGTCTAATTCAGCATAATCAAGACTTAAAATTGACCAACCAAATTAAAATCACCACAAATAGTAATTCCAATTCAAAGAAAAAAAATTCAAAGTTAAACATCCAAATTTGAATCAATTTATCAAAGAAAAACAACCAAGCCAAGTTAACAAACCATAAAATCTCAACCAAATGGAGCCAATCCAAAACAGCTACCCACCTCAAACTTAATCAACCAAACTAAAAAAATCAACACAACAAAGTTTTTGAAAAAAACAACAACATTGGCCTGAAAAGTTGCAAAATTTCAGCCAAACCCAATCCAATTTTGCCATACCCATTTCAATCAAACAAACCCAATCATACCCATGATCACAAAGCAATAACCAAACTCAAAATTTCAGAGACACATCAAGAAACAACAAAATCAACTCAATTGTGCAAAAAGCCAACCCAAATAAACAACCAAAGTCGAAAAATCATTTCAAACTTCAAATCTGACCCTAAGTCAATCAAAATTCCAAGCTCCAATCTTGAGTTAGCATCCATTTTGAAATCCAACCCTAAGCCAATGACCCTGTGTCAAATAACCAACACAAAGATTTTAAGCCTCAATAAGAGCAAACTAAAACAATTTTTAAGCCTTAAGATGAGCATTGAACAATTCTTCACAATGAAAAAATCTCAAAGAACAAAATTTAAAAAAAAAAAAAAAAAAAAAAAAACATTAAAAAAAATCTCCAAGAAAAAAAATTCTTCACAATAAGAATCTCCAAAATGCTAACAATAAAAAATCTTCATGGAAAAGCTTCCTCATGGACAAAGCTTCATAAGCACATTAAAAAAAATTCTCCAAAACCAATCATTTAAGCCTCAAAGACGAGCAAATCACCTTTCAATCAAAATTAATTCTTGACCCTGAGTCACCAATCAAAGATTAAATCTTGACTTGAAATTGTTAAAAAAAAAAAGGTGAAATTCTTGACCTAGAATCATCCATTGAAAGGCAAATGTAAATGAATCTTGACCCTGAGTCATCATTAAGAGAATCAAAATTCGACCCTGGGTCGAAAATCAAGAATTGACCTTGAGTCATCATCCAAATTCAACAAAAAAAAATAAAAAATAAAAAAAGATGACCCTGAGTCAAAAATCAAATTTGACCTTAAGTCAAAAAATCCAACATCAAAATTGTGACTCTGACTCAATGTCATCAAAACATTTCTTCCTAGAGCACTTTACGAATGTTGCATCCAACAACATTCTCTTTGAGGCAATTTTGCAGAATTGCATTCTCACCCGGCATTCTTTTAGGGCAATTTTCCTTAGTTGTATTCCAACACTTTCTCTTTGAGGCAATTCTATGGAATTGTACGAAATTGTATTCTCAACACGTTTTGATTGAGGCAATTCTACGAAATTGTATTCTCAAAATATTTTTTTCAAGACAACTCTCTAGAGTCGTATTATACAAAGTCTCTTTGAGGCAATTCTGCGGAATTGTATTATCAAAATATTCACTTCAAGACAACTCTCCAGAGTTGTATCCTGACATTTTGTTTTAGAGTAACTCAACAGATTTGTATTTCCACAATACTTCTTTCAAGACAATTCTATGGAATTGTATTCTCAAAATATTTCATTTGAGGCAATTTTGCAGAATTGTTTTTCTTAAAACATTTCATTTGAGGCAACTCTGCGAAGTTGTATTCTCACAACACTTTCTCTTTGAGGCAATTCTACGAAATTGTATTCCTAAAACATTTCCTTTCAGGCAATTCTGCAGAATTGTATTCTCAAAATATTCCCTTTGAGACAATTTTGCGGAATTGTATTCTCAAAATATTCCTTTTGAGACAATTTTACAGAATTGTATTCTCAAAACATTTTTTTTTAGGTAAGTTTGGGGAGTTGTATTCTCAAAACACTTCCTTTGTGGCAATTCTACTAAATTGTATTCTCAAAACCTTCCCTTTTCAGGCAATTCTGCGGAATTGTATTCTCACACTTTCTCTTTTGGGACAACTTTGCAGAGTTACATTACCATAAATGTCTGAGGACATTATATCCTCACCTGAATAAATTAATGGTCACAAAATGAGATGTCGTACTTGCATTGGTGTTTATTTATTACATAAATTCCACCAATGAGGGGTATTTGTTAACACCTCATTTTGCAACTATTAATTTTACCTTTTTTACACATTAGTGCATAAAGCGTAAAATGGTGATTTCACAAGCTTGAAAATTCAAAGTTGGTCCATAAATTTAAAATCATTTTTTAAGTGATCAAAATTGAATTAAGAATGAGAGTGCATTTTTTATTAGAAATTGGATCAAAAACCAAGATTTTATTAAGAAAATAAATTTGATTGGTTGAAATGATATTTACCATAAGCTCACATTTATAGAATTACTGGCTAATTAATTTGATTGGTCCTTTAAAGGATTAAATTAAAATCAATTAATAAATAATTCATATTGGTTTAGAATACTTTATAATGGTAAGTTTTCATGCACAAGATATTCATAAAAGGATAATTCTTAAATTGATTTATTTTTAACTAATGTGATAATTATTTTGACCAATAATTATCATATTAATTATTAATAAATTGATTAAAATTAAGAAATCTCGAATTCAGCCAAATAAAGACTTCTAAATCCACTAGAAGTTGACTAAAGGTAAAAAACCCGGAATTATCCAAAGCCCAATTCAGATTTGGATTCCAACCCTTACACTGATCGGTATTTTGACCATAACTTTTGACTCAATTATCCGATTGAGTTGATTCAAATTGGGCTCGAAAGCTGACATGATGGGCTAAAACTATGTGTCTAATGACCATCTCCAAATTTGAATTTTTAGAGAGTCAAAACTGGCCCGCAATCAGAGCCTAAAAATTAGTTAGAATTTCGGGATTTTCATTAAGTATATCCAATTTCCAAAACCCTAATGCATTCCCATGAGATCCAGAACGTGGGTAGGTTCATTTTCGGGCTGCCATATAGATAGAAAATATTCTCATTTTAACAGGAGGTTGGAAAAATTAGTCAGAGCAATCCTAAGCAAAATTCAAGAGAATTTTTGCAAAGGGTTAGACTTTGGAATAAGAACACAAGTGTGTTCTTATATTCAAGTCCAGAAATTACAAAAGCCATTTTTTGTAATCTCTATTTCCAATTTTTCAATTCCATTTTTAATCTCTTTTAACCAAATTTAACGGTTTTTCTCAAGAATCAATTTTCAGGACCGGTGGTATTCTCGATCAAGAAGCCGCATCCCACCACAATCAAATTCAAATCGGGACACTCATTCAGTTGCATCACAAAAGGTACATTCCTTTTTCTTTTTTTTTTTTTAATTTAATGCAGCAACTTTAATTGTGTAGAATGCATGATTAGGTTTTAATTTTAATTGCTTGATTAATTTTTAATGCACAATTGCTAGATTGCACTGTTTTTCGGTTTCTATTTTGTGAATGATGCAAATCTGATTTTTCTAACATATTGTACTAAAATTACAGTAACTTTAAATTATCTTTTTCATGTGAGATGCGTGCTTAAATGGTTTTAAATGCTTGATGATTAATCACTATTTAATTTTTTATTGTTGTGATGCTATGAATCAAATGCGAGTATGGTTTGCTTGAGATTGTGAACTTAGACTAATGGATCCTTAGAGACTGACCTAGGTTAGATTGGATGGGCGCATAACACCTTCCCATCCAATCCCCTAGCCCCCGAATCCTAATCTTAGGGGAAGATTAGATTAGTTTATGTATCCTATTTACTTTCTTTTTTAGATTGTATATAGGACCAAAGCTTTGTATTTTGTTTTCTTAGATTGTATCTAGGGCAAAATATTGTAATTTATTTCTTTTCCAAACTATTATATTATTTATTCAATCAATAAAATATTACTTTTTTTTCTTAACTTTTTTTTTTTTTAAATAAAAATTAGGTGGCGACTCCATTGTAATTTCCCCTAGTGATTAAGATGGAAAACAGTGTAATCACCATTTTTGAGAGTCATGTTTAGACTTTTATTGGTTAAATCTCACAAATGTGTTAGTTGTCTGAACAATGAGCCCGTTGGCAGCAATTAAATGCTTATCCACAGCCTCAATCTCACTCCATCTTTCTGCAAATTCGGTGATCTCAAAATATTTTTTGTTTTTTAATATATTTCTGGCCAAGAGTGGGGTGTGATTTTGTTATTGAGCTGTGAGGAAATTAGTTGGGTGTTGTGACCGATCAATCGTAGGGGAGCTGTTTGTGAGCAATTTTCTCTCTCTGTTTGTTCATCCTTGAGGCAATCGGTATGCTATCTCTCTCTCTCTCTCTCTCTCTCTCTCTCTCTCTCTCTCTCTGTTCTTGATTTAATTCATCAATTTAGTTATTCTAAAAAAAATATTTCAAAACCTTAATTACATCATATTCAAATTAAATCATATTGAAAACTTTAATATTGTGAGAACTATGACCCTAAAACCATCCCTTTTTAGATGAGGATCTAAACATGATTCCTAAAATGAGAATTTTCACTATTTTCCATCCTAATCACTAGGGGAATTTACAATGGTTTGGAAAAGAAACAAATTACAATATTTTTCCCTAGATACAATCTAAGAAAACAAAATACAAGGCTTTGGTCCTAGATACAATCTAAAAAGGAAAGTAAATAGGATACATAAACTAATCTAAATATCCCTTAAGATTAGGATTCGGGGGCTAGGGGATTGGATGGGAAGGTGTTAAGCACCCATCCAACCTGACTTAGGTCAGTCTCTAAGGATCAATTAATCTAAGTTCACAACCTCAACCTGGCTGATTTTTAGGCTCTGATTGCGGGCCTATTTTGACCCTCTAAAAATTCGAATTTGGAGATGGTCATTAGATGCATATTTGTAGCCCATCATGTCAGATTTCCAGGCCCAATTTGAATTAACTCAATCGAATAATTGAGTCAAAAGTTATGGTTGAAATACCGATCAGTATGCGGGCTGAAATCCAAATCCAAATTGGGCTTTGGATAATTCCGGGTTCTTTTACCTTTGGTTAACTTCTAGTAGATTTAGAAGTCCTTATTTGGCTAAATTAGAGATTTCTTAATTTTAATCAATTTACTAATAATTAATATGATAATTATTGGTCAAAATAATTATCTCATTAGTTAAAAATAAATCAATTTAAGAATGATCCTTTGATGAATATCTTGTGCATGGATACTTACCATTATAAGATGTTCTAAACCAAAATAAATTATTTATTAATTGATTTTAATTTAATCCTTTAGAGAACCAATCAAATTAATTAACAAGTAATCCTATGCATGTGAGTTTATGGTAAATATTATTTCAACCAATCAAATTTATTTCTTTAATAAAATCTTGGTTTTTTATCCGATTTCCAATCCAAAAAATGCACTCTCATTCTTAATTCAATTTTGATCACTTAAAATATGATTTTAAATTTATATACAAACTTTAATTTGAATTTTCAAACTTGTGAAATTACCATTTTACCTTTATACACTAAAGTGTAAAAAAGTAAAATTAATGGTTGCAAAATGGGGTGTCAACAAATATTCAAAACCCTAATTATGATTTATTCAAATTAAATAATATTCAAAACCTTAATATTTAAAACCCTAAACTTTTTGACATAACCTAATATATTATATTGATTTTTTAATACCTTTGCAGATGTCTACCTCATCAGTTAATAGTTCAATTAGAGATGGGCTGAGATGTAGAAATGTAGAATGTCGTTGTGGCCGAAGAGCATCGGTCAAGATCTCATAATCTAGTTTAAACAAAAACAAATTGTACTATTGTTGTGCTGCCAACTAATGTGGTTTCTTTTCTTGGTGTTTGCCCTTTAACCAACAAGCTGGCTCTGAAAGAATGGATGAGGTATCACAAGTAACCGATTCTAGATCTGTAGTTGATGCATCACAACTGTTACTAGACTTACATGAACTTCAGACAGAAATGCGTGGAATGCATGATATGGTTCAAACAGTACATCGTGATGACATCTAATCACTGAAGAAGTTGTTAACAACAAGACTTGCTGTAATTGTGGGCCTTATTGTTGTATTATGATATCAAATTCAATGAATGTGTAGTGTAGTCATTAACAACCACTTTTTGTAATCAGACAATATTTGAATAAATGTGGATGCTTATTTGCACTCTTATTATCTCATCCAATGTATTGAAATATTTGAATGGATTTCCTCTTTACCAACACATTTAGTTTAACATTTAAGTCTGCCTAAAAACTGTGGACATTTGCATCAATGTGTGAACACTAATGTCCATACTTTCTTGCAATGTCCATGCAATTTCTATGCAAATTCATGCAATTTGATGCACGTTTGAACTCTAAACAGAAATATAGACAATTTTATACCAGTGTGTACAATATTGTTCACACTATCTATCAAAGACGTGAATAGTATCTTGGTGAATAGTATAACTCTTCCCCAAAAAGTATGGACAATTTGATACAATTGTGGACAATATTGTCTACACCTTCTGTCAAAGACATGAACAGTTTCTTGGTGAATAGTGTAACTCTTCCCTAAAAAGTGTGGACAATTTGATACAACTGTGGACAATATTGTCCACACTTTCTGTCAAATACGTGAACAGTGTCTTGGTGAATAGTATAACTCTTCCCCAGAAAGTGTGGACAATTTGATACAAGTGTAGACACTTTCTGTGAAAGGTGAACAATGTCAAAAGTGAATAGTATTTGACATGAACAGTAATTCTCTTTACCAAAAAAATGTGGACAATTTTATTTAAGTGTGGATAATATCTACAAACTTGGTGCACAGTATCGGAATTACCCAGAAACATGCCTTACCTAGAAACTTACCCAGAAACCTGTCTTACCTAGACCACTTGCTGCAAACTTGGTTCACAGTGTAACTCTTACATAATACCAAATTCACAATGTCCTAAATGCATAACAACTTAGTTCCACCAACCATCAATAACTCAAATATGTATACATTTCCATTATTATTGCTTTGAGACAGGTCCTTTCATGATACAAAAAACTAACTACCAACGCATCCTTCCATAATACAAAAAAGGAGGATCGTTTAACAAGAAAATACAAAATTTATTTACATATATCTAATCAAATAAGGTTGGAGGCTTCGTCTTCATATCCATGAGCTTGATTCCGTGACATTAACTGTAAAAGAAAACGTGGTACAATAAGTATATAATAAATAAGATTCAATAACCATTTATTCTATATTACAAATATCTTTACCTGTAACACAAAGCTATAGGAAAGCATTGAATTTGTCAAGTCTATAACTCCATCATTTGAATGTGACATGTACATTGGATATTGCTACAATACAAAACAAATCAAGCATAAGCCCAAAAATAACATCTCTGCTACATATGAATAATAACAGTGCAAATCACCTACACTTACCATGTTTGATGTAAAGCTATCTTCAAAAGCACTACCTCCAACCTAGGCCATCCAATCACAATTAAACAAAAATTAATAAACAATAATAGATTAGGATATTAAAAGAAGTGTGGTCTTCTAATTATGTACCTTAGTAGTTGATGCAGATTTAGCAACATTCCTAGTAGTGACAGTGTTCCTTTTCTTCTTTGGTTTTGAAACTACTTCCTCCATTGATGACTTCAACCGTTTCGTCCTAGGGCGACCCTTACGCTTTACAGCCTTAGGACTCCTCACAACTTCAGTCCTAGGAACATCAACTGATGCTCCAACACTATTCTTTTTCTGAGGCAAGGGATGTTTATCATATGAACGCGAAAAGTTGTCTTTCAAATCAATTAACAACTTCTCTAGAACATTGAAGTTCTCTACAGACTCAGCCTCTATCTCAAGTACACTGATTGCTAGTCTGTGCAACTTCTCGTATCTTTCCAAAATAGGGTTATGTTGTACATCATCTATACAAGTGGGAGACATAGGTGTGTTTTCTTTTGATATCCTTTCTCCACCGGTCTAGTATATTCCTCTTGGGGAGTATAGTGATATTTTCTTGGGAAAGCACAAATAAGACATGCCTACATAATATACCTTTAAACTCAAACATCTGACACACACAACCAACCAAGCATTCAGAGCTACTGAATCTAACTTCAGAAAACCTCCCTGTCGCCGTTTCGTCTTGAATCTTGTATTTCATCTCTTTACCACCTCTAACAACCTCCTTCACGATACAGCCTTGTCTTCCAAAAAATTCTATTTGCTCTCGCTTAAAAACCTCATGGGTGTAAACTTCTTGAAACTGTTTCTTAATAGAAGATGATGATAAACACTCTAACTTGCCTTTGAAACACTCAAAATCCAATAAAATCTCATTTTCTACCTTATTCCGCAACGCATTCTCAAATTGCTACACGAATACTTTCAAGGTTGTAGAACTATGTAAGTAACCATCAAAGAAGACATTCATTGATTCTGAATGCTGGGTTGATGACGTTCCCGCAAAGAAATTAGAATTGAAAAACGCAGGAACCTATCGCTCCCGTTCCTCATATAAGTTAGTCAACCACTCATTTTCTTGAAGATAATGTGAAGTGATGGTATGATTCCACGACTCTTCAAACTCTTCCACTGTCATTGAATGATACATGACTTTAAGCAAATAATAATTTATATCGTGATAAGCTTCCAATCCAGCAAGCTTCTGCGGCAATTTCATCATAATATGCCAAATACACCAACAATGAACAGTTTCTGGAAAAACAATTTCAATAGCCCGCCGCATTGCTTGGCATTGGTCCATGATAATAGCTTTTGGAGCAATGCTACACATACTTTATAACAATTGCCTAAATACCCAAACATACGAATTCTTATCTTCACCGGACAATAACCCACAACCAAGTATAATAGATTCACCATGATGATTAATTCCAATAAAAGGGACGAATGGTATATCATACTTGTTTGTTAGATATGTGGTGTTGAATGTGATCACATCATGGAAGGATTAGTATGCTGCCCTACTTTTCGTATCAACCTAAAAAACATTTCGTACACGTATCTCATCATCCAAATCCAACGCATGGTAGAAGTTAGAATTTTTACCTTTCATCCTAACGAAGTAATCGTGTAAAGCCTGTCCGTCACCCTCCCTACACTTTAAACAACGTTCCTTATCGAGATAGTTGCGAACATCTTTCTCATTATAGGTCACCTTTTCATAACACCCTACTTCAACGATAAAAGATTTAATACTGCTATTCACCCTAACACCAATATTATCATTGATCAAGAGTCTCCTCTTTGTATTCGTACTTATACGTCTAAACGTAGCAAAATGTCTGGATTTATTTGGACTCAAATCATGATTATGATTCTCAATAAAGCCCAATATCCTCTATTTCTGATTGGTACTATCCATCAAAACTTTGATCTCAACTTCACACGAATTTTTTATTGTCGACTTTTACTTGGAAGCATCATCAACCGAACTATTTTATGTTCATTTTCAGTTACACTTTAAGTTTATGTAAGAAGTCTTAGTGAAACTCTTATTTCTCCTTGAATTCCTTATCATTGTTGCAAATCCTTTCGAATGAGCATACTTCTTATAAAATTCAGTGACCTCTAAAAGTGAACCAAACTCCATTCTAACTGTTGGTTTAATCACTAAATTCCTCAATACATTCTCCGGTGTATCCTGCATATTTCCCTCAACACGCTGTGGTAAATCCTCCATAACACTAGCACTAGCAGCAAAGGATCCAACACCATCCATCTTTGATGTACTCATGATTGCAACAACCTATAAGCCGAATACCAAAGTTAATAATGACATGTAATGTAAACTCTACCAAATAATTTACCACGTACCAATACTGATATACAACCTAAACCTAAAGTATTACATTGTAACTAGTATCAATAACAGAAAACATTCAAACACATTAACACATACTCACTAAAATTATGATTAAACAATAATATGAAAAAACCCATTAAACATCCATAGCCATAATACAACAATGATGAATATTTTGCTACACCTAAAACAAGCATAATTTAAATTTTTTTTTTTTTATTACACAAAAAAATATGTACAGATTATCACTAAAACTAAACTTAAATAATATACACAAGTAACAGAAAAGAAAAAGTGAAAAAAAAAAAAAAAATGCATATCATATGAACAGTGACAGTCAATGCACTAGTGTAATGCAGCTCCAAAACTCAAACGGTAGTCTCTATTTCAAGTTCAGCTCAAGCTCAAGCTCAAGTTTCTACAACAATGGCAGCAACACTGTTTTGTAGAAAATGGGGTTTATGTTTAAGGATTACTGTTTCATAATTATTGGTAAGAAATGATAAGTAGCAAAGCTTCAAAAATCTAACCTTAGAAATAGGGGATTCTTCTCGGCTTCGGTGTGTTTTCTTTTTTCTGCCTCTATGCTTGCTGGTTCTTGGATTTTTCAGTGGCCATGGCGTGAATAAGGAGAACAGAAGAAGGAGAAAAAAAAAAAAAAAGACATGCACCTACTTCTCATATTTATGCGCAATTTTTAAAGTGTTTGGCAAAAGCAATAACTCAATTCTTGACTAGTTTTGCTGCTTTTTCACTTGTGAGACCCGCATGAACCATTTGTTATGTGTGATACAGACCCAAAATAGACCTCAATGACGACTAACCCATTACAGACGATAGTATTAACTCATCCAGCTGTATACAGTTTCAAACCCACATGTCAAACGTGCCAGCTCTTCTATCTCTCTGAAAAAGTCAAAGCATAATTTAAAGACCAAAATCAAGGATCAGAGCGGTTACAAATCATGGCCAGACGGTTACAAATCCAAGCATAAAGGCTATTTAATGACCAATAAACGGCTAAAGGATTGGAGCTTCCCTATATAAACCCCGGGAATCCTCGGACTAAGGTATTCACTCTTTTTCTCACCTCTATACTCTCTGAGCCCGTATTCGTGTTCTGAACCAGTACACACATTGCTAACTTAAGCATCGGAGGCTCCCCCCACCGGACCACCACCGGTGCACCTTTTCATTTGTTTCTCTGTTTTGCAGGTATTCACTCGTCGGTAAGAGCGTCGTCCATTCGAGTCAATCGGTGTGCAAGCCCACTGATTTTTAGGCAATTTCAGTTGGCGCCGTCTGTGGGAACGACTTAATAAGCCACTGTCGTTCTTAGAGCAAAAAGGGCCGCACACAGGTCGATAGCGATCATGGAAGGAGCTCCCAACGACGGAACCAACGCTGACCCTGCCATGACCCCGATTGAGAGGCAAATGCAGGTCATCGCCACCAGCATTCAGGATCTCGCTCGAGAAACATCTCGTCAGAATCAAGAGTTATGGCAGGCCATCAGGAAGAGGCCCCAAACACCCCATGACAACAACCAACCTCCTCCGTGGGGTGGAAACAGGTCGAATGACCAGGAAGCTGACAGCCATCAAGCCTCTCGTCGTAGGGACGGCGAGGGTGAGAGAACTCCGCCCCGGAGCATGCACAGAGCGGAAAGCGCAGGAAGTTCCGCCCCACCTAGCCAGTATAGGACAGCTAAAACAACGAGGTCGTCTAAACAGCTGGAACGACCAGACAGGTCGTCCAAACAGCCCGAACGAGAAGACTGACGTGGAAGCCCATCCAGACGACCTGATCATCCAGAACGATCCCCAAAAGATCCGGATGATAAAACGACACGTTTGGAGAAAGAATTGCGGGAAATGAGGAAGCAAATGGGGGATATGAAGAACAGCCTGAGAGCAAAAGCTGCTCGCAACCTAGACAACCTCGTACACCGGGCTGATTCCCCGTTCATCCCAAGTATCGCTGACTTCCCGCTCCCATCCAGATTTAAGGTACCATTGCTAGAAAACTTCGATGGGACCAAAGACCCATTCGACTACCTGGAAGCCTTCAAAACGATTATGCAACTGCAAGCCGTTCCTGAAGAAGTGATGTGCCGAGCTTTCCCCCTGGGACTTAGGGGATCCGCAAGGGTATGGTTCAACAAGCTCGAGTCAGAATCGATCGGTTCATTCGTCCAGCTCAGCCGTGCGTTCATTGATCACTTCATTGGCAGCCAAAGAAGGGGACGACCGCCCACCCACTTGCTCAGCGTCAAACAAATGGAGGGAGAATCACTAAGGACATTCGTACATCGCTTCAATGAAGAAGCGATGAAGATCGATCGTCCAAAAGAGGACGTCACGGTAACAGCCTTCATGGCAGGTCTGCGAAAAGGGGACTTCCTTTACGAACTCTGCAAGGATCCCCCAGAAACAATGTCAGAACTTATGTACGAAGCTACAAAACATATGAACGCAAAGGATGCCCTTGAGGCCATGGACGACCCACCACCAAAAAGACGTAAGGAAACTGAAGATCGTAAACCTGAACCCGCCAAGCAAAAGGTCCCGAAGTTCATCGAAACCCCGGAACGTAAGCGGGCAACCGCACCCCCCGTGAAATTCAGCAGTTTTACGCCTCTGAACACACCTATCGACAAGCTCCTTTTACAGATACAAGACGACCCATCACTTCGGTGGCCAGGTAAGATACGTTCAGATCCTAACAGCCGACCTAAAAACTTGTATTGCAGGTTCCACAGAGATCATGGACACCTCACAGAGGAGTGCGTAGCCTTAAAGGAACAAATAGAGACACTCATCCGGCAAGGCAAACTGCAGAAGTATGTCAGTCGTCCAACGAATACCCGTCCAACAAAGCCCCCAACACCGAGGGAACAAGCCGAACACAACCGGCCAGGGCCCGTAGGAGAGATCCGAACCATCGTTGGAGGACCAGCATCAGGGGGAACATTAAGAGCCTCAAGGAAAGCATATGCGAGACAAGTACACAACATCATGGTCGTCCAGCGCCCACCAAAGAACCTCCGCCTCGACGACCAGATCATCTCTTTCAGTGAAGAAGACGCCAGAGGCACCCATCAGCCCCATGACGATGCCCTAGTGATAACAATTAACATTGCAGGTTTCACCACAAGGCGAGTAATGGTGGACAATGGGAGTTCGGCTGATATACTCTACCTCCCCGCTTACCAACAAATACGGCTTGACAAGGACAAATTGCGCCCCATGGATGCACCACTCGTAGGATTCACAGGTGACAAGGTTTGCCCGGTCGGTATTGTGACCTTACCAATCACGGTTGGTACTCACCCAAAGACGGTCTCTAAGACGGTCGATTTCCTCGTCGTCAACTGTCCCTCAGCATACAACGCAATAATCGGACGACCAACCCTCAACCGTCTCCGAGCCGTGACCTCCACATACCACCTCCTTCTCAAATTCCCCACTGAGCACGGGATAGGGGAAGTCAGAGGAGATCAAATAGCAGCCAGAGAATGCTACCTTGCCTCCCTCGGGCCAGGGGGACAGAATCAGACGATGAGCATTGAAGAGCAAAAGGTTCTAGTGAAGCCTTCTGGGGAGCTGGACACCATCGAGCTAGAAGATGGACGACCAGAAAGGACGACCAAAGTTGGAGCTGACCTCCCCCCAACAATGAAAGAATCACTCGTCCGATTCTTGAAAGATAATAAGGATGTCTTCGCATGGAGCCACGAAGATATGCCAGGTATCAACCCTTCCATCATTTCACATAAATTAAATGTTGACCCCTCTCTCCGTCCAATAAAACAGAAACGAAGAGTCTTCGCGCCGGAACGGAACAATGCCATCATGGAAGAAGTGGACAAACTCCTGGCAGCGAACTTCATCAGGGAAGTATACTACCCCGACTGGCTCGCCAACGTAGTCATGGTAAAAAAAGGTACTGGGAAGTGGCGAATGTGCGTCGACTTCACCGATCTAATCAAAGCCTGTCCTAAAGATAGCTTCCCCCTCCCAAGGATAGACCAGCTAGTCGACTCGACAGCTGGTCATAAACTACTAACGTTTATGGATGCTTTTTCAGGTTACAATCAAATAGTTATGGACGAGAACGACCAAGAGAAGACCTCTTTCATCACTAGCAGGGGGCTTTTCTGCTACAAAGTGATGCCATTCGGGCTGAAGAACGCCGGAGCCACCTATCAACGACTGATGAACAGGATGTTCCACGACCAAATTGGAAGAAATGTCGAAGTTTACGTCGACAACATGCTTGTGAAGTCCAAGGAAGAAGACGACCCTCTGGACGACCTCAGAGAAACTTTCCAAACACTCCGCAAATACCAGATGAAGCTGAACCCAAGTAAGTGTGCATTTGGTGTTTACTCAGGAAAATTTCTTGGCTTTATGGTTTCGCAGAGAGGCATAGAAGCAAACCCGGACAAAATCAAAGCAATACTAGAAATGCAGCCACCGAAGAACACTAAAGAAGTCCAAAGACTGAC
The DNA here is from genome assembly GCA_014362285.1 of Fagus crenata. Taxonomy (NCBI): domain Eukaryota; kingdom Viridiplantae; phylum Streptophyta; class Magnoliopsida; order Fagales; family Fagaceae; genus Fagus; species Fagus crenata. The sequence goes on from BKZX01002559.1 coordinate 219,350, forward strand.
AGGAAGAGTAGCTGCATTGAACAGATTCATGTCTCGATCCACAGACAAATGCCTACCCTTTTTCAAAACATTAAAGAAGGCTTTCGAATGGACGGACGAGTGCCAACGAGCATTTGAAGAACTCAAGAAGTACCTGACAAAACCGCCCCTACTTAGCCCGTCCAAACAGGGTGAAGAGCTCTACCTCTATTTGGCTGTTTCGCCAACTGCCGTCAGCTCCGCACTAATTCGAGAAGAAGAAAGACGACAAATGCCCGTCTATTATACAAGCAAAGCGCTTAGGGGGCCGAAGAAAGATATCCACCCATGGAAAAGCTGGCATTCGCCTTAGTGACGGCAGCAAGAAAACTCCGCCCATACTTCCAAGCCCACACGATAGTATTGCTCACCAACCACCCGTTGCGGAAAACGATGAACAAACCCGACGCGGCTGGACGACTCATCCAGTGGTCTATCGAACTTAGTGAATTCGACATCGACTACAGACCACGAACTGCGATCAAGGCACAAGCCCTGGCAGACTTCATAGCAGAATTCACCTCGAAAGATGACGAGCCAACTGAAGACGTCGAACAGACATCGAAGTGGACCATGAACATAGATGGATCGTCGACAAAGGACTCAGGTGGAATCGGCGTGGTCTTAAAATCACCAGAAGGCGATACCATCAAGCAAGCCGTACGGCTCCAGTACCCAACCACCAACAACGAGGCTGAGTATGAAGCCCTCTTGACAGGACTCGAAATGGCCAAAGCGCTGGGGGCAACGGAACTAGACGTGCTTAGCGATTCCCAACTCGTCGTAGGGCAAGTAAACGGAGATTACGAAGCAAAGGAAGGACGCATGCAACGGTACCTGCACCAGGCCCGGCATCAAATAAACCAGTTCCGAAAAGTGAAGCTCAGTCGCATACCAAGAGAACAAAACACAGAAGCTGACCAGCTAGCGAAATCTGCTTCATCGACGACAGTCGACGATAGGATAAAGGTCGTCCGGCAATCAAGCCTGCAGACAACCGAAATAAACCCCGTTCATACCGAAAACTCCTGGATGACACCAATAATCTCCTACTTACAGAGAGGGACACTACCAGATAACCGACACGAAGCCAGACGATTAAAGGTACGCGCCTCACGTTTTCTCATGTTGCAGGGAACATTATACAAGAGAGGCTTCTCCCTCCCTTACCTCAGATGCCTGACACCAGACGAGGCTAACTATGTCATGAGGGAAATACACGAAGGTATTTGCGGCGACCACTCAGGCGCACGAGCTTTACAAAGAAAGATCGTTAGAGCAGGCTACTATTGGCCGTCCATGAAAGCTGACGCTCACCAATTCGTCCAACACTGCGACAAGTGCCAACGGTTCGCCAACCTCCTACACTCACCTCCGATGGAGCTGGTACCAATGACGGCACCTTGGCCCTTCGCACAGTGGGGTTTAGATATCATGGGACCATTCCCAATAGGAAGACGGCAACTTAGATTCCTCGTGGTTGCGATAGATTACTTCACCAAATGGGTAGAAGCAGAACCATTGGCAACCATCACAGAAAGAAACATTCAGAACTTCGTATGGAAGACAGTGATCTGCAGGTTTGGGATTCCACGAGTTCTCGTATCAGACAACGGGAAGCAATTCGACAACCCCAGATTCAGACAATTCTCTCAAGAACTGGGCATCCACAACCATTATTCATCTCCTGGCCATCCACAAGCCAACGGACAAGTCGAGGTCACGAATCGTTCATTACTCAAACTCATCAAAACCCGACTTGAGGGGGTAAAAGGACTATGGCCAGAAGAACTTCCGAGCATACTTTGGGCTTACAGAACAACAATCAGGATACCAACAGGCGAAACACCATTTCGGATGATGTTCGGAAGCGAAGCAGTGGTGTCCGTCGAAATAGGACTGACGACATTTCGGACTTCAGCATATGTCGAACAGAAAAATGAAGAACAACTCCGGCTCAACCTCGACCAAATTGATGAAGTCAGAGAAACAGCGGAAGCAAGAATGAAGAGATACCAAGAAAAAATGGCACGACACTACAACTCAAGAGTCAAGCTCAGGCAGTTTTCAATTGGTGACCTCGTCTTGCGAAAGGTCACCCTGGCCACCAGGAATCCTTCTGAAGGCAAGCTCGGTCCAAACTGGGAAGGACCCTATAAAGTTATTGAAGTACGACGACCAGGCACGTATCACTTGGAAGACATGAATGGACGACGCTTGCCGCACTCGTGGAACGCCGAACATCTCAGGAGATATTATCCCTAAAAAGAGACAAACCTTGTAAAGAATAGAGAATACTTTGAATAAAGAAATAAGGGTGGACGTAGGCACTATTGCCGAACCACGGTAAATCATGTGTGTCAATATACCAGGCAAAACATCCTAAGAGTTGAACTGTATCGTCCTAACACGATCTTTCAACTTAGACAAGTACACCAAGTTAAACTGCATCGTCTAACACGATCTTTTAACTTAACTAACGTTGAACTGCATCGTCCAACACGATCTTTCAACGGACCCCCAAAGTTAAACTGTATCGTCAAAAACACGATCTTTTAACTTAACCAATGTTAAACTGCATCGTCCAACACGATCTTTTAACAAAACGCCCAAAGTTAGACTGTATCGTCGAAATACGATTTTCTAACTTAAACAAAGTAACACAATCTCTTAGCTTGGGCAGGTGATCAACGTCAAACTACACCGTCCAAAAACATTCCCCTAAAACTCAGACAAACTTAGGACACATCGCCCTACAAACATAACATCATCCAAACATAATTTTTACAAGTTTGAATGGATCGTCTAAAAGACAGCATGTCAACTTGGAAAAATACTCAGAAAAAGACAAAACCAAATAATACGTTCAAACATCCAAACCACACATCTATCAAGATAAGAAATTCATACCAAAAATAATTATGTGCACCGTCTTTAAATGATAAAACATGCACAAACCAAACATGCTGTTCAGAAATGTTAAAACGCCCTAAACACGGGCCCTACATTGTTTGAAAATTTTATACACCTAAAAAAAAAAAAAAAAAAAAAAAAGAAAAATTCACAAACTACTTAGAGGTTACATCCTCGTCCCCCGCCTGGTCCTGAGAAGCGTCCATCACCGAGTCCTCGTCGTCGTACGGCTGAAGAGCAGAGAAGTCCAGGCCAGGGAAGCGTTGGACGGCCTGCTTCCTGAAGGCCTTGAAGCCAGACAGGAAGTAACGGGTGTTGATGTCCTCAAAGGCCTCAGACGCCCTGAAATCAGACACGGCAGCCGCTTTGGCCCCTTCAATCTGGCCAAACAAGTGTTTGAAATCAGCTTCAGCCTTGTCCTTAGCCTCAACCGCCGCCTTGATATCGTCCTCTCGTGCCTTCAGGTCCTTCCTCAGGGTCTTCGCTTCAACCAGCGCCTCTTTCCTCTCTCTCGTCAGCTCCATGACAGCCCGCTTGGCATTCTTCATCTCCGCCTCGTCTGCAATTGACTTGGCTCGAAGAAGAGCAAGATCTTCCTCCACAGAAGCACACCGTCGAGCCATCACCATGGCCTCAGTCAACCCCTGTAAGCCCGCTCAAGTCAGGAACAAAGACACTAAGGAAGAACATGTAAAACGATAAAAAGACAGAGGACCGTACCCTCATAAGGGAATGAACCATGAGCAGCGAAAGGTCGTCTGTGTGGGCCACAGCGTACTCGTCCATGTCTTGAGGAGTTATGGCTCCTTTCGCCCTCTCCATTGCGACGAGAGGACTCTGATTGATTGTAGAGGCAGCAGTTGGAGGAGTCAAGTCAGAGTCCACCAGGATGACAGGCGGATCTCTTTGGCCAGAAGGGACGGTGGTTGGAACGACGGGAGGTGTAGCGATTGGTGCAGAAGGACGAGAGGGCGTTTCCTCAGCACGCTTCGAAGATCCCTCGTCGGGCTTCTTGCGTTTCAGGCTAATGGGAGCGGCCGCTACCTCTCCCGATTGGGCCATCTGCTTCAGACGGTTCTTGTTCAGCTTCATTGTTCTGATACCTGCAGACCAAAAAATACAAAGGTCAAAAGGACGCCAAAGCAAAACAAAGTCATACTTGTGCACTGACGAGAAAACCCACGCTTTTTGTTAGCTCTCTGTAAGGCTTTGACCGAGGAGCTGGGGACGGGACCAAGGGAGAAGGTGGCAAGGAGATCCGGCTCAATGTAGATGTTGTATCTTCGGTCCTCAATCTCCAGTATCCTCCAAATCCTCTCTTGCCAAACCGAGTTCAACAATGGACGATCTAAAGCTGCAAAACGCAAGAGAACAAGTCATACACAAAAACAATAATAACAATAATAATAATAATAATAATCTTTGCTAAAAAGTAGACACACACCGGATGACGAGGGGGTCCCCCAAGTCCTTCGGACTCCGACAAAGTCCCTAGGGTCTTCTTGCGGTAGCCTCTCCCAGTTATCACCGCAAACGAAGAAGTACCCATCTTTCCATATCCTGTCGGACGAAGGTAACCCCTGGACGACCCGGGAGTTTGCATCCCTATTCTTAAACGTCCAAAAGCCCCGGGAAAGTGCAATCTGGACGGGCTCGTAACAGAAGAGGAACTCGTCCACCGTGAGGTCCTCCTCCCCGTTACTGGTGACTCTCCATATGACCATGCAGGAGATGATCGTCCGCCAGCCGTTTGGGTTTATTTGCCCCGGCGCCAAGGAGAGGTAATCTAAAAGCTCCCTAACAAAAGGTTGTATGGGAAAACGAAGACCGGCCTTAAAGTCGGCCTCGTAAAAAGCTACATCACCCTCATATTTGGGGCAACACGCTCTCTCGTCTGAGTCGGGAATTCTTAAGACGACGTCATCAGGAATCTGATAACGACGCCTTATCCTATCTATATCCTCGTCCCGCCTTATTTTGCTAAAGAAGGACAGGGCCTTCCAAGACATATTCACCCTAGGCGTCTGACGAGAACCCGAAGTACTAGGGACCGCGTCAGACGAGGCTCTCCCCACCTCCCCCCCGGCAGACTCGTCGGAGAGCCCCTCCGGCAGCTCTTCCGACAGCAGAAGAGACCACTCAGCCTCGTTCGCCGCCATCCTATTTCTAACAGCCTCCCAAGTAGTAAGGGCTGGGTGAACTATAGAGTAGAGCTCCGCCGCTAATCGGTGGAGCACACTATCGGAGGAAACGTAGCCTTCTAACGGAGGCGGCCCTAAATTACCCTCGGCGAACCTAGAAACGCCTACAAAGAATAACTTAAAGGACGGACTGAACGAAGCCAGAATGTACTTGACCGGAAAACGTAAAGAACGAATCGGAAAAAGCTAAAGGATTGAAAAACTCACCGGAAAAGAAAGGAGAAACCCCAGTCGCTCGCCCCAAAACAAACTCTTTTCGTTCTCGAATATGAAGGAAATGAAGCTCGAAATCGGCATAAAAACCCTAAAACAAAAAACCCTTCGTATTCAAAAAACCGCCAAAAACTGACGAAACGACGCTTCGGGCGCACCGTTGAATCACGCGACGACACGTGTCATCTGCCGCCTGAAGCGACATCTTGACATTAATACAAAATCTGACGGAGCGACGCCTCGATCACGCCGACCAATCATATGACGACACGTGTCATCTGCCGCTTGAAGTGACACCCCTACATTAATACGAGATATGACGAAGCAACGCTTCGGTCATGCCAGCCAGTCACATAGCAACACGTGTTATCTGTCACCTGAAGCAACACCCTTACATTAACGCTAAGACGCTTCAAGCACGCTCACCAGTAGCGTGACGACACGTGTCACCCACTCCCAGAAAGACGACCCTTCATTAGATGAAGTCCCCACTTCCCAAAAAAAAAAAATACGGGAAATTCCTTAAGAACCCTCAACCCACTTCAATACCCCGTACATCGTCATTTCATGACGACGATACGAAGTAGGGGGCATCTGATACAGACCCAAAATAGACCTCAATGACGACTAACCCATTACAGACGATAGTATTAACTCATCCAGCTGTATACAGTTTCAAACCCACATGTCAAACGTGCCAGCTCTTCTATCTCTCTGAAAAAGTCAAAGCATAATTTAAAGACCAAAATCAAGGATCAGAGCGGTTACAAATCATGGCCAGACGGTTACAAATCCAAGCATAAAGGCTATTTAATGACCAATAAACGGCTAAAGGATTGGAGCTTCCCTATATAAACCCCGGGAATCCTCGGACTAAGGTATTCACTCTTTTTCTCACCTCTATACTCTCTGAGCCCGTATTCGTGTTCTGAACCAGTACACACATTGCTAACTTAAGCATCGGAGGCTCCCCCCACCGGACCACCACCGGTGCACCTTTTCATTTGTTTCTCTGTTTTGCAGGTATTCACTCGTCGGTAAGAGCGTCGTCCATTCGAGTCAATCGGTGTGCGAGCCCACTGATTTTTAGGCAATTTCAATGTGGATAAATAAGAAGGTACCACATCTATGGCGTAAGAATACTATTTCACACGGAATTAGCATAATCCGACAATAAGATCAAGACAAGGGAAAGAGCAGAAGGAGCCTGAGAAGAGTGGAAAAGGTTGAACAGTTCAACATAAAAAAACCCCAGAAGGCAGGAGCAAAGAACACGCCTGCTCCCATCGTCTGTAGTGGTCACTAAAATACTTTTTTTTTTTTTTTCCATCTTTTTTCTACGTGCGACTAGATCAAATTACATTTAAATATTATTTTCTCTCCTATGAATATTCACAAACCATAAATCACAAAATCAGTCTCCTTCTCCGTTGTCTTCAAACCACAAAATCACAAATTGAGGTTCCTTCTCTGGTGGTCTTCAAATCATAAAAGACACAAAATCTCAAAATTTCACACTTTACAAAAAAATCCACCGTTCACCCCAAGAACATTGCTGGAGCCACCTTCGCCTATGGCCTCCCTCACCTGAACCGGCATTCCTCTTCTCCAGTCGCTGCCTTCCTCTCCGGCGTTCGTCTTCGACTTGATTCCGCCCTCGTCTTCGACTTGAAGGACCAGATCAGCTCGAGTGCTTCTTGATCTGCTGGGAGAGAGAGAGGAGAGAGGGTGACTCTTGATCGGCTGTGATGAGAGAGAGAAAGAGAGAGGAGAGGTCTGGGAGAGTGGAAAGAGGAGACTGAGACGGGTGGGTTAGTTTTTGTCTCACGGCTATTGAGCCTGATGCATGAGTTTTTTAGACGGTGTTTTACGACTCGTCCCAAACCTCAACATCAGTTAGGACCCAAATCTGTGCCCTCTAATGTTTTTGGAATTCTTTATTGGCACAATTTTTGAAATATTTTATGAATCAATTTTTAGTACAATTTTCTTACATGTTAATTATCTCCGTAACTACGAAAGAAATATAGAGCAACTCAAAGATGAAGAAGAAAAACTGACGGCTGTAATGATGGATGTCGAACTTTTGGTTTCCCATGCCCAGAGATGTGGAGAACCAATCAGAAAACAGGTCGAAGGCTGGCTTCGAAGAGCCAAAAAAAAAGTCACGGAGGCGCAAAAGTTGTGCGATGAAGAACCGAACCTGAACCCCAATCGCAGACGCGTGTTACGCGTCACATATTTCACTGAAATTCCAGTACGCTACCGGAAAAGCGTTGATGCGGTAACAATTGCTAAAGAGATAGGCGTCATTAGGGGGGAAAATAACTTTGAGAGTGTCTCTCTGCCTTTGTCAGGTGGCGGTGGGTCCAAGGACGGCGAAAGAAATACAATGGATTCGTCACCTTCCACTTCTGGGGCCCGCTTCGGAGGTGACGAGGACTTGCCAGGTGGCGGTGGGTCCAAGGACGGCAAAAGAAATACAATGGATTCGTCTAGCACTGACACGGAGCCTACGTCTAATACTTCTCCCTATGGGAAATTTAAGCGGGGTATGCATTGGGAAAGGATTGAGGAACTGGGACGCGGCTCCTTTGGAGCTGTATATAAAGGAATGTCTAAGTAAGTTTCCCAATACTCTTTATTACTTTATACCACCATCCTTTCAGGTTTTATTGGCATGATACATTGTTATTGCAACGCCTAATCTGTAGAGAGCCAAATTACCTTTATACTATATAACATAACAAATTGGCACATCCTAAACAGAGAATAGTTAGATTCGTTAAAGATGTAAATGTTGTTGACTTAGATGTGTATCTCTAATCAAGTTAAAGATTTGCTTTTAGGCCTATTTGAGAAGTTTTGGTTTTGAAAGACGCAACCATTTATTATCCACCAAGACCCAACTAGATTCACCTATTTGACACTCCTAGAGTTAGCCTATAAGTTTTCTTTATGAGATTTTAGTTGGGTTAGACGAGATGCAAACCATTTGGTCCATGTTTTAGCCAAGGTTGCTCCTCGCTCGGCTTACCTTTTAGTTGTTGTTTTCAGTCTCTTCTAGAGTTTTTCCTTGTGGATTCAAGGAAACGCTTATGGATTTAAGAGTTTGTGTTTAGTTAGAACAAGATCTAGTCTTTTAACGCTTTTCGTTCTGTGTTAGAGTCCTAGTTTCACTGTTATAATCTTCCTATTTTCTAGTGAATTTTTCTCATTGTCGCTGCTCGTGGATGTAAGCTTATTGTTGAACAATTTAAATCCTTGTGTTCTTTGTTTGTTTGTTTGTTTGATCTCTTTCTATTTTTATTGCACAAACAATTAAGTTTCACAACAATTGGTATCAAAGTTGTTGGTTGAAACAATGGCAATTAACGCTTCTATTGTTACGGTAGACCATGCCATTGATATATACTCTCCAGCTTGAGTGGATTATAGGAGTTAAAAGTGAGATTGATTGTGTACATTGATGGTAGGCTTGATTGCAGGAGCTAATTAGTTTCCTTATTTAGTTATGTAGTAATCTATATATATTGAGGTCTCCTCTCCTTTGACAAAAGAATATACATAAGATATTATTCCCAAATTTATTAGCAAGTGTCTCACTCCAACAACAAGTGCTAATTCTTTTACGTTAATTTTTAAAGAATTAAGGCTATGTTTGGATCCTTTATTTTGAGAATGCATTCCCACTAGAATGTATTTTAGAGAATACATTTTGCTGAAAATAGTGTGTTTGGTAAAATACTGAAACTTTTGCTAAGAAGTGATTATGTTGAATATAACTGCGTTTGGTTGGTATTTTAAAGAATGTATTTTTTTCCTATTAAATAATATATTATTAGAATATATTATGTAATTAACAATCTTTTTTTATTTATTTTTTATTTTTTTATTTTTAAATATCTTAATATAAGGCCTAAAAATATATCTACTACCAATATAAATTATAACACACAAAATTCCTCAACAACAACAAAAAAGTTTTCATTCTCAATGTTAATATAAAAACAAAAATCCAAAAATATAATATTACACTATTCTTTAAATTGATGCCTATTATAAAAAATATCATAGACTTGCACTAACAAATTTTCACAATTCTACATTTTTCACCTAACAAACAAATTAAAAGTAATTTACTTAATTCCTTTTCCCCACATTTTTTTTTTCTTTCTTTTCCCCTCTCCCTTTTTTCCTACCACGCTGTTAGAACGGAGCCGGGGGCGGGGGGGCGGGGCGGGGGGGGCTACCCCCCACCCTTAATTTTCCCCCCATCCCCTTTTCTCTTTCCCAGTACTTCACTCACCTTTTTTTTCTTTCTTTTTTGGATAAGGTTTGGCTACAAATTGGTTTGTAGCCAAATTTGCTACAGTCTACTATGTGACAACTTATAAGATCATCCACATATATTATTTAAAGAAGTCACATGACTCATTAAATAGGTCATGTGACTAAAGTACATGTGGATGATCTTATTAGTTGCCATATAATGGGTTGTAACAAGTTGGTTACAAATTGATTTGTAGTTAAACTTTGTCCTTCTTTTTTTCTCCTCACTAGCCACCATACCACACGTCCCTTTAATTTATTTTTCTTTTTTCCTCTTCACTGAGTGGTGCCGCGGGGAGCTGAGTTTTTTGCTGTAAATTTTGATACTCAATTTCTTTTTTTGGTAATTTTGGTACATTCACGTTTTTTTTCTTTTTTTCTTTTTATTTGAGTTTGTTTCTCTCTCATTCCTTCTCCTTCCCTGTGTGTGTAATTTTCTGGTTTTACGGATTTTTATTTTTATTTTTATTTATTTATTTTTTCATGCTTTGTAGCATGTAGGACTCTAGGAGTACATCTTGTTGTTATTTTTCATAGATTTTTTTATGTTGGATGTTACAGGGAAGAGTTTTAGTTTTATTGAGAATTATTTGTTCACGGAAAGAATGGAGGAACACAGAAAACAAAAAAAAAAGAAAAAAGAAAAAGAGAGAACAACGGGAAATGGAGCGAAAAATAATGACTGTTGGAGCAATTAATGCTTTTGTCAGTAGGTCCTATTTGCTTTAGCATTTGTTGATAATATATTTTCAGTTTTTTACATTAATTTATTGCTTTTTTAAAAAAAATTTTTTTTTATTGCTTTTGTTGATAAGAAAGATAGAATAAAACTTAGATATAGTTCCTTAGATTAGGTATATTAGGTTTTCCAATTTAATTCAAACACATGGTTGCATTAACCAATGAAACACAAATAATGTTATCTTTTCCAAGATTATTTAAATTCAATATATTTGAATTCAACTAAAAACCTAAAGGACTTGACCTAAGGAACTGTATTTAAGTTTTACCCATAAAGATAAAGCTTTTTTTTTTTTTTTGGTTGATAAAGATAAAAAACTGTCGTGTTTTTTTTTTTTTTAATTAAATCTTTTGTTGATAATCTTAATTTTCTTTTTTGTCTTTGTATAACATCCTTTTTTTTTTTTTTCCAGCTTTTGTTGATAATGATAATTCTTTTACGTTGATAAAGATAAAAAAATAAAAAATAAAATAAAAAAAAGACATAGTATTTGAGTATAATACCAAATATAGCTTCTTCATCTATAAACTGCCGTGTTTTTATTTTTATGTTTTCCAGTTTTTGTTGATAATAAAGATACAACTTTTGTTGATAAAGATAAAAAAAAAACATAATATTTGAGTATAACACCTAATACGGCTTCTTTATCTTTATTTACAATAATTTAGTTTTTTTTTTTATATAAATACAATAATTTTTATTTTTTATTTGTGATTTAAAATTTATTTAAATAAAAATCCTATGCATTGCAAGTCGTACATTCTAGTAATTCTAAAGTTTCAACTAAGCTGACCTTCTTTATTTGGTTCGCGTCTTTGGGGAAAATCCTCACTGTTGATAATAAAGAAAAAGCTTTTGCTGATAAAGATAAAAAAAAAGACATAGTATTTGACTATAATACTTAATACGACTTCTTTATGTTTATTTACAATAATTTAGTTTTTTTTTTTTAATATAAATACAATAATTTTTATTGTTTGTTTGTAATTTAAAATTTATATAAATAAAAATGCCGTGCAGCATGGATATATTCTAATTATTCTAAATTTTCAACTAAGTTGGCCTTCTTTATTTGGACTGGGGCTTTCGGAAAAATCCTCACTGTTGACAACCTTAGAAAACGGTGGGTGGTTATCCTTACACCCATCCTTATACACCCTCCAATACAAATTAGCCACCTCATCAAATTTCACCCATCACAATAATGTCAGACACACACAAACATTTCTCCTGCAATTTAATTTCAGATCCGATTCATATCAGTTCTGCGGAGAGAAAGAGTAGACTAGATATCGTCGGTTTACACAGATCCTTATTCAATTTATTCTCATCATAGATTGGTGTTGTTTGTGTAAATCAGCTGGGGAGTCTGTTAATCATCTGCTTCTCCACTGTCCTGCTACCCAAAAGCTTTGGAATATGGTTTTCGTTTTGTTTGGGGTATCTTGGGTTATGCCAAGGGATGGTGGGGAATTTAGCAAGTTGGCAAGGCCATTTTGGTAGAAGAGACATTGGTGTCCTTTGGAATGCGATTCCGCATTTCCTTATGTGATGCCTGTGGTGTGAGAGAGATTCTAGGACCTTTGAAGGAGAGGAAAATGCTATGCCAGATTTAAAGCTTTCTTTCCTCCAGTCTCTCTTTCAGTGGTTGAAAGGTTCCGGTTTAATTCCTTTTACAAATATGTTTGAAATGCTTGATAGTTGTCAATTGTGTTCTTAATATTTGTTATTTGTGAACACTTCCTGTGTACATGGGTAGCCCTTTTTCTTTTTGTTTCATGAAAGATCTACTTATCGAAAAGAAACTAGATAGAGGACCTTATTTTGCTATTGTGTCATTCCTTTTGCTGATGCTTTCAGAAAGCTTAGATTAGATACCTACAAGTGATGCAAAAGCAGATTGGTCTGCACATGCTATCCTTAGGAGGCTGGCCGTGTTGGTTTTATGATGGCAATCTTCAAGTTGCTGGGTCATGACTTGAACCTAAGACCTACCACGAAACCTTCCTACTCCATTATTTACTACCTGCCAAGGCCCATTGGTTACCTTTTGTTGCACTTATATTGAAGGCCAAGTGGTTGATAAAGAGATTTTAGGCTTGTTTGCCTTGTTAGGTTCTCAGAAGGTCACTGTCAAAAAAATTTAGATAGCCAGACGTAAGACTGCTTCTCCTTCTCTCTTTCCCCATTTCATTAGACGGCAACATGTCTTGAAGTTATCATTTCCTTGTCTTAAAGCATTTTGGTGATGAAATGCTTTAAGAGGGATTATAGACTGCAGTTTTTTTTTTCCTTTTCTTTCTTTTTGGGGGGTTGGGCTGGGCGTATGCTCCCATCTAATGTGTTATTTTGCTCACCTACTACTTCTGCTATATCTTCTATCTTTTGATAATGCTCTTATTTCCAAAGAAAATTATATACTTGTGTATCAAATGCATAATTTCTTGGCTTTGCTTTAAAAACCATGGTTTTACTTAAAAACTTTTATTTTTTTTTTTATTTTTGGTCCTGATCTGTTATTTATACTTCTTTGTTTATAATTAATTATCCCTGCCCCTTCTGCAGCTATGGATTCTTTTTTGCTGTGAAAGAAGTTTCTCTTCTTGATCAAGGAAGTCAGGGAAAGCAAAAAGTTTCTTGCCTTGAGCAGGTGAGAAAGGTTTATATTTTGATCTGGTGTAATATTTTGGTTTTGAGTATTGTTATTTTGACAATCTCGATAACTTTTTGGGACTGGAAAGTGTTATGTTCCCTGTATTTGGTGAGATTCTTATTTTTTTTTTTCATCCTGTGCTTCCTTATCAGGAAATCGCTCTTTTAAGTCAGTTTGAACATGAGAACATAGTTCAATATTATGGCACAAATAAGGTACCTTTTTTTTTTTTCTTCAATATTGACAACATTCTTATTATCTGGTCTAGATTTTTTTTTTTATTTATTTTTATTTAACTTATCAAAAAATCTAGACCAGATAATAAGAATGTTGTCAATACAGTTCATCACACTATGCACCCACTGTAGGAAGTAATTATGCTTGTCAAAATCATTATTCAAAGTTATATGTATACATATATATTATATTGGAAATGACACGCACATGATATGTAAGCAAATTCCTCAACAGCGACTTGTCATGCACTCCCTGGCTTGACACTCCTGCCCTATGGTGCCTGTCTGCAGAATCCAACTTTATGTACTAAAAGTGAAAAATATTAATATGTACTACTTTCTGTTATGTAATTCATTATCAAGTTATTTCTGCATAATTTTACCATCTCTTTCTTAGTAATATGGGTAAATATATACATGAAATATATAGTGAGTTGACATGCATGATGTAGTCTCACTCTCACATCTAATTCCTAAGCTGTTAGAGCATTCCTAACGGTATAGACAAAATTTTGGACAAATTTTAGTATATGGAGCTATTTTTCCTATTTTGCCTAATTACTTTTAAAATTGCTCTCATCTGACTATCTATTTCGTTCTCCATTTCATTAAAATATTATTTTTCTTAATTATTTTAATCTTTTATCAGTCTCCGTCCCCAGAAACCATAAGACTCATCTCATCTCATACGACCTCATACAACTTTCCTCTCACTCATCCCATACAAAGAAATTGTTGGCGGAGGCCATAGAAGCAATTGACCCAACGGAAAAAAAAATGCACTAAATCCTCAAAACAAGCCAGTCGAAGTCCCAAATGTGCTAGGAAAGTCCTTCATCTTTTACTCCAATACCAAGCAAATTTCGGATTCTTAACTGGTCAGAGAAAAAAACCCATCTTCCCATCTCATCCAAAAAAAATTAAAATAAAAAGCAAGTCCTGTCCACTTTTTTCTTTGAGATAGCACACAAGGGCAAAAAAAGAACCCAAAAGATTGATGAGGGAGGAGAGTGATTTGTGAGCTAAGAGAGAAAGAGGGAAAGATGGAGGGAGAGAGTGATCTGTGAGAGAGCAAAAATTTTGGAGAAAGAAGAGAAAAGAGAGAAAGCAAAGTAGGTTCCAATCTGGTGAGGCCGGTGAGGTTTGCGGCTATGGAGGTGGTGAGCCTTGGAGAGAGAGAGAGAGAGAGAGAGAGAGAGAGAGAGAGAGGGAGTAGGGGAAAAGGAGAGAGAACAAACTGAAAGGAAAGAAGAGGGCTGGGTACGGGTAGGGAATAAGAGCATTCAAATAGATTAGCCAAAAGCCAATTTCAACTCAAATATGGCTAATAAGTCCCAAAAATGGCTCTGAAACAATTAGCAACACATTAGCCAAAATGCATTTTTGTTGTAGTAACGAGATATTTTACAGAGTATTATTCATTAGCCAATTGAGTATTTTATTATTTCTCTGCCAATCTCTCTCTTCTCTTTTTCCATCTCTTTGCTCTCTCTAAGACTGCATACAAGCAGATTAACAAGTTCTCTCCCACATATCTGGCCACAACATAGAAAAATCAACGCAACATAAAGCAAATCTCAAATCAAACAAATGAGTTTGCACAAATATGTCACAGATCCAACATATCCCCAACAGACCAGAAAGATATGAGTCTACTCAACATTGTCCTAATTAACTTTTTCAATGTGTTAGGGTTGGGGTTGATTTAATTTTATGGGTTGATCTTTTGTCGCTTCCACCTTCGTCCACTGCAGCACTAGCAACTTTTCTGGACCCGACGTCAATGTCGATGCAGATGATTCTAAGGCCGCGAAGGAAAGCGACGCCGAGCTTGAGACCCACGGTGTTTTCCGATCTTGGGTTGTAGTGATTTGTGTGTAAATTGTGTTGGTTTTTTCGTTGAGGGAGAGAGAGAAGAAAAACACTAAGTTATTAAAAAATAGTAAAAAATAATATTTTAATAAAATAGAGATAAAAATAGATAATCCATTGGGAACATTTTTAATAGTGAATAGCTAAAATGAAAAAAAGTAACTTCTTAAGCTAAATTTTGTCCAAAATTTTACATAGTTCATTGGAAATGGACTAAAAAGAATAAAAAATGGGTTTGCCTAAGTACAGTGTTCTCTAAAACTAGAAAAACATTGTAGCAAAATGTTTTTTTTTTTTGATAAGTAATAAATTTTATTGAGAAAACCTAGTATTCTAGAAGTATACTAGATGAAAGAATACAAATAGCTCAAAGAGAGCAAAAATCAATAAGATCAAGCACATTTGAAAAAGAAAAAAGCCCTGTAGCTATCAAGCAGTCAACCAAACATCGAAAGAAATGAAGCTTCAAGTCGACAACACTTGATTCACAATCCTCAAAAATCCTCCTATTACGCTCCCTCCATAAACACCACATCACGCAATGAGGAACAGCCCTCCAAACCACAATATGCTGATGACTCCCAAACGACCCTTGCCAACACTCTAGCAGAGCAAGAACACCCCTAGGCATCACCCATTGAATCCCAAACAGCGCAAAGACCATGTCCCAAATCTCTTTAGCATAAGGGCAGTGAAGAAGAAGATGCTCAACCGATTCTCCCGAAGCCTTACACATGCAGCACCGACTCACTAGGACAATACCACGACGACGCAGATTTTCAGCAGTCAAAATTTTGCCCAAAGCAGCTGTCCAAGTGAAAAATGCAATCCTTGGGGGAACCTTAGACTTCCAAATACTCTTCCAAGGGAAAGAACCAGTTCCAGGAGAACATATTTCTTTGTAATAAGATTTTACCTGAAATCCTTTGTCCGGGGAAGGCTTCCAACAGAGCTTATCCTCCTCAAGTCTGTGAATGGTGGCTGAATATAATAACTCCAAGAACAAAGAAACGGATTCAAGCTCCCAATCCTGAACCAGCCTAGTGAACTGCACCTCCCAATGGACAGAGGCACCCCGAAAATGAACATGGTCAGCCACAACAGCATCCTGAACCCGCGCAATACGATGGAGCTCCGGAAAAACATCCTTCAAAGGCTCCCCACCACACCACACCACACCACACATCTTCCCAAAATCGAATATTAGTGCCAGCTCCTACTTCAAATTTTAACAGCCTAGAAAACTTATCCCATCTATGATGAATAAATTTCCACAAGCCCACTCCATGAGGCCCAATGGGGGCTTTAGACATCCACCCACCCTCCAGAGAACCATATTTCGCCACAATCACCTGCCTCCATAGAGCTTCCTTTTCCACCCCAAACCGCCATAGCCACTTCCCTAGAAGAGCTTCATTGAACTGTCTAATGTTTCTTATAGCCAGCCCTCCATTAGAATATGGGCTACAAATTTGATCCCACTTAACCAAATGAAATTTACCTTCTTCCGCCGAGCTCCCCCAAAGGAAATTACGTTGAATTTGCTCAATTCTCTTAGCCACAGTAGCTGGGATTGGAAACAGAGACAAAAAGTAAGTGGGCAAATTAGACAATGTACTCTTTATCAGAGTAAGCCTACCACCTTTGGAAAGATAAATCCGCTTCCAACCTGCCAACCGGCGCTCCATCTTCTCCACAATTGGGTTCCAGATATCCAAAGATTTAAATTTAGCCCCCAACGGCAAACCCAAATACTTCATAGGAAGGGTCGATGTTTGGCACCCCAAAATGTCTGCTAATTCCTCAAGAAAAGGCACCTCACCAACTTGGACTAATTCTGATTTGCCCAAGTTCACACGCAGCCCTGAAGTGGCTTCAAACCAAACTAGAACGGAGCGCAAGTGAGCAATATGAACAGAATCAGCCTCACAGAAAATGAGGGTATCATCAGCAAATAACAAGTGAGAAATAAGCAAGGGATCATTAACATTCTTACTCACAGCAAATCCAGATAACATACCAGCCCCAATCGCCTTATCCAGCATCCTACTCAACCCCTCCATAACAATGACAAATAACATTGGAGACAATGGGTCCCCTTGACGAATGCCCCGAGAACTCTTAAAGAACCCACAAGGGCTACCATTCACCAACACAGAGAACCGAACTGAAGAGATACAAAAATAGATCCATTTTCTCCATTTTTCCGGGAACCCACACCTCTGAAGTAAATAGGAAAGAAAGTCCCAATTGACATGATCATAAGCTTTCTCCAAATCCAGCTTACAGATCACACCTGGAATGTTCGATTTGAGCCTGCAGTCTAAACACTCATTCGCAATGAGCACCGAATCCAGAATTTGCCGACCTTTCACAAACGCATTCTGAGACGGCGAAACAATCTTCCCCAAAACAACACCCAATCTGTTCGCTAAAAGCTTAGCAATGATTTTGTACATCCCACCAACTAAACTGATAGGTCGAAAATCTTTTATCTGATCAGCCCCATGCTTCTTAGGGATGAGAGAGACAAAAGTGGCATTAAGACTCCGTTCAAACTGGCAATACTCATAGAATTCATTACAAACTGCCAGCACATCAGTGCGAACAATACTCCAACAATGCTGAAAGAAGGCGAGAGAGAACCCATCTGGCCCTGGAGCCTTGTCCCCATTACATCCCTGAACTACCTTAGCAATCTCTTCCTCATCAAAAGGACGCTCTAACCACTTAGCATCCTCGTCGGAGATAAAAGAAAAATGAATCCCATCTAAAATAGGTCTCCTACGCCCATTCTCCGTATACAGCTGCTCATAGAACTGAGCAATATGCTCTCGGATTTCATCTTGGTCGGTGGATGCAGTACCATTGATGATAAGATGACCAATGGTATTAGCATTCCGATTAGAATTTGCTATCCGATGAAAAAAAGAAGAATTCTTATCTCCCTCTTTGAGCCACAACACTCTAGACTTTTGTCTCCAACTAATCTCGTCCATAAGAATAACTTTCTCTCACCCAACAACAAGCTGCTCCCTCCTTCCCCTTTCCTCACTGGATAAGGAACGGGAATCCTCCACATCATCAAGCTCCCTTAAATCAGCCATCATCTGCTGCTTTTTCAAGGAAACATGTCCGAATTGGTTCACATTCCAAAGCTTTAGATCAGCTTTCAAAGCTTTCAGCTTGCTAGCAAACACAAAACTAGGCGTCCCACTAATACAATATGACTCCCACCACCCTCTGACCAAATCAGCAAAGCCCTCGGCCTTCAACCACATATTTTCAAATCGGAAGGGCCGCCTAAGCCTCGGAATACCACCACAGTCTAATAACACAGGGAAATGATCAGAATTCAATCTGACCATCCGTTTCTGAGAAATATTAGTAATACCCTCATTCCAATCTGCTGAGAATAAAAACAGATCCAATCTAGACATTGAACTAATCTCTCGATTATTTGACCAAGTAAAGATACACCCTAGCAGAGGAAGATCAACCAGACCATGGCCAGAAATGAAGTCAGAGAAGTCATACATTGCTGCAGTGAAATTCACAGACCCCCTCTTTTCTGAAGGAAATCTTACCACATTGAAGTCCCCGCCCAAACACCACGGCACATCCCACCAGCTGCGAATTCCCGCCAATTCGTCCCACATCAGCCTCCTGTCTCTATCTACAACAGGCCCATAAACTCCGGTAAACATCCACACCTTTTGATCTTCTACATTTCTAAACTTGCAAGAGACCGAAGAATACCCAACTGCATCGTCTAACTTCTCTACCACTCGTTTATCCCACATCACCAAAATACCACCCGAGGCTCCATTAGACCCTAGGAACATCCAATCCACAAATTGACACCTCCACAAGCTGCGAACTATTTGGACTGTAATCAATTCCATTTTGGTTTCTTGCGAACAAATGACGTCTGCATGCCAGTCTTTAATCATATTTTTTATGCGGAGCCTCTTATCCCGATCATTCAGCCCCCTCACATTCCAAGTTAGAATTTTCAAATTCATTGATACACCACAACAGCCCCCCCTTCTTGAACCTTACCTTTGCCTTTTGCCTCCTTGGAATGTCTAGCTTCATAGTTAATAGAGCTGGCCAGACCTTTGAGCTCCCTGCTACACTTCTTTCCCGAGCTTGGTGGCCTTTGAAGACCATTAAGAGCAGCTTTCCTCTGAAGGTGTCTTGCTTCTATTTCCATCAACAGCTCCGTAACCACCTGTTCATACCCTTCATAGCTGGCCCCCAAAACTTTCCCAACACCCTTTTCCTTTCTCAGAACCCAATCCGAAGGCTTCCTCCCAATATCTGCGTTCTCATGACCCGGGTCCTCCACACCTTGAGGGATAACTATAGCCAAAGGCTCCACCGTAATAGGCTCTGAATCCTCATGTCCTTGCACGGTTTTCCCCATAGCCCCATCAGACCCCCCATTGCACACACCCAAATTCTCAATCCCAAGAGACTGAACTTCAACCCCACTAGCTCCCCCATCAACCAGCGCCATCGTCTCAATGATTGGTGTTGGAGACCCCTCTTCAGTTCGAGCAACCAAAGCCCAATCAGTGGTTGTTGTTAGTGGGGCAGAGAGATCATCCACATCACCAATATCGGACCCACCTACCGTACCTTCCATTCCCCAATCGGAATCATCCTCCCCTTCATCGGAGTCAGCCACTTTTCGGTTTGCCGAGACCCATTCGACCAACTTTTGTGCTATTACCTCCTCTTGGTGGGATTTGGCCATCGGAGCACCGAGATCGACCGGGATGCGCAGTCGCCGTCCATCACGAAGGTCGAGGAACCAATCGCTCGACGAACCCCACGAGCGATCGACCACCCCGATTCCATCCATGATCTCTGCGATGGGTCGAACGCACGGGTTTGCTGGAACCAGGCTCGAAGACGTTGAGATCTGAGAGTCGGTGTCGCAGCTGTGCACCGACACTTGCTCACCATCGGAGTGCGTGGGGTATGGCGTTGACCCCGACGGTGTGTCGAGTGGTGTCTGGATCTTCTCAGAAGCATGAACCCGTGGTTTCCACACTTGGGTTATATTCGGGCCAAGCTTAGACCCATTGGGCTTGGGTAGAGTGGGCCTCACTTGAGCCGAAGTGGGATTGGCATTAAGTTCAGGATTCAAAAATAGTTTGGGCTGAGCAAGTTGGGCTTGGTTCGGTTCACCACTTGACTCATCAATGACTCCGGCCCACTTGACTTCCCATTTTGTTCTTTTGACCAATGCCAAGTATAAGTTTCAACGAAATTTCTGTGGACCCATTGACCAAACCGTTACCAGTATGGTGCATATCAATTGTAACGCCAGAATCAATATGCGATATTTTTGGGATATTATCTCCCACAATTACGGCTTCTTTGAATGTTTGGGATTCCTTCCTAAGATACCCATTCGCCGTAGAAGTGCCAACCTCTGGCTGCCGCTGCTGGCCACCATGCTGTTCAATGGCCTTTGGCAACAACAGGCTGCCAAGTTCATGACTAACCCCACGCCACCCACACCCATCTCTCCCTTCAGGTATAATCACACATCCTCGTCCCTTTGAGTCTCCCAGTACCGTTGCCGAGACAAAGCTACCCCTGCTATTCCTCTGTTTTTGAAGCACAAATACCTTGTTGCCTTCTCGGAATGAACGGAATAAGTTTCGATTGTTGGATAATTGGACTACCTCGAGTAGCGCATCTCGAAACCAACGTGCAGCCGCAAAACCCAGCGACACATTGCTTATGTGTTTCCTACCCCGTTCAATGATGTTCACCTCAAAAGCCGTCTTTACTAATTCAAAAGACTTGGATTCCACTTGTAAAAACCTTTTATCTCCCATGGTAATGCTTAGCATCAGAAAAACTACCACCTTCTGATCTTTGGGTGACCTCCTTCCAATGCCGTTTCCGGCAATGGAGGTCCGATAGAAGGCTGGTGGCCCCCCTACACGAGGGGTGCGCTTTGTGTTTCTCTAATGCAGAGCATTTTTAAAAAATGTAGCAAAATGTTATTATGGCTAGTGTAGATAATCTGTTGGGGCTGTTTTTTGGGGATGTTTAAGCATATTTTAATTAGAATAGTGTTTTAACTTATCCATTGGAAATGCTCTTACGGCAGCTGTGGTGTCCATCATCCTATTATCCTTGAGTTGTTTCCACAAATAGATTTGTATAAGGATGATATATTACGTCGCCGAGCACTTTGTAAGATGCCTGATTTTTTTTTTCTTTTTTTCTTTTCTTAACAGGATTATTCTTTGTTATAGTTTCTTGTTTTACATAAATTTTCCCATTAAAGCCTATCTTACGTTCTGCTCTATGTGGCTGCAGGATGAATCAAAGATATATATCTTTCTAGAGCTTGTAACCCAGGGCTCCCTTGCAAAGCTTTATGAGAGGCATCATCTTGAAGATTCTCAAGTCTCGGAATATACAAGACAGATTTTGCATGGTTTGAAGTATCTTCATGACCGAAATGTGATTCACAGGTGACAAAAGCATTCTCTTTTGTCAATTGTAATGTATTTACATGTGATCCTCATGTTCTTTGGTTATCTTGTTCTCACCTGGTTTTGAAATTGTTTTGTTACTTAGAATATGTGTTTATTATTATATCTTCTTTGCTTATCTTTGCCCACAGTGAGCTGCGTTATATCCCCCTTGCCCCAAACCAAACGATTGTTTTTTGGGTGCCTATGCTGTGTCACGTGCATAATGTCATTGCTTCATGCTTTCCCTTCTCCACTGTTATTTTGGTGGCTTATCTGACAAAGGCCTTCTAAAAGTCTGAATAAATATCGTGTATCTCACTTTTTGTGTTCTACTTTATACTCTACCATCAGATTGTGTTTGATTTGTTTTCATTTTAAATCTTAGTTATTTTATAAAGAAGTAAAAAAAAAAAAAAATACATGACAATTTGTGATTGATGGAACAAAGTGGAACACAAAAAGGATAGAAGATTTATATTCCAAAAGTCTCACCTAGATGAATTTTAATGGAATCTCAGCATCAAAAGAAAGTATAATATGCCCGGAAATTTTCAACCAAAGTTCTTTCTAAAATGGAAAGAGTTACATTAATTCGTCCAGACTTCTGCTACTCCTAGTCTTGGTCTC
Organism: Fagus crenata; assembly: GCA_014362285.1. Taxonomy (NCBI): domain Eukaryota; kingdom Viridiplantae; phylum Streptophyta; class Magnoliopsida; order Fagales; family Fagaceae; genus Fagus; species Fagus crenata. Next base: position 241,666 of record BKZX01002559.1, read on the forward strand.
CTAATATACTAAATAGTAAAACTAAACAAAAATAAAAACAATTCAAATAAGAAGACCAATAGGCCGTCATTACAGTCCATTTTTGGAAAATCAAGAAATTACTAAAACAGTTCCCTACTTCCCAATGCAAAGAACCACAAATAGTATTAGCATGGAGGTCTTGAATTAAGCTTCATATAGAAATCAAACCTTATTTCTAGATTTCTTTTATCTTTAAGCTTGCTTTTCCTTACCCTCTCGTACTTCCATTAGAGTTCCTTGGAATTGAGTGATTGGTTTACTTCAAGAACACTTATATCAGCTCTAGCCTATCTATTTCGCACCCGGTCTCTGTAGTACTGAATTTAGTTTCTTTGAAAACCTGGTTTATTGATTTATTCAAGATTTCATGATTGGGTATTGGAGTGGGTGGATTCCCTAATGGATTAGTTGTATTCTAATTTTACTTTTGCTGGGGAACTAATCACTTGAGATGAGTTCCAAAGAGTAATGGTAAGTGCAGTGTATGCTCTCATTATGAATGTTTAGGAGGTGCTAGCAGTAGCAGCAAAGTGCCTAAGAAAGTGGCTTTCTTTGTGGACACAGCCGCGTTGGGTGAAATTTTTCTGTGGATAATCTTATTAAATGGAATATTATTCTGGTTAACTGGCGTTGCATGTGTAAGGGTGATTGTGAATATGTGGATCATCTATTGTTACATTTCCCATTTGCTCATGAGATGTGGTCCATTGTGTTTTCTACTTTTGGAGTTCATTCGCGAGATTAACCAATTTACCTCACGCAAGCATCACACAAGCTAGCCAATCTAGTCACTAGGTCTATCAGCAAGTACCTTGGCACCTAGAAACATAGCATCAAGCCTATAAGAATAACACTCATCACAAAGTAGACCACCACACTTTTCTCCATAAATCGATAAGATCCCCCACTAATATTCAAACTGAAGGCCCTAAAACCTAACTTGACTATCCAAAGACCCGGATCCATTCCCATTAGGAAACAAACAAGCATACAACTAATCTCAAGCAACATATAGCCAAGGAAGCACCGGTACGGCAAAAACCTTGCCGTACCCGTACCGGGTACCTCGTGGGTACGGATACTGTTGGGGTATCACTGCATGCGTACCCTCGGCGTACCCGTTTTTGGCCAAAAAAAAAAAATTTCCTGTACGGTTTTGGTACGGGTTGGGTACGGGTTAGGTACGGGTCAGGTCGGGTCGGGTCGGGTTCGGTACGGGGCGAAGCCAAAACGGCATCGTTTAGGCTTAAAACTGAAGCCCTATTTAGCTTCTCAGCCACTCGACTCGATTCTCATCTCTTTCTCTGCAACCCGATTCTCTCTCCTCTGCTCTTTGTCTCTCACTTCCTCCACTGCTGGTAAGCTCGGTTCTCTCTTTCTCACTTCCTCTGAGTTCCTCACTCTACCGGCAATGAGCTACGGAACGGAAGGGGATCTGAGGGCTACGACGTTGTTTTAAGGTGAAATGTTAGGTCTATGAGTGAGAGACGGAAATGTTGGTCTGAGAGAAGTCAAAGCCTCCATTTTTGTGTGGATTTTGAGAGGTGTGAATCAATATTTTTGTTGGGAGAGAAGGGTGTTTGGTAGTCTCTAAAATCTTAATAGAAGATACCCCACTTTTAGACCCACCAATAACAACATGCCACCTCACTTCTTCTTTTTTATTGTAAATGTAATGTTTCAAAGTTATTATTGCAAGTGGATGAGTTGTTTTTTCAAATGTGAATCTAAATGGAAGGTGACATGTTATTATTGGTGAGCCTTATTTTTAGATAAATTATCATTTAAAAATATATGTATAATAATATATAAAAATATATAATAAAAAAATACCCTGCCGTACCCGTACCCTAGTTTTTTAGGAATTGGAGTACCACCGTACCGTACCCGTACCCATACCCGTACCTGAAAATGTACTCGTGCTTTATAGCATATAGCTACCAAAGTATCTTAATATGTGAAGCACAGACACGCGAAAATAGCTGCCTGAGTGTCCCTTAGGTGTCCAAGCCAAAAAAATGTTTTTTTTTTATACCAACACAGGAAAGACACAGTTGCAACACGGTCGGGACATAAGAAAGACACGGAGGAGCAAAAAAAAAAATTAAAAAAAGAGGAAGAAAATGACAGATCTATGTTGTTTCTCAAACGGTAAGAAGAAAACATAACAATGAACACTTTTCTTTGTCTTCAAGCCCTCGTTCTCTCTCTCTTTCTCTCCATTGCGTTGTTCAAGGGCTTGCCACTACCAGCCTTAGACTGCGACCGACGGTCCATCTTAGCCCACCCAGCTCTTCTGCGACTGGCGACCCACGGTATTTTTGACTTTCACTCTCATTGATCTTCTCTTGGCTTCTCGTAGATCTCTTTTTCTCATCTTTTTTTTCTTCTTCTTTTTTAACACTTATTTATTTATTTTGAATAAATAAAGATATTATATTAAAGGAATCCAACAAACCGGGGAACCTTTCCCTTCTAAACCTTCAAAGAACATGTAGGTTAGAGAGGAAAAGATGGAAAGGGTTCCCGGAATGATACAGAAGTAAGCCCATAAGGCTAAAGAAAGGGATGCTGAGATACATGAGAAAGGAAGGAACCAAAAGTTCTTATCAAACATCAGAGACAAAACAACAACTACACAATCATCATGGCCTAACATCAACCCTGGGCAATAAAACCACAGAATCCACCATGCGGCACGACATAGAGTAGCCAAGAAAGACCAAGTGCTTTTCTTCTTCAAAGATGCAACCAAGAAGATCAGTGGGTTAGGGGACAAAAGATGGGAAAGGTTGAATCGGGTTGTCAAAGATCATGCGATTCAAGAGACAGGGCATTCAACGAGGAGATGCTTAAAAGTTTCAATGCTAGAGTTGTCGTGCTTGCATTGAAAAATAACAACCCGTAACCTAGATTTCTGGAAAACCAACACCCTTTTATCCCCTACAAGCTTCTTGAAATCTCTAAACCACTTAGTCATTTTATTTTTCCCTTTTCTGCTATTTCCACTACTATGCTCAATTGCTTTTAGAGGCTGGAGTTTAAGCATTTTGTTCTTTGAGGACCCCTGAGTTTCCTCATCATGGTTTCTTCTTTTGCCTATAAACTGTTGTTAAGAGTGAGATGCTTCCATGGGCTTAGTGCCTGTATTGTCTATATCTTGGGTAACAGTAGCAGGCAAGTTGGGCTTTGGTAGGTCTTCTGCATGGATAGTAGCTGCTCAAGAAAGGAATCGGGTCAGTAAAAGAGAAGCGCTCTAGGACAATTTGAGACTCCAACGGTCCAATTGGGCCTAAGTTGATGACTAAGTGTGGTGAGGGCCCAAGATAGAACCCATTAGCAACTAAATATGATGGGGATGTAGACACTGTGCTAACAGGAGTTGCCTCATTGGTTGGATTGGAACTAGAATCTCATTGGGATAAGGTAGGAGGTTCTGTCAACTCTTCACCAACTTTCTGACCTTCCTGCAGAGTACATGACAGTTCACAGTCTAAGGTCTCTTTAGTTGCTTCCCCCAAAGTAACTTTTTGTAGGAGTAGCTCTACTTCCTCCTGACTTACCAACTTTTCTCTATTCCCTAACTGACGTTATCGACCACCACTTGTGAACTACCTTGTTCACCTTGCTTTTTGGCTGTGTGAACTTGGATTATATCCATGAACATGAGGTCTGAAGCTCTGTAAAATCTCCTATTCACCGACTCTGCTATAAGCGATGGCCTAAACTTCTTTATTTTCTATCCAAAGGGGCTTCACCTATCCGACTGGACTCACCCCATTTACAATCCTTTTTCATATGACCCAACCTACCACACCCATAACAGAAATCAAACAAACATTCATACTTGAGTTAGACCCAAAGATCCTCTAAAGGTGCTCTATCCAGCGAAAAGCCCTTGGTCAAAGGGGTATTCACCGCAATGGTCATTCCTCTCCTCAAAAAGTTCCACCCCTTTGTGAGTGCTTGGGTTCGACCCCTGGGTTTGTATCAATTTATATTATACTTTAATTTACTACTAAAATCAGGTTTGCTCTTCTCTGCCTCCCCAACAATCTTGGAAAAGATGTTCTCCCAAGAGGCGAAAAGTGCTCCTCTCCCTTAGGTAGCCACCGGTCACCTTGTCGGTCTTCCATTGCCATTCTACGGCATAGAGGAGGGCCATTAGGATTGAGGAGTCGGTAATCTCTTGGTGAACATTACCATGGAAGAATCAAAATTCTTTTTCATTGAATCCAAAACTTTTGAAATTGTGGTGGATCATGGAGGGGGTATGCCGATTATTTGTATTTACGAAAAGGTTAAAGATTCCATTCGGTCCATTCATATGGGACAAGGGAGCGCTAAACGTTTGGTGGACAATATGGTGGAGTTGGAATCCAAACTTGCTAATGGGACTTTTATCCGGACTATGAGAGTGGGTGATATTGTTTTCATCATTCAACGATGCTCAAATTACAAAGGCAAATATGTTTCAGTCCAAGAGATCCACAAGGGAGGACGTCGGGGTTCCATTATCATCCCTGAGGGGAAGAATGGATGTAGATGGCAAGGCTTTGGCTTTGAATTGAGATTAGCTATTGGCAATGGCAATACCATAGAAACCACTAAACCCAGGACTGTTAAGTCGGTGGAGATGGCAGGTGTGCCGGGGGCAAATGCCTCTATGGTTGCGGTGGCATCTGGGAAAGGGTGGTCTCCAAGTGGAAACAATGGCGGTGGAGGCGAGAAAGGGAAGCAAAGCATTTTAGGGAAGGTACCAATCATTAAGGAGAAATCTCCTACAAATCCGCCAGCCCTGACTTTGAATATGGATACTAAAGATTTGGGTGTAAAGGAGAATAACGTCACACAGCTGTCCCTAACAATTCAAATTGCATGTGGGCAAGATGGGCTTTGGACCATTAAGCATGCTTCTGTGGACTTAGGATCAAGATTGGATGGTCCAGCCCCTCACATGGCCATTAATAGGCCCGGGCCCATTGAATCTCTTATAACACCTCCTATGGTGCCTGCTCAAGTGAGGCCCAAGCCCACGTAGGTCGAACGGAGGCCTCGGGCAAGGCCCGCCCAACACATGGGTAATCCAAACCTGTTGGATCTCTCTGGTTCGGACCCACCCCAAATTAAGTTAACAGAGAATGCCCTAACTAACTCCTTTTCTCTCGAACCTGCGGTGATGATCACGAACCTACCAGTAGGCGATGTCATCGATCGTAATTGGGGATCGTCATCCAATGGGGTGCTGGAGCTTCGCGATGGTCGTCGCATCACCATTCCTCTTTCTCTCATTTGCACGATGCCAACAAATGGAGGGGATGTCGAGCAAGGGCTTCCAGTGCTGGCTAATCCGATTGATCGTGGGGATTTGGGTTCGACGTCGGAGGGGGAGTCTTCTCGGCACTAGTTAGATTCGGTGAGTGAAGATGTGGAAGAGGACAAAGATGTATCAGTAGTTTGGGAGGACCCGGCCCTAGTGGTTGGTGGCGGTGATATAGTCTGTTGGGAAGAAGATGAGGCACCTTTAGAGGTGGCTACGTTAGCCATGGCTGGTCCGTCTGTTGAGGGGTCAAAGACTTGGGGAGAGTCGAAGATTGGGGTTGAAATGAGGGCTCCGAACTCACCCACTTGGGTGCTGGAGCAATTTCAGGAGTTTGGTCAAGAACTGGGTGTTCCTTGTGAGGGGTTTGAGGAGGATCTGTTGATTATTCTCAAGGCAATTGAAGACAAAAGGAATTCTCGAAGTGGTCAAGGTGGGGATAGAAAGAAGATGCCAAAATCAGGGGGAAATGGAAGTAGGGAGCTAAAAAACCTTATTAGCACCATTAACTATGATGCTAGAGGATCAAAAAATAGGGGTTCGAGTAGGTAAAGGGTTCTATCATTGTCTCAATGAAGCTCAAAATTCTCTCATGGAATGTTTGGGGGTTGAATGATAAGGATAAACGCCTCCGTATTCGGCATCTTCTTAAGAGTTGGGGGACTGATATTATTTGTTTACAAGAAACTAAGCTGGACTTGGTTACTCGGGGAATTGTTTGTAGTGTTTGGGGTGTTCATCATATAGACTGGGTGTATCTGGGCTCTATGGGGGCTTCAGGGGGTATTCTTATTATGTGAGACACTAGAGTTGTTGAGAAAGTTGAAGAAGCTCTAGGTTATTATTCAGTGTCTTGCAAATTCCATTCCGTGATTGATTCTCACGAATGGATTTTTTCTGGGATGTATGGTCCGCTAAATGATGGGGAGAGACGCTTAATGTGGGAAGAGTTGGCCGGGATTAGCAGCTGGTAGGGATCTCTATGGTGTATAGGGGGGGATTTCAATGCGACCCGATTCCCTTCTGACAGATTGGGTGGGCAACATTTCACTCCAGCCATGTTTGATTTCTCAGAGTTCATTTCTTCTTGTGGGTTGTTGGATCCTCCTCTAGAAAGGGGTCGGTTCACTTGGTCTAACAATCGGGAGATTGAAGTTATGTCTCGTCTTGATAGATTTTTATTCACTCCTGAGTGGGATGAGAAGTTTCCCACCATAAAGCAGCAACGTTTGACCAGGCTCCTATCAGACCATTTCCCCGTTATGTTGGAATGTGGTCAATTTCGGCATGGCAAAAGACCCTTCCGCTTTGAGAATATGTGGCTTAATTTAGAAGGTTTTGTGGAGCGGGTGAAAGGTTGGTGGTAGTCGTATCCTTTTCATGGAACCCCTAGTTTTGTGCTGGCCCAGAAGCTTAAAGCCCTTAAAGGGGGTTTGAAGAAGTGGAATGAGGAATGCTTTGGGAATGTGGCGGTTTAGAGTAATAAACTGCTGGCTGAGTTGCGTGATCTGGAGACTTTGACAGAGAGCCGCTCGCTTTCCGTTAATGAGAAGATCCATCAAGGAAGGTGGGTGGCGGAGTGGGAAAGAAATTCTCTTCTTGAGGAGATTAGTTGGCGCCAGAAATCTCGGGAACTCTGGTTAAAGGAAGGGGATAAGAACACCAAATATTTCCATAGATTGGCAAACTCCCACTGAAGGTATAACACTATCTCCAATTTGCTGGTAAATGGAGCTCTAACCACTGATCAACAGGCTATAGCTGATTGCAACACACTTTTACACTGGCCTGTATTCCGAGGAGTTTGAGTGGAGGCCCAAACTTGACAACCTTGTGTTCTCCATGATTTTTGCTGAAGATGCTGCTTGGTTAGAGCGCCCATTCAAGGAAAAGGAGGTGGTAGGGGTGCTTAAAGCTTTCAATGGTGATAAAGCTCCGGGTCCGGATGGCTTTCCCATTGTGTTCTTTCAAGCTTGTTGGGATGTTGTTCATATTGAGGTTATGGAGTCCATTAAATATTTCCATGAGGTAGGTACGTTTACAAAGAGCTTAAATGCAACCTTTCTCACTCTAATTCCAAAAAAAGCAACGGTTGTGGAGGTTAAGGATTTTCGGCCCATTAGTTTAGTGGGCGGTATGTACAAGATTTTTGCTAAGCTTTTAGCTAATCGGCTGAAGTTGGTTCTTCGTAAGATTATTTCTCCCTCTCAAAATGCATTCGTGCAAAGGCGTCAGATTCTTGATTCTGTGCTTATCGCTAATGAGGTGCGGAACAATAGATTGAAGGTTGGTTTGCCGGGTGTGCTTTGTAAGTTATATATTGAAAAGGCTTATGATCATGTGAACTAGGAATTCCTCATTTATCTATTGAGACGATGTGGTTTTCTGGGGAAGTGGTGTAACTGGATTTGGTTTTGCATATCGACTGTCTGGTTTTTGATCCTTATTAACGGCAGCCCGCAAGGTTTTTTTTGCAAGCTCAAGGGGTCTTAGACAACAGGATCCATTGTCCTTGTTGCTTTTCGTTATAGTCATGGAGACGTTAAGCCGCTTGATGGATCGGGCCACTATTGGAGGCTATCTCTCGGGTTTTGCAGTAGGCTCGGGTGATGATTCTTCTCTAGTGGTACCTCATTTACTCTTTGCGGATGACACTTTGATTTTCTGTAATGCTGATCCTACGCAAATTTCTCATTTGCGGGCTGTGTTTACTTGGTTTGAGGCTGTCTTAGGGTTGAAAGTCAACTTGGCAAAATCTGAAATGGTTCCTGTGGGTGTGGTTCCAAATTTGGGGAATTTGGTGGAGCTGATGGGCTACAATCTTAGATCACTTCCAATGACCTACTTGGGTGTTCCGTTGGGAGCCAAATTTAATTCAAAAACCATATGGAATACTGTGATTGAGAAATTGGAGAAAAAGCTTGGCGGGTGGAAGAGATTATATCTTTCTAAGGGTGGTAAGCTTACTTTACTAAGAAGTACATTATCCAGTATTCCAACTCATTTTCTTTCCCTTTTTCATCTCCTGGCTAAAGTGGCGACCCGGTTAGAAAAGCTTCAATGGGATTTCCTTGGGAGTGGTTTGGGCGATTCTCAAAAAATGCACTTAGTGAATTGGACTCAAATTTGTAAACCCATTCAGTGTGGCGGCCTGGGGGTTAAAAATCTGCGTAGGTTTAATAAGGCGTTACTTGGCAAATGGTTGTGGAGATATGGGATGGAAAAGGGAAGCTTACTGGAGAAAAGTAGTGGAGAATAAGTATGGGAATATGTGGGGTGGTTGGTGTACTGAAGATGTTCAAGGCTCTTATGGGGTGAGTGTGTGGAAATCTATCCGTAAGGAATGGGGTTGCTTTGTGCCCTTCATATCCTATCGGGTAGGTGCTGGAGATAATGTGCGGTTCTGGCATGATAATTGGTGCAGTGGCTTGCCCCTTAAGGTGCTGTACCCGGAGCTCTTTTCCATTGCTAGAGATAAGGACACATCCGTGGCAGCTCTTATGTCCTTTAGAAATGGCACCTTACATTGGGATGTGAGTTTTTCTAGGAATGTCCAAGATTGGGAATTGGAATCCTTGGTTGCCTTTATAGATCTGATTTACTCTTTACCCTTAGATGGAATTGGGCAAGATCAGCTATGCTGGAACAAGATGGAGAAGAGGGGTTTTTCTGTGAAGTTTTTCTATCATTGCCTGAACCCTCCCTCTTTGAGATTTCCTTGGCGTGGCATATGGAAGTCCAAAGTCCCTCCTCGTGTAGCCTTCTTCATGTGGACTGCAGTGTTGGGTAAACTTCCCACTATTGACAATCTTAGGAAGAGGAACATGGTGATAGTCAATAGATTCTGCTTGTGTAAAAATGATGCTGAATCTGTTGATCATTTATTTTTGCACTGCAAGTTGGCAAAGGAGTTATGGGACTCTGTTCTGTCTTCTTTTGGAGTGTCCTGGGTAATGCCTTGCCAGGTAAGGATGTTGGTTGATTGTTGGCAGGGAGGCTTAGGCAGGCAGCGTAATTCCTTGATCTGGAAAGCTATCCCTCATTGTCTCATGTGGTGTCTATGGAGAGAACAGAATTTGAGAAGCTTTGAAGACTTGGAGATGTGTTCTCAAGATTTGAAGTTGTTTTTTTTTTTTTTTTTCCAGACCCTTATTAAGTGGTTACATGCAACAGGCTGTTGCTCTTTTTCTTCTCCCCAAGATTTTCTAGATTCTTGTAATTCTTTAGATCATTAAGTATATTTCCTGTATGCTTGGTGGTTCTTTTCAATGAAACTATATTATTTATCAAAAAAAAAAAAAAGTTGATTTAACTTCAACTTTGAATCTTAAGAAATTCCCCCAACGAGCGTTCTCTGCTCTTGCTAGGTCTACCTCAAAAAACTTGCCCATACTATTACCAATGATTTTTGCATTTTCTTTCGAAAGATATTCAAGGGGTAGGTTGTGGGCTTGAACCCAAAAAGAGGTAGTGGAGAAATCAACTTCTTTAGGGAGTTGGTTCTTCTCCACTCTTTTGAGGATAAAATAGTTACCATCAATATTCCATGGGGCTTGACTCTCAACTCTACTTGTATCAGCAGTAACATTAAAGGAAAAGAGAAATAAATTCTCACCTGTGACCTTTACGGACATTCCTTTTGTTGGGTTCCATGACTTCTGAGTAATAACAGCCACTTTGTGTTTATGTATCACTTTCTCTGCTATTATCTTTCCCATGGATTGAGATCACGGGCAATTGCATCATGCAATAGTTTTGAAGGGTTGTGACTAAAAGTTGAAACATTCACTTTTAATTTCAACCCTTGAATAAAAAAAATTTAAACGAACTTTATCACTTTTTGGCATTTTACACTTTTATCCTTACACTTTTTGAGCATTGAAATAAACTATTGCATGTGCAATTGCCTCGTGATCTCAATCCCTTTCCCACTAGTGTCACATTTTCCTCTTTTGGTTCTGCCTCAGGAGAAGCCTGAAGAGAAAAACTTCTTCTTTACAGACCAAACGACTTGTTTTACTTGTCAGGGACAGCAACTCTTCTTCTTGATGTTCCATTGTACAATACTGATCCCTATTTCTAGGGAGTACTAATGGGTAAGAGAGGAAAAACTCAAACAAACGGAAAGAGAAAAGAAAGTAAGGGGAAAGAGAAAAGGGAGATTTAAGTGGGTTGGGATGGAAAACGCCAAGGGTAAGGGCCTGTTTGGTACGTGTTTTCGTTTTCTGTTTTGGTTTCATGATTTTTTTCAGTATTCAAGTTGGAACTTTAATCTTGATTTGAATTTAATTTTGTAAAAAAAAATTTGTTTGGTACATAATTTTGAAATCACAATTTGAAACATAAATAAATTTTTTTGTTTGGTACATAGTTTTCAGTTTATATTTTTGGTTGCACCTAAAACAATTGTAAGGGATAAAAATATTTTCATCTTAAATGTGTTTTAATAAAATGTATTTGCTGAAAAATTAATCTACTATCAATACAAAATTAACAATTTATTATAATTTTATCATTACATTATTAATTAATTTTTTAAAATAATAAAACTACAAAATAAATAAATAAATATTTTTTCTATCTTCTTTATCCTCTTATTTTCTTTTCTCTCTTCACAAATTCCCATACTCTTCCTCTCTTTTACATGTACACAACCCCCCTCCTCCCTAATCCATCTCTTCTTTATTTTATTTTTCCTCAACTTTTTTACTCTTCCTCATCTTCTCCATTTTTAACTCTCTTTCCATTCTCTTTTTCTCTGTCTTCCCTCTCTCTCTCTAAAACACAAGCTCATCATCTTCATTTTTATTATTTTCTTTACCCCCTCAATCATAAGACAAACACTACCAACCTTTCTTGATTTACTTTCTAAACACTACCAAACCTTCTTGATCTATTTGTTTTATAAAATTATATTTTGGTGTTAGAATTTATAACATTGTTTTTTTTTTTGGTTTGATTTTGGGTCACGCCGATGGGCGTGGGTTGTCGTGGGTGTGGTCACTAGTATGGGTTGTTGGAGTGGATCGGTGGCTGTGGGGCAGTGGTTGTTGGCTGAGGTGGGTGGGTTTGGGTTGTTGGGTCTGGGTGGTGTTCTTCTCGGCGTGGGTGGTTGTTGGCGTGGATTGGTGGCCGTGGGGCTGGGGTTGGGTTTGGGGTTGTCTTGAGTGTGGTGGAGGTTTGTGAGAGAGAGGTTAAGCAGTAATGGAAGGGAGAGAATGGCATTTTTGTAATATTCATGCATTTTTAACGGTAATATTTGAGTTGAGTTACAACTCAAAATTCTCAAACAGCCTAAAGGCTGTATTCGAATTAGGTGTGGGACCCACCTTATTTTTTAGTTAGTTTTTCAGAATTGATTCAAATCTTGTGTACCAAACACAAATTTTTTTTAGTGGGATCCGCTGATTTTGGATTCAAATCACAGAATCATGATTTGAGTTGGGTGTACCAAACACCCTCTAAGATGCTAGAAGGGATGATGAGATTTGGAATTTTGTGGTTTTGTGAGGGAGATGTGGACGGAAAGGTGGAATTGGGAAAGTGGAAAAAGAAGAGAAAGCGAAAGAAAAGGGGGGACTACAAGGACACATGCAGGCTGGGTTATTCTCTCTTCTTTTCATGTTTGGTTAATAGTTAGTGGTGTGGGTTTTCCTGTACAGTGGGTGCATAGTGGGTGCCGTGTTTTGTTAATAGCTAGTGGTGTGGGTGCTGTGTTTTCAGTACAGTGGGTGCTGTGTTTCCTTCTTCTTCTTCTTCTTCTTCTTCTTTTTTTAATCTATTTGCTTTGTTTGTGAACATTATATTATTGCTTTCACATTCATTTTAGAGATTTTTTTTTTTTTGGAAATTTTTGTTCGTTCATTTTAGAGATGTTTTCAAACCATTTGATAGATTGGTGCTTAAAATATATATATAAAAAAATAAAAATAAAAATATGTATTAATTATTAATTAGTTACCATATCCCCACCGTGTCGTGTCCTGGATTTTAAAGAAATGGTGTATCGCCGTATCCCGTATCGTACCAGTATCAATGCTTCATAGTTCTTAATGCCCCATCGCAAGCAATGTGCATTAAGTAGAACGACTCAAGACACATCACCCATGGAATCAAGCAATATCAAAAGCTGAGGTAGCTAAGCATTTATATTTATTTTTGGTACTAAACAATAGAACCAAGCCACAATAAAAATCAAAGAAGTAATACACATCAATGAATACTTGTATAAAATTTCAATTCAATACAATAAATGAAAGCTTGGAATAAATTCCACAAAATTTGTAGTCTTTCAATCTACTTTCCGATTACAATGAAAGCAGGTCAGCCCCTTTGTAAAATTCGTTTGGCCCACTTAGAGTTAGCCAATTAACTTGAAAATTTATAGGGATGTACTACTATATGTATATGATGTACCACTAAAATTTAAGCTTGAATCAAGTTCCGCATAATTTATTAAAATTCCCGTAATGTGGCTGAATCAAATCTGTCTCTGACAGATTTGGAGTTAGATGTTAAGACCCCAGCCATCCCACATCCGTGGGTCTGCATACCCAAG
>BKZX01002559.1:264650-289781 GCA_014362285.1 Fagus crenata
TGGTTCGATAAATAAGTTCACCTAAAAGTCTACGATATATGTTTGGGTCATCAACAAAGTCACCCCTATTTGGCATTAATTTCATATTGGTTTCCATGTGTGTAGCAACAGGTTTAAAGCCAAGGTAACATGTTTCTTGTAGAATATCAACGGTATATTTTCTTTAGGATAAGCTTATACCTTCTTTTGATCTCGCAACCTCAATACTAAGAAAATAGTGAAGCTTACCCAAGTCTTTAGTGAGAAAACTCGAGTTGAGATGATTGATCAAGATCCGAATACCTTGTCACTCCTAGTGATGACGCTATCATCCACATAAACAACCAATATCACAGTACGAGTTCTCATCTTCTTAAAGAAGACCAAATGATCAGTTTGGCTGCGAGTCATACCTTAAGAAACTATTGCTTTATTGAATTTGTCAAACCAAGCACGTGGAGATTGTTTGAGGCCATAGATATATTTCTTAAGATGACACACACACTCCCCCTTGGACTCAAACTCAGGTGGTTGAGCCATATAAACAGTTTCATTTAAGATCGCCATGTAGGAATGCATTTTGACATCAATTTGGTGAAGTGACCAATCAAGATTTGCAACCACATAGATAATAATAATACATATAGAATTCACCTTGGCAACAAGAGAAAACGTCTCAGTGTAATCAAGGTCATATGTTTGAGTAAGGCCATTTGATACAAGACGAGCCTTCAAGCAATCGACAGTACCATCATGATTTTGTTTAACTGTAAAAACCCAACAACAACCAACAATAGAGGTTATTGAGAATTAGATTCCAAGTATGATTTAAGTCTAAAGCATGCATTTCCTCTTCCATTGCCTCATGCCAACCAGGATGATAAAGGGCTTCCCTATAGGGCTTGGGAAAAACAAGTGATGATACGGAAAAAATCAATGTTTTAAAAGAATGAGACAAATGATCAAATGAAATAAAGTTAGAGATAGGATGATTAGTGTAAGTGCGCTTACCCTTACAAATGGAAATGGCAAGATCAAGATTCGAGGTAGACTGAGGAAGAGGCTGATTTGCAGACGTCGAGGTGGTAGGGGGAAGTAATAGAGATGATTCTACCGGTGCAGGTGGTGGAATGAGAGAGACACCCTGATGTTGTCGACGAACATAAACCTAAGAGATAGGAGGAACAAGAGGAACCAAAGGAACAATGGGAACATGTGTAATGATAATAAGGGTAGAAAGGCTAGTGTCCTAAAACTGTCCTTTTAGAGAATAACATGGAACATTCTCAAAGAATGTCACATTAGCACTGACAAAGTGTTTGCGTAAGGTAAGGCTGTAGTACCGATATTCTTTATGAGTACGAGAATAACCAAGAGAAATGCACTTGTGAGCACGATGATTAAGTTTGTGACGATTGGGAGTGAGGTTATGAACGAAAGAAACACAATCAAAGACTTTTGAGGGGAATAGAGAATGAATTTTTGCCAAGAAGAAATTTTTTAAAGGAAGATTTACCTTTAAGAATACGAGAGGGCATTCTATTCAAAAGATATGTGGCAGTAAGAACTGCATCTGCCCAAAAAAGTTTAGGTACGTTCATTTGGAGCATTAGAGCAAGAACAATAGCTAGAATTGACCCATTTTTCTATTCAACAATGCCATTTTGTTGAGGAGTACGAATGCAAGATGTTTGGTGGATAATACCCCTAGACTCAAGAAATTGCTGAAACAAACTAACTGTATATTCAAGAGCATTATAAATTCGAAAAACAATAAGTTTGGCATTAAATTGATTAGAGATTTCAGCATAAAATTATCAAAATGCTACAAACAATTGAGATTTATCTTTAAGCACATATACTCAGGTTAAACAAGAATGATCATTAATAAAAGTAACAAAATAGCAAGCACCGCATGAGCCGGTGGTATGAGCTAGCCCCAAACATCAGACTGAACCAACTCGTAAGGATGTAAACCTAGGCCATCATTTCGAAGTTTAAAAGTAGCTCTATGATGTTTACTTAGTTCACAAGTTTCACAATTAAAACTAGAAAAAATAGGTAAGGAGGGAACTAAATGTTATAGATTGAACGACGATGAGTGCCCAAGACGACAATGCCACTGATACAGAGAAAATAGTGGGATGGAAAGCAGATGGAATCGAAGTGCGAGATGGTTGAGAGTAGTGGAGTCCATCCTTTACAAATCCCCCACCAAACATCCTCTTCGTCTTTAGATCCTGAAAGTCACAATGAGAGGGATAAAAATCTATGGAACAATATAGGTAAGGGCAAGTTTGTGCACATATAGTAGATTAAAGGGAAACTGAGGTAAGTATAAAACATAAGAAAAAGTGAGATCGGGATAGTGAAAAATGAAGGGAAACAAGTACTAGAAATATGAGAAGAAAGTGAAGAATTACCAGTCCTATGTTCAGAAGCCCCTCAGTCGATAACTTAAGAAGGACTAGATGAGGAATGAAGACAAGTGTTACCTAAGGCGATCATTGAGGGGGATGGGGTATTAGCACGCGTGAGAAGTCAATCATACTTAGTTTTGCTAATAAGAATTTGTTCTACGAGAATAGAATTGGAGTTGTCTTCATCCACATAGTTATTATGACGACCACAATGATTACAGTACTTGATACCTCGACCACTAAACCTTCTGATGCAACCAAAGTTCCTGCATGGGAATTACAAGATGATGCCACAAGATTTCAATAAGACATGATTGGCGCAGGACCATTAAAGGTAATTGAAGCCCTTTAATTTGTACTAGTCATAGACCCAAAAAAGAGGAAACTCTAGAAGTTTGATTGATCACCCATGATAAAATCGAGAAGAACCACGCAATATAGTGAAATAGTGACCAAATAATAAAATTGTGAGATGAACAAGATACTGGTATTCACTTGCACTGGTTGACCAAATAGTGACAAAATAAGTAAAGGGTGACCAAAAAGTGAAATAGGCTGACTGGTACCACACGAGAGACCAAGCTGCTGTTGCCAAGAGATGCCAAGTTGAGAGAATAGAGAAACCGAGAAAAATAAGAGCAACTGAGACTATCAGAAACCACCTAGAACAACTAAGATTGATTAAGACAAAGAGACTACCAAGAAAAGAGATCGAGAGCAGTTCTAAGAGATCCGAGAACACCGAGATGATTGAGAGATCTGAGAACCACTGAGGAACAGTTGAGAGAGGCCGAGAGCCACTGATAAAGGCTAAGCGGTGCAATCGAGAGTCACCGTTAGTCCAGGTGGTGCATGAGGAGCCGAGTTTGAAGTTGAGAGCCAAGATTTGAGATTGAAGCTGAGATAGTTTGAGATGGTCACCAGAGATTGAAGCTGAGATAGTTTGAGATGGTCACCAACAATGCCGGTGGTCTGAGAGGGTCCAAGATGAAGCCGAGAAGGTCCGAGATGGTCACTGGCGATGCTTGATGGGTCGAGATAGTTTGAGATGGTCACTAGCGATGCCTAGTGGTCTGAGAGGGTCCGAGATTGTCACTGACGATGCCTAGTAGTATGAGATAGTCTGAGATGGTCACTAATGAAGTCCTGGTAGCGCCAGAGTCCGAGATTGAAAATAAATCCTAAATTGTTAGGGTTTTCAGAAAAAGAGAACATACAATCTGCTTTGATAAAAAGTATTTTAGTGACTATGTTTCGTATTTACTTCTCTCGAATGGGTGTGAATATATAGATTACAATCATAGCTAAATAAGGAAAATAAACTAATCAGTTCCTACATCCTATAATTAAGCTAATTACAATTAATCAATATAACTAACTTCTATAGTTAAGCTATACATATATATATACTAACAACACTAAAAACAACACTCTCCTTCTAAATAATCCACATTGTACATGGAGGATTAAATTCTATACTGGTTCACTACTATGCCGAACTGTTCCAACAAAAGCACATTACTAACCTCCAATGGATCACCCAAACCCCAAATTAAGTGAAGGAAAAAGACCACAAATATCTATCAACAGAGAAATGAAGCAACATATGTTCAATTGATTCTTCACTTGCCTTAGACATACAACGCTAATCTACACTTATTCTCAAGAATCACATTCCTTTTTATTTATGAGATCATCTGCTGATAAATTCTTCTCAATACGCATGTCCAAGTAAAGAATGGGGCCTTTTTGGAGGCTCTGTGTTAAGACCCTAACCATCCCAATTTTGTGGGTTTGCATACCCTAGCCTCTAAGGCATGGATTGGAGGAGCCAACATTTCATTAAGAGCTCTAATTACATTTCTGAGCTTATTTTCATGCATAGTAGGTCCAAGCTATGCAAGCTTGTACCTAGGAGGTTATTTAGGTGCATTGGGGATCTAGTACATTCCCAGGCCTTAACCCCTTGTACTTGTTTGTTAGAGCTTCTAAGCATTGTACCTTGGTTGTTACTAGATTAGCCAATAGGAGGCTTGATCTAGGGGAGCCAATGAGAGGATTGCATGAGAATATCCCATGCAAACCGTGGGGGTTATCTTCTCCAAGTCTCCATTGTTGCTCATTATCCAAATATCTTCATTGTTATGCTTAGAACTCTTTCTAGGAGATTAAATAGAATAGCCTCTTGATAATTAGTGCATTTTCTTCATTAATTCAATTGAATCAATCCTCTCAGGTTGTTTAGTTGATTATCTTCCATTGTGTGTGATTTGTGAGAGCAATTGAGTGATCTTGAGAGAGAAAGGAGTGGGATCGTTTCATTTGGTATCATAGCAAGCTACGAGCCATGGTGCAAGAGACAAGGGCTGGAGTGCCAATCGGGGTACTTGATGAGAATGTTCAAAGGCTACAACAAATTGATGACCATTCAGGTGCAATTGATCAAAGCCACAAGAGGTTTGATGGAGTGGAGGCTTGTCTTACCAATCTTCGAACTATAATGGAGGAGATGATGAAAAGGCAACCGGTGGTGGAGCAACCAGCAGTGCAACCGAGGCAAGAGGAGCAAACTCCAAATCTTGTTTAAGTCAATTTGAGGGAGCAATTTCCAACAACTCCTAGAGAAGCTCATGGGATTCCATTAGGGGCTGAGATGAGGAATGCTATGCCCATGAGACAACCGAACCAAGACTTTAGGGTCCAAGCCAACCAGCCACGGGTTGGTATGCAAATGGGTGAAGGTTTGGAAAATGGGCAAAATGGACCCATTTTGGGTGAATTTGGTGACCCGATAGAGGAGAGAAGGTTTGTGAGGAACAATGCTAGGGTTATACCTCCATTTCAAGGGCATTTTGATGCTCCTTATGAGGAAGCTTGGCTAGGAAGGAGGTAAGGAAGGCAGAAAGGGCAACAACCACAGTTTGAGCATCATGCAGCCCCTCCAAGGCATTGAAATCAATTTAGGGACCTGAGAGATGAACAATGGGGTTTGAATAACCAAGATGAAGCTTGGTTTGATTTAGGAGGAGAAAGACAAGCTCAAGAAAGGCCAAGGCAGTGGCAAGGGGCTCATCATAGGGATCCATATTGGCAAGAGCAAGATGGACCTCCATGGCATTAAAGAAGAGCAAGGGACCCGAGGCCAATGAAGTTGGACTTTCCAAGGTTCAAGGGTGGTGATCCAACAGCTTGGGTGTATAGGGCATTGCAATACTTCCACTACTATCAAATTCCTGCACCCGAGAAGGTAATGCATGCTTCTTATCACTTAGATGAAGAAGCCCTAGTGTGGTTTCAAGATTGTGAGTATGAATTGTATGGATGAAATGATTTTGTTAGAGCTATACAAATTAGGTTTGGGCCTGCTAGCTATGATGATTCTATGGAATTGTTGACTAAATTGAAACAAACACATACTATTGCTGCATATAAGAGTCAATTTGAGTCAACTAGCAATAGGGTAAGGGATTTATCTGACATGCATAAATTAAGCTGTTTCATGAGTGGCATGAAAGATGAAATCAGGTTGGCAGTTAAGATGCAAGAGCCAAGGAACTTAGGGGAGGCCTATGCCTTGGCCAAGATACAAGAGGAGTACTTGGCAACTGTGAAGAGAAGCCCAAGACTAGCCTATGAGCCAAGCCGAGGCTCATGGGCCCACTCACAATCCCAACAAGGGGCAGCAAGGGTTGAGAACAAGAGTGGGGATTCCAAATAGTTTAGTGCAAGACCCTCTATGCTAGTGCAAAGGTTAACACCTATGCAAATGTCAGAAAGGAGGAAGAAGGGTTTGTGCTACCATTGTGATGAAAGATGTAGTGCTGGACACAAGTGCAAGAGCATGAGGCTGTATCTCATGGAAGAAGTGGAAGATGAAGAGGTAGATTGTGTAGAGATTGAAGAAGAAGAAGAAGGGCCAGAATTGGAGGAAGAGAAGGCTGAGATTACTTTGTGTGCATTGTTGGGCAGCACCTCTCCTTCCACCATGAGAGTGATGGCCATTTTGAATGGTCAAAAAACCATTGTGCTTCTTGATACTGGTAGCACCCACAACTTCATGGATGGGACTTTGGCAAAGGAATTGAAGCTACAAATTGATGTTGAAAGTACCTTTGGGGTGAGAATAGCAAATGGCCAAGTGATAAGAACTTTGGGTGAATGCAAGGAAGTGAAGTTCAAGATGCAAGGCTTGCATTTGAAATTGACTTTCAATTTGCTAGATTTGGGAGGTTGTGGTATAGTATTGGGTACCCAATGGTTGAGTACACTTGGGGTGATTAGTTGGGACTTCAAGCAACTTGTGATGGGGTTCAAGCATGAAGGAAAGCAAGTGTGGTTGCAAGGGTTGAAGGAGAGCCAAAACATGATACAAGGTAGCAAGGACTTCAAGGGTAAGGCTGCCATGAAGGGGCTGCTCCTCCAGATTGTTCCTTGTGAGTTGGCTGCCATTCAAGAGGAGGTTTGCACTCCAATCTGAGAGTTGCGAGATGAGTTTCCCCAAGTTTTTGAGGAACCCAAGGGGCTGCCTCCCAAGAGGGACCATGAGCATCAGATTCTACTCAAGTAAGGGGTACCTCCTCATTGTCAAAGGCCTTACAGGTATCCCCATTTTCAGAAAATTGAGATAGAGAAGATTGTGAAAGACTTGCTAGATTCTGGTTGTGTGAGGCCAAGCCAATCACCATCTGCTTTTCCTGTTTTGTTGGTGAGGAAGGCAGATGGTAGTTAGAGGATGTGTGTGATTACAGGGGTTTGAATAAGGAGACTGTGAAGGACAAGTTTCCTATTCAAGTAGTACATGAGTTACTTGATGAGCTACAGGGTGCACTTGTGTTCTCTAAGCTTGACTTGAGGTCAGGCTACCATCAGATCAGGATAAGGGAAGAAGATATAGAGAAGACGGCCTTCAAGACTCATGAGGGGGGCAACTCTTAGCCATTCTCCCACCCCTTCCCCCTCCCCTCCCCCTGCCCCTGCCCTTTACCCATCTCCACCAAAACCTCTTACCCCTACTCCCCATTCCCCAACCTTCCTTCCCCCAATCATGCCTTCCCCATTCCTCCCCCAGCATTCTTTCCGACCCTACAACCCCCAATTCCATACTCCTAGATATCTCAGTACCCACCTTTAGCTAACAATCCCAATGATCCTCACACCCTTTCATTGAATCCAGGACCTATCAAATCCCACATACCTATACTAAACGCTTTTTACACACTTGCTAGAGGCCCTATTCAGGGAGTTGAAAACAGGGGTGGAGTTGAGAATGGTGGGAATGCTTTTAGCATTGATTCAAAGGTATTTAAGCTGGCTTTTGATGGGGGTAGAGTGGACCCTTATAATATCATGGAATGTCGAGGTCGCTTTAGAGGATCTCTGTGGCTTGGCATTGAGGGTTTAAGGTGGATGTTAGATAATTTCATTAAATTACAGAAGTCGAACCAAACCTTTGAAGGATTCTTTGAGTTTCATATAGATGGTTATAGAATTCTGGAATTCAGCTGCCTCGCAAATCGTGGAGGTAGATTTGTGGAGATAACAGAGTACCATAATGGAAACCATCGAGGTAGCATTAGAATTCCAGAAGGAAGAAGAGGTGTTGGGTGGTTGGTCTTCGAGTTTCAGGTTTGCAAATATTTTTTGGGCGAAATCCGGAAGCCCTCGGTAGCCCAAGCGATCCTAAGTCGAGTTTCCGATGGTGGGGTCGCGGCGGAAAGGTTATAGGATTCTCGGAATGATGTATCGCGTCGGTTTAGGAAATCGTGTAAGTCGCGCACCAAATCCGTGCCAAATTTGCAACCTGTTGTTAGTATTTATGTATAATATAGCTTAATTGTAGGAGTAAATCATGTAATTAGATATGATTGATTGTTTCTTTATTTAGACTTATTGTACATCTATATAATATACCTCCTAGAGAGAAGAATATACACAGAAAATATTCAGCAAATAATTCTACATGGTATCAGAGCAGGTTACCTGTTCTTTTTTGGAAACCCTAAAAATTTAGGGTTTCTTTGTTCTCTCTCGGATTCCGGCGCCGCCAGGCCTCTCCGGTACCTTTTTTTTTTCAGACCATCAGGCATCGCCGGTGGTCATCTCGGACCTCATCGGCTCACCAGGCTTTGCTGGTGACCATCTCGGCTTCCTCTCGCACCGTATCGGCTCACCAGGCATCGCCGGTGACCAACTCGGCATCTCGGACCTCATCGTACCACCAGGCCTTCCGCTAGTGGCTCTCGGTCTCGATCTCCTCGGTTTGCTCTCGATCTACTACTCTCGGCTATTCTCAGGCTTGTCTCGGGCCTCGGTCTTGGCTCTCTCACGCCGTTGCCAACACCTTACTCTCTCAGATCTCTCTCGGAACCACAGTGGACCTTGGGTATCAGTGTTTTTTTTTTAATAAGCTTTGGTCACGTGCATCTTGGTAACAGCCACTCATTTTTGGTACTCTTGGCATCTTTTTTGGTAACATACCTGTGCCTCTTGGTAACAGCTACTCATTTTTGGTACTCTTGGCATCTTTTTTGGTAACATACCTGTGCATCTTGGTAACACCCACTATTTTTTTTTGGGTACTCTCGGCATCTTTCTTGTATTATTATGGGTGACACCAAAGACTTTCAGGATTCTCTTTTCTATGGTTTTATGACTAGTACCAAATTCAAAGGCTCAAATTATCTTCGGTGGTCACGAGTTGTTCGTGTTATCTTGAAAGCTCGTGACATTATCTTGTTCCGGTTCAAAACTTTTGGTTGTATCACAAGGTTAAGTGACCGCGGTATCAAGCAGTGTACTCGTTGTGGTTGTACTAATCACTATATTGATGGGGACAATTCCAGTTCTCTTCTTGTGGACCAGGTTCTTATTAGCAAAACTGAGTATGATTCACTTCTCCAGCATGCTAATGCCTCATCCTCCTTGCTGATCGCGTCAGGTAACACTTGTCTTCATTCCTCTTCTAGTCCGTCTTGGGTTATTGACTCAGGAGCCTCTGACCATATGACTGGTAATTCTTCACTTCTTTCACATACTTCTAGTCCTTGTTCCCCTTCATTTGTCACTGTTGCTAATGGTACTAAAACTCCTGTCCAAGGGAAAGGTACTGTAACCACTTCTGATCTCACTTTGTCTGATGTTTTATACTTACCTGAGTTCCCTTTTAATCTATTGTCTGTCCACAAACTTACCCTTGCCTTAAATTGTTCTGTTGCTTTTTATCCCTCTCATTGTGAATTTCAGGATCTGAAGACGAAGAGGATGATTGGTGGGGGATTTGTTAAAGATGGACTCTACTACTTTCAACCATCTAGCACCTCGATTCCATCTGCTCTTCATTCTACAAATTCTCCATATCAGTGGCATTGTCGTCTTGGGCACCCTTCGTCAGTCAATCTTAAACATTTAGTACCCACCTTACCTACTTTTTCTAATTTTAATTTTGAAACTTGTGAACTTAGTAAACATCATCAAGCTACTTTTAAACTTCGCACTGATGAACCATGTTTACATCCGTTTGAACTAGTTCACTCTGATATTTGGGGGCCAGCTCGTACCATTGGTTTATGTGATGCTCGTTATTTTGTCACTTTTATTGATGATCACTCTCGTTTAACTTGGGTTTATGTGCTTAAAGATAGATCTCAATTGTTTTCAGTCTTCCAATCCTTTTATGCTGAAATTTCTAATCAATTTAATGCCAGACTTCTTGCTTTTCGAACTGATAATGCTTGTGAATATCTAGATAGTGCATTCCAGCAATTTCTTGAGTCTAGAGGTATTATACATCAAACATCTTGTGTTCGTACTCCTCAACAAAATGGCATTGCAGAACGGAAAAATGGGCCCATTCTAGCTATTGCTCGTGCTCTCATGCTCCAAATGCATGTCCCTAAGCTTTTTTGGGCAGATGCAGTTTTTACTGCCGCATATCTTTTGAATAGGATGCCATCTCGTATTCTCAAAGGTAAGTCTCCTTTTGAGATGTTCTTTCCTGGCAAAAATCCCTTCTCTGTTCCTCCAAGAGTCTTTGGTTGTGTTTCTTTTGTTCATAATCACAGTCCCAATCGTGACAAACTTGATCCTCGTGCTCA
Organism: Fagus crenata; assembly: GCA_014362285.1. Taxonomy (NCBI): domain Eukaryota; kingdom Viridiplantae; phylum Streptophyta; class Magnoliopsida; order Fagales; family Fagaceae; genus Fagus; species Fagus crenata. The sequence continues at coordinate 275,143 of BKZX01002559.1, forward strand.
TAAGTGCATCTTTCTCGGTTATTCTCGTACTCAGAAAGGATATCGGTGCTACAGCCCTTCCTTACGCAAACACTTTGTCAGTGCTGATGTGACATTCTTTGAGGATATCCCATATTATTCTCCTCAGGGAAGACAGTTACAGGAATCTATGTTATCTGCCCCTGTTATCCCTACACATGTTCCCATTGCTCCTCCAACTTCCCCTATTTCCATTGTTCCTCCTGTTCCTCCTATCTCTCAGGTTTATGTTCGTCGGCGAAATCAGGATGTCCCTCTCGTTCCACCACCACCACCAGTAGAGTTCTCTCTACCACTTCCCCCATCCGCCTCGCCGCCTGCAGATTCGCCTCCTCCTCAGTCTACCACAGATCTTGATCTTCCCATTGCCATTCGTAAGGGTAAGCGTACTTGCACTGAGCATCCTATCTCTAACTGTGTTTCCTTTAATCATCTGTCTCCTTCTTTTAAAGCATTTTCTTTATCATTATCATCTCTTGTTGTTCCTAAGTCCTACAGAGAAGCCCTTTCTCACCCTGGTTGGCGTAAGGCAATGGAAGAGGAAATGCATGCTTTAGAATTGAATCATACTTGGGATCTAATTCCCAAACCTGCAGGAACTTCTATTGTTGGTTGTCGTTGGGTTTTTACCGTTAAACAGAATCCCGATGGTACTGTTGATCGCTTGAAGGCTCGTCTTGTGGCCAAGGGCTTCACTCAGACATATGGCCTTGATTACATTGAGACTTTTTCTCCTGTTGCCAAGTTGAACTCTATCCGTATTATTATCTCCCTGGCTGCTAATCTTGATTGGCCACTTCACCAACTCGATGTCAAAAATGCCTTTCTGCATGGTGATCTTACTGAGACTGTTTATATGACTCAACCACCCGGGTTTGAGTCCAAGGGGGAGTGTGTGTGTCATCTCAAGAAATCTATCTATGGCCTCAAACAATCTCCACGTGCTTGGTTTGACAAATTCAGTAAGGCAGTGGTTTCTCATGGTATGACTCGCAGCCAAGCAGATCATTCTGTCTTCTTTAAGAAGACAAGAACTGGTATTGTGATATTAGTTGTTTATGTGGATGATATTGTCATCACTGGGAGTGACAAGGAAGGCATCCAGATCTTGATCAATCATCTCAGCTCGAGTTTTCTCACTAAAGACTTGGGTAAGCTTCGTTATTTTCTTGGTATTGAGGTTGCCAGATCAAAAGCAGGCATAAGCTTATCTCAGAGAAAATATACCCTCGACATTCTACAAGACACAGGTTATCTTGGCTCCAAACCTGTTGCTACACCCATGGAACCCAATCTGAAATTAATGCCAGACGAGGGTGACTTTGTCGATGATCCAGACACCTATCGTAGACTTGTTGGTAAACTTATTTATCTAACCATTACACGGCCTGATATTTCTTATGCAGTTAGCATTGTGAGTCAATTTATGACCAATCCTCGAGTTCCTCACATGAATGCAGTCATACGCATCCTAAAGTATCTCAAAAATGCTCCAGGTCGTGGTCTCTTTTATCGATCATCTGGTCATCTCCGCATTGAAGGTTATACTGATACTGACTGGGCAGGGTCACCTTCAGATCGAAAATCTACCACTGGTTATTGCACTTTCATAGGTGGTAATCTTGTCACTTGGAGAAGTAAGAAGCAGTCAGTTGTGGCTCGCTCTAGTGCTGAAGCAGAGTACCGTGCCATGGCTCATACCACTTCTGAGTTAACTTGGTTAAGAACTGTTCTTCAAGAATTTGGACTCTTAACACAAGGTCCAACACCTCTTTACTGTGACAATCAGGCAGCCATTCATATTGCTAGTAATCCAGTCTTCCATGAAAGAACCAAGCATATCGAAGTTGATTGTCACTTTGTTCGTTCTAAAGTGGAATCAAAAGACATCATCACACCATTTGTACCTTCTGGAAGTCAACTAGCAGACATCTTCACTAAAGCTCTTCCCAAGAATGCCATTGACTCTATTTGTAGCAAGCTGGGAGTCATTGATATCTACTCTCCAGCTTGAGGGGGAGTGTTGTTAGTATTTATGTATAATATAGCTTAATTGTAGGAGTAAATCATGTAATTAGATATGATTGATTGTTTCCTTATTTAGACCTATTGTACATCTATATAATATACCTCCTAGAGAGAAGAATATACACAGAAAATATTCAGCAAATAATTCTACACAACCGTTAGTTACATTGCTTAATGTGAGGGGTCGAAATTCAAATCCACGGGTTGAATTGGCTCCTAAGGAACCTCGCCCGACCCATTTCATTTTGTGTGGAAACCGATTTCTAAAATGATCTGAATCACACTGGATCACGGGTCTTGCAGACAAGTGACTTGGGCTCGGTTGGAGTCTGGAGTTGGGCTTAAGGCCCATTGAGTTTGGTTTAAAAACTGATGGGCCTCAGAATTCTTTAGTGGGGAAAGCCCAGTCTGTTGATGATGCTGGGCCGGGTTGTTTGGTGACCCAGAAGAAGGATATGGTGTCCTCGGTAGATAATCCCAACCCGAAGGTTCTGGAGAGATCTTTGGTTGAATCCTTGAGTGACGACGAGGGGAGTGAGTCGGATTTGGCTTGCGAACCGCCGAGGATGACACCTGCTGCCGACGAAGCTCAGATTCAGGGGGTTATCTTGCCGTTAGCATCGCCGGTGGCATCTCAACCTGGGGAGGCATGTTTAAACCTTCGATCAGTGCTTATGGAGGCTTCGAGAGACCTCAAGCAACTTGTGAGGGCTGTCAAGGTTGATACTGAGCATAGTCCAGTACTGAATCTAGCCCAGGAGGTGGTCGTTGTGGTTGTTAATGCCGAGGAGGATCTCGTGAGGCCTCTGGAGGCTTTTCCTATGGTTCTCTCTAATGGGGTTATGGGTGAGGGCCCTCCTAGCCCCCTAACCTGTACTCCGTTAAGTATGGTGGGCCCTTCTCTGAGTTCACCTGGGATAGAACTTCTTGGAGATGGAGTTGATGCTCTCTCTCAACTGTTGAGATGGGTTGTTAGCAGATGGATATGTTCCGTAAGCAAGTTGGGGTCTCCATCAAAGGCCATGAAGTGGAGTGTTTGGCATTACTTCGTAAGATTGAGGAGGGTAGGAAGCCGAAAAGGACCAACACTAGTGTGAGGAAGACAGCCAGAAAAGGGAATCGGGAGTTGAGGAACCTGGCTTCCTCTGTGAATTATGATGTGGCATTACTCCCCCTTCTATGTCTAGGATTGATAGGGCGAAGGTTTCATTAGATTGGGAGGCTCATTATCCAGATGTCCTTCTGAAACTTCTTGCTCGGCCTATCTCTGATCATCACCCCCTCTTGGTGGTTGCTGGGGGAATGGTAGGAGGGAAAAGCTCTTTTAAGTTTGAGAACATGTGGCTAAAGGAAGAAGGTTTGTGAATAAAGTTCATAGTTGGTGGTCTGGCTATGAGTTTACTAGGACTCTGAGTTTCGTGCTAGCTTGCAAGCTTAAAGCTTTAAAGGAGGATCTGAAGAAGTGGAACAAAGATACTTTTGGGGATGTCCATTATAAGAAGAATTGTCAGATGAGAGATATTTTGGATTTGGATGTGAAAGAGGGGCGGGAGGGTCTCTCTGTTGTTGAGTAGAATTTGCGGGAGGTGCTTAAGGGTGAAGTGATCCAGTTAGCTCACATGGCGGAAACTTCGTGGCGTCAAAAGTCTCGAGCTCTTTGGCTTAAGGAAGGGGATAATAACACAAGTTTCTTCCATCACTTGGCCAACTTGAATAGAAGGAACTATCTGGGCAGCTTGGAGGTTGACGGGTGTTTTTTTGAGGATAAGGAAGATATTAAAGTTCAGGTAGAGCAATTTTATCATTCTCTTTATCAAGAGAGCGAGTCTTGGCGACCAGAGGTAGATGGTCTTGCTTTTGATTCCATTGACCCTGTTGATCGGGATTTGTTGGAAAGACCTTTTGATAGAGAGGAAGTGGTTCAGGTTCTTAAGAATTTTCAGGGTGATAAAGCTTCTGGGCCAGATGGCTTCACCATGGCTTTCTTTCAAAAATGTTGGAGGACTGTTGAGGTGGATATTATGGCTTTCTTCAGGGAGGTGCATGAGTATGGTAAGTTTGAAAGGAAAGGTCTCTCAATGGTACTTTCATTTCTTTGATTCCGAAGAAGACTAATGCGGTGAATATTCGTGACTTCCATCCTATTAGCCTGATTGGGTGCATTTACAAGCTGTTAGCCAAAGTTTTGGCCAATAGACTGGCTCTGGTTCTTGATGGTATTATCTCTAAGTCCTAGAACTCTTTTGTGGGTGGTAGGAAGATCTTGGATTCGGTGCTTATAGCTAACGAGTGTTTGGATAGTCGGCTTAAAAGTCATATTCCTGGACTCATTTGCAAATTAGACATTGAGAAGGCTTATGACCATGTTAATTGGGATTGCCTTTACTCTCTTTTGGACAAGATGGGGTTTGGGTCTAAATGGATCAATTGGATGAGAGCTTGAACTTCCATAGTTCGTTTCTCAGTGATTGTTAATGGCTCTCCTACTGGTTTTTTCGATAGTAGTTGTGGGTTGAGGCAAGGAGATCCTCTGTCTCCTTTACTCTTTCTTTTGATCATGTAGGTGCTTAGTCGCATGCTTAGGAGATCGGTTGAGAGGGGCTTCATTAAAGGTTTCTAGGTGGGTCGAGATGTGCATTCTAGTGTCTGTGCCTCCCACCTTCTTTATGCAGATGACACAATCTTGTTTTGTGATGCTAACCCAGAGCAGCTCCTTTATATTCTCATGTTTCTTACTTGTTTTGAGACAGTCACTAGCCTTAAAGTGAATATGACCAAGAGTGAAATGGTCCCAATTGGGTAGGAGAATGGCTTGAGTGCTCTGGCGGATCTTCTTTATTGTCATATTGGCTCTCTTCCGTTACATTATCTTGGAATGCCTTTGGGGGTTCCTTATAAAGCTTTGGAGATTTGGAATCTCATTATTGAGAAGATTGAGTGCCATTTAGCTGGGTGGCAAAAGATGTATTTATCAAAAGGGGGTCGTTTGACTTTGCTAAAGAGTACTTTGTTTAGTTTGCCCACTTACTATTTGTCCTTGTTTCCTTTTCCAATCAGTGTTGCTAAGAGGATTGAATGTATCCAGCGGAACTTTCTTTGGGGTGGGATGGGGGAGGAGCATAAGCTTCACCTGGTGGCTTGGGATAGGGTTTGTGTTCCTATTCAGTAGGGAGGTCTAGGAGTCAGACATTTAATCCCTTTTAATCGAGCTCTTTTAGGCAAATGGTTATGGTGCTTTGGGTTGGAGGAGTCGCATCTTTGGAGGCGGGTGGTGGTTGCTAAGTATGGGGTGGGTAGGGGGGGCTGGACCTCTAACACCCCTAGGGGCTCTCACAGTTGTAGCTTATGGAAGCACATTTGGATAGGTTGGGAGGCTTTCTCCATGCATATCCGTTTTGAGGTTGGTTTAGGATCCCGTGTTTCTCTATGGCATGACAAATGGTGCTCTGATTGTCCCTTGAAAGAGCTTTTTCCGAGATTGTATGAGTGCTCTCTCAACCGAAACGACACTGTTGCCTCGGTTCTAGTTCCTCAAGGTATGGGCCAATCTCGTGTTTGGAATGTCATTTTTGGGAGGGGTTGTAATGATTAGGAGTTGGACCAGGTGGTGACTTTCTTATCCCTCTTCATTCCCATACTCCCTGGGGTGATGATGTGGATAAGTTAGTGTGGGGTCCATCTCGGAAGTGTATCTTTGATTCTCGATCTTTGTATCACGTGTTGCATATTCCTCCAGAGATCTGCTTTCCTTGGAAGAGTATTTGGGGGGTGAAGGCTCCTTCTAGGGTTGCCTTTTTCATGTGGACGGTGGCTTGGGGTCGGATCCTCACTTGTGACAATTTGTAAAAGAAGAGCTTTGTGCTGGCTGGTTGCTGTTGTATGTGCAAAAATGCAGAGGAGATGGTGGATCACCTCTTGTTGCATTGTTGGGTTGCTAGGAAACTTTGGAACTTTGTTTTCCAGTTAGTAGGAATTGATTGGGTGCTTCCGCTTCATGTTTCAAATCTGTTATTTGGTTGGTGGAATTGGTTTGGGAAGAGGTCCTCGGGTGTTTGGAATTTAATTCCTTCTTGCCTTATGTGGACTCTTTGGAGGGAAAGAAACAATCTCACTTTTGAGAACATGGAGACTCCTTTGGCCAAAGTCATTGAGATTTTTTTTGTTTCTTTTGGTCTAGTGCTTGGGGTCTTACTTCTTCTCCTTCTGTAGGAGAGTTTTTAGCTTCTTTAGCTTTTGATAGCTCTGATTTACATCTGTAACCTGCTTTGTGTGCATGCTTTATGCACTTCAAGCCTTCTTGATTAAAACTTCTTACTCATGAGGGCCATTATGAGTACTTGGTGATGCCTTTTGGCTTAACCAATGCTCCTTCTACTTTTCAGGCCCTTATGAATGAGGTTTTCAGGCCACATTTGAGGAAGTTTGTTTTGGTGATCTTTGATAATATCCTAGTCTATAGCAAGGGACTAGAAGAGCATACTGCTCACCTCAAGACAGTTTTGCAAATCTTGGTACTTCACCAACTTTATGCCAAGATGAGCAAGTGTGTATTTGCAACTAGTGAGGTTGAGTACTTGGGGCACATCACTTCTAGAGAAGAAGTGAAGACTGATCCTAAGAAGATTGCTGCCATGGTGGATTGGCCAGTGCCCAAGTTTTTGAAAGCATTAAGAGGCTTCTTGGGTTTGACAGGATACTATAGGAAGTTCATTAAGGGGTATGGGCAGATTGCTTCCCCTCTTACTGCCTTGCTTAAAAAGGATACTTTCTTGTGGAGTGACAAGGCTGAGAAGGCCTTTGTGGAGCTCAAGGCAGCAGTTAGCCAACCACCAGTGTTGGCACTACCAGATTTCTCCCAAACCTTTGTTGTTGAGTGTGATGCAAGTGGTTTTGGGATGAGGGCTGTTTAGATGCAAGGAGGAAGACCATTGGCGTATTATAGCCAAGCCTTGAAGGGGAAGAATCTATTCCTCTCTACTTATGAGAAGGAGTTGCTTGCATTGGTGTTGTCAGTTAAGAAGTGGAGGCCTTATTTGTTTGCAACCATCGTCACCATCAAAACTGACTAACAAAGCTTGAAGTATATATTGGAGCAAAGGGTTGGCACTCCTATGCCACAAAAGTGGATCTCTAATCTGTTGGGGTATCACTTTGTGGTTGAGTACAAGAAAGGAAAAGAGAACAAAGTGGCTGATGCACTCTCAAGGAAGGAAGATACAGATTTGAAAACAGAAGTTAAGAGAGAAACTGCCCAATTGCAAGCTCAAACCCGAGGCCACCTATGTTTTGTTTCTTTTCCATCTCCTACTTGGTTAGATGATTTAAGGGCAAGCTATGAAAAAGGTGAAGAGTTGAGAAGCATTATGGGCAGATTGCAAGCATTGAGGGTCATTACACCTTGAACCAAGGTTTGTTGCTTTACAAAAACAGATTTTGTGTTGGGAAAGAAGGTGATATGAAGATCAAAGTGTTAACTGTGATACATGACAGCTCACTAGGGGGACATTCTGGCTATTTGAAGTCTTTGCATAGGGCCAAGAAGGATTGGTTTTGGTAGGGTATGAAGAAAGACATCAAGGCCTACATTAGGGGTTGTGACATTTGCCAAAGAGTCAAGCATGAGACCAGCAAGCCTGCAGGCCTCCTACAACCTCTCTCCATACCTCCTAGGCCATGGCATTCCATTAGTATGGACTTTGTTGAAGGGCTGCCCACCTCAAACAAACATAATGTAATTTTGGTCATTGTGTACAGGTTTACAAAGTATGTGCACTTCATCCCTCTCTCTCATCCCTATACTGCTTCTAGGGTGGCTGCCTTGTTCTTACAGCATGTTTTCAAGCTACATGGGCTGCCCTCTTCTATTGTGAGTGATAGGGATACTGCCTTCACATCATTGTTTTGGGAGGATTTGTTTAGAAGGCAAGGAGTTGATCTGGCAATGAGTTCCTCTTATCACCCTTAATCTGATGGCCAAACTGAGGTAGTGACAAGAGTCTTGAGCATTATTTAAGGGCCTTTGCAGCTGACAAGCCAAGCTTATGGGTAGAGTGGCTGCTCTTGGCTGAGTATTGGTTTAATACCAATTATAACACATCTACCAAGCTATCACCCTTTGAGGCATTTTATGATTACTTACTTCCTAGGTTGATTGAGTTTGTGCCTGGACTTACTAGAGTGGCTGCTGTGGAGGATTTGCTTGAGCATAGGCAGCAGGTTGTGGGGATTTTGGAGCACAATTTGGTGGCTGCCCAAGCCAGGATGAAACAACAAGCTGACAAGCATAGATCCGAGAGGGAGTTTGAGGTTGGAGATTGGGTTTTCCTAAGGCTTCAACCCTTCAAACAGAAGAGTATGAACAAGAAACTTAGGAAGCTTGGTCCTAGTTCTATGGGCCATACAAGGTGATTCAAAGGGTAGGCATGATGGCTTGCAAGCTTGAGTTACCTGAGGAAGCTGGCATACACCCGGTTTTCCATGTGTCTTTCCTCAATGCCAAATTGGGGGAGACTATCATTCCTATCTCAAGGTTGCCACCAGTGGATGGATTGGGCCATCTAGCTCCTCAACCAGCCAAGATCCTAGAGACAAGAACCATCAAGAAGAGGAGGCTCCCTGTAGTGACAAAAGTGCTAGTGCAATGGGAAGGAGGAGACCAAGATGATGCAACTTGGGAGCTATTGTTCAAGCTCCTAGAAGACTACGGAGGAGACCAAGATGATGCAACTTGGGAGCTATTGTTCAAGCTCCTAGAAGACTATCCACACCTTGTGGGCAAGGTTTTTTAGATGTGGGGTGGGTCCCAATTCTGTGGGTTTGCATAACCTAACCTCTAAGGCACGGATTGGAGGAGCCAACATTTGATTAAGAGCTCTAATTACATTTTTGAGCTTATTTTCATGCTTAGTAGGTCCAAGCTATGCAAGCTTGAATCTAGGAGGTTATTTAGGTGCATTGGGGGTCTAGTACATTCCTAGGCTTTAACCCCTTGTACTTGTTTGGTAGAGCTTCTAAGCATTGTACCTTGGTTGTTACTAGACTAGCCAATAGGAGGCTTGATCTAGGAGAGGCAATGAGAGGATTGCATGAGAATATCCCATGCAAACCGTGGGGGTTATCTTCTCCAAGCCTCTATTGTTGCTCATTATCCAAATATCTTAGTTGTTATGCTTAGAACTCTCTCTAGGAGATTAGATAGAATAGCCTAGAGAATTACTTAATAATTAGTGCATTTTCTTCATTAATTCAATTGAATCAATCCTCTCGGGTTGTTTAGTTGATTCTCTTCCGTTGTGTGTGATTTGTGAGAGCAATTGAGTGATCTTGAGAGAGAAAGAAAGGAGTGGGATCCTTTCGCTCTGCTATGTCAAATACTCTTCCAAGGAAACAATATCTTATTAGAATCTCTCAAAACCTTATAAAAAGGGCAAACCTCAAATTTTACTTATCCAAACAAACGGGGCAAACATCAAATTTGCTAGTCAATTAAATTTTCAAATTAACCTATTCATCTCTTCTCTCTCGAGATTAGAATATGATAGATCCATAAGTGGATCTATTTATTCAAGTTTCTAGTCCTGAAAAGCATGAAAATAAGATTCCAGGAGTGGAATAGCCCATTTTCAGAAGCTTCCAAATAAAAATAAACAAAAGCATTCATGTCCTTTACAATTAAGTACAAATTGGGATAAAGATCTTCTATAACAACTTCGCCGCACCACATGTTTAAAAAATGAACTCTTCTACCATTTTCCATCACAAACTACCTCTTCCATCCTATCCTTATCCTTTCCAAAGGCACACCCATAACCAAATTCATTGACCATTGTCCCCAAGACTCCCTATATTTCACCTATATTATTTGCCTTCACAAATGATCCCCTTCCTTAACAAAATGCCATAACCAATTGCCTTGTAGAGCCTGGTTAAAAGCTAGGAAGCATGGGTACGTTTTCGGGTACGGGTATAGGTACTGGTACGCTACAGTGGTACGGTAATTCCTAAAAAATTAGGGTATGGGTACAGCGGGGTATTTTTTTATTATATATTTTTATATATTATTATGCATATAATTTTTAAGCATGTATAAATTTAAGAACAATTATAAAAAATAAAGTACAATCCATTGTGTTCCTTATATATTACAAACCAAAAATAAAAAAGTAACTCATAATTCTAAATACAATAATAATAATACAAACACAGTAAAGTAGTAAACACAAAACATTGACTTGCAATTTTTTCTTTTAGAAGTTCAGGCTTCTTTATTTTTTTAATAGTACTTTACTAAAAGTCTAGTACTTTCTTGAAAGTGGGTGGCTGTGAAAGGCTTGAGGAAAATTATAACCACATATTAAAAGAGTTGCTGCTGTGAAACGTGAAGAGAGAAAAATATGCAGTCTGAGCTTGAAAAGAAAGGCAGAGAGAGAAGGGAGCTTTAGCCTTCAAGCCCAACGGAGAGAGAGAAAGATGCCCAGTAAAAAGAGAAGGAAGCCGGAGAGAAAGAAGGAAGCCGGAAAACGGAGCACCCAACTGATTTTCCGTCGCCGCAAGTCCAAATCGGAGCTCACTGTGCATCGTCGCCGGTAAGCTGAGGATGTGAGTGGCAGCAGAGGGAGGATGGTAGAGAGAGAGAGACTGAGAGTCGAATATTTTTGCCGGAAAACGACGTCGTTCTTGGCTACTTTCAGCCTCGCCCGTACCCAGCCCGTACCCAACCCGTACCCGACCTGTACCTGGAAATTTTTTTTTGAAAAAAATGGGGTACGCCGGGGGTACGCATGCAGCGGTACCCCGGCTGTACCCGTACCTCAGCAGTACCTGGTACGGGTACGGCACCCAAATTGCCGTACCCGTGCTTCATAGGTTAAAAGTACCTTTTTCCTAATTCCCAATCCTCCAAAGCATTAATGGTGTGATGCATGATAGAATAGCAAGCAATAATAATATGATGTAAAGTATGTAGAGAGTAAAGAGAGAGAGTAAAAGCACTATAGTTACGTGGTTCAGCCTAACGGCCTAAGTCTACAGAGGAAAGTCCTTAATGATTATACCTTTATTATAAGACAACATGTATTACAATGAGTCCTTAGCAGGATATTTATAGGAGACTAACCTTAAATTAACTAGTGTTAATATGAGTGCAATATATACAAGTAAACTTTTTTGCTTGTACTCATGTTTTGTTTACACACCAAGTATTGGACTTGGACCTTGACTAAGAATGAGCCTTGATATATTTTAACAATTTATATGTTTAAGTTTAATCATTTTCAATAAGTTGATGGACATTGAAGTTTGGTGATGGATTTTATACTGCTGCATTTTTGGTGGAATATCACAAACTTTGTGTCAATGCCAGCCCTTTTCTTTGTAACCTGTCTGATTTTCTTTGTGCAGTAATTAGATGGTCTAATGCTGTTCTTTGGAGGCATACTCAGTGGCCATTTCTTTGCCTTCGAAAGAATTGAACTTACAAGATATTATGCTGTTAGAACTTTTCTAATTTGTTGTTGGGGAGATTGCATACAGATTATATGGAGCATATAATGTCCTGTAAATTGTATCAATTACCCTATTTGCACTTTTTCAATGAAATTCATTCTTATTAATTAAAAAATAAAAAATTTGTATCAATTGTTTCTGATTATCACAATGCGCATGTACAGGTTGTTAATATTAAGTACGGGGGGTATGGACTTCCAGCTGATATATGGAGTCTTGGATGCACTGTATTGGAGATGTCAACCCGTAAGATTCCATATTCAGAAATGGAAGGGGTGCGTGTCATGTTTTTTTTTTTTTTTTTTCTTTTCTTCTCGTTAATGTTTATTGTTATGATGATGGTTATGTGGTTTATGCTTTGTCAAACATGAGGTTCTCTTCTAATTGTTTAGATATACTTGTTTTGGTTGATTTTGAGAAAATTCTATGGTATTTTAACACATTCAGTATCATGTCGTCCATTTTTCTTACACATATGTATGTTTGTAGGTATTCTATTTCTATAGGTTTTTTTTATTCATATAATTTTCTCTGTGCTGATGCAAAACCCTTGAGTGGAACCTGCATGATATATCTTACACCTTTTTGTATTTATGCAATTGTATCATTGCATACTGTTGGTGTTAAGATTAAATGCGTTGCCTACTTTTGTGACTTGCAGATGGGCTTGCAGATGGCAGCATTGTTTAAAATCGGAAAGGGTCAGGCACCTTGTATTCCTCAGTCTCTCCCAAAAGATGCGCGGAATTTTATCCTGCGGTGCCTTCAAGCTAATCCTAAGGATCGTCCCACTGCTGCTGAGCTGTTAGACCATCCATTCGTAAAGAGGTCACTAATATTGTGTTCGGAATGGTTAATATTGTGTGTGGTTAATTTCGTTTCGTAGCTTTTTTATTTTACTCGAGTTAGTAAACCTTTAGCATGTGTTTACAGTTTACACCTAATGCCCTTTGAGTTGCCTGGTTTAGGAGTCACTGGTCTAACACTCGATATACAAGTCAATTGGAGAGCTTAAAGGAGTTAAGCATTGCACGACACACACAATTAAATAATCCTTTTTATGCCTTGGTTGTTTCACCTAATAAAGAATTCTTGCGAACTCTGAAGGACTAAGCCATTTTATGATGGAATTATTTGAAGCCCCATAACCATGAGTTAATTCACTTTACTCTAAGGATGCGTGTGGCGTTTTACTATTTGAGCATGAGAAAATTTGGATAGAGTTTAAATTTTTCCTAAATTTGGAAATGAAGTTTGTCTTTGTAAATGAAAACCATTGTTTTTGTGATATTTTTTTTCCCTTTGATAACATGATTGACATATGTTTGAAATAAGTCAAGACTGAGTATGTTGACTGAGAAACAAAGCGTTTTTGGGTATCGTTCTGGCAAACCCTCACGAGACTATAACTCGTCATCTAGGGACATCTAGAGGTTTAAACTTTAAAGGTTTGTTGCATTTGTCAAATGCAATCAATAGTGCGAGCGAAAGTGGTATAGTTTAGGTTTATTTTCATTTGAATTGTTTTTAAGTTTGCTAGGGACTAGGAAAATTTAGGTTGGGGGGTGTGATAATTTATGAAATATGACTTATTAACCCAAATTTCTAACTTTTTAATCAAATTCTTTTGCATTTAATATTTAGGTGTATGCAAATCATTGCACTTCTTTAGTTTCATTGCATTACATGCAAATCATTTATTTGCATTCACTATTTTAATTCCATAAAGTCATTTTTTATTTTATTTTTTGTAGGCGCAAATTTGTGCCTGTAAGAAAAATAAAAAGAAAAGAAGAAGAAGAGAACTGCCCACACAAACTACAAGGCCCACGCGGGCCACAAGCAAGCAGTCCACAAGGTCCACAGGGCCAGCAAACTCCACAGGCTCACAGTTTCCCTTGTGCCCGCATCACACTTGATCAAGGCTACAAAGGAGCCTTGAAAATGAATTCGTGTGCTTTGGCTGGTACGTGCGGGTTGCATATTCCTCTTTCCTGCCGCATCACACCAAATCCTGGCTCCAAAGGTAGCCCTAAATGAAATTCACTTGATGGTGTTTTCTTCTTCACGTAGAGCTGCCGCCTGGAGCAGTTTTGGGGATTCTTTTGGTGTAGTTTTTTCTCTTTAGGTTTTAATTTCCTAAGTTTTCTTTTTGTAATTTTTTGACCATGATTGGCTAAAACTTTTGCTTGGACTAGGGGATCCAAATTTGTAAGATAAATTAATTTCTTTTAAATCTATTTTGATTTTCAATGTTAATGACTATTATTTGATTGTTCTTATTTTGGGCAAAGTGGCTGTCGTATGGTGACTTAGATTAACTTTTTTTTTTTTTTTTGGGCTATTCCCCTTGATTGTACGTTACCCGAACACTTCCCGAGTTCCCTATCCACGTTTACACGCACTAAGAATTCTCTTGGTTTCGTCATAGGTACACCCGAGGGTAATAGCTTTTGTTTGCATTTTTTTTTTTTTTTTTTTTCTTTTTGTCATGCTTTAGGATGTCATGGTGCTTGTAACTCTTTACTTGAGTTTGTGGCAAAACCATGTGATTTAGGGTTTGTTCGCAATACTTCAATCACAAATTTGATTAATCATTAAATAGCATATTCAAGGCATGTGAGTTTAATCAAAGACATGTGAATACACTAAAGCATGTGATTAGGGTTTGATGGCAACACTTTTAACCACAAATTTGATTAATCGTCAAATAACAAATTCAAGGCATGTGGGCACAACCAAAGGCATGTGAATGCACTAAAGCATGTGATTTAGGGTTTGATGGCAACACTTTAATCACAAATTCGATTAATCGTCAAATAGCATATTCAAGGCATGTGGGCATAACCAAAGACATGTGAACACACTAAAGCATGTGATTTAGGGTTCTTTTGCAAAACTTGAATCACAAGTTGGATTAATCATTAACTAGCATATTCAAGGAATGTGAACTTAATCAAAGACATGTGAATACACCAAAACAAGCGATTAGGGTTTGATTGCAACACTTTAATCACAAATTCGATTAATCATTAAATAGCATATTCAAGGCATGTGAACTTAATCAAAGACATGTGAATACACTAAAA
>BKZX01002559.1:289791-314328 GCA_014362285.1 Fagus crenata
ATGTGAACTTAATCAAAGACATGTGAATACACTAAAAACATGTGATTAGGGTTTAATTGCAACACTTTAATTACAAATCGGTTAATAATCTAATAGTATATTCGAAGCATGCGAATTAGGGTTTAGGATTTACCTATTTTGGAGCTTTTGAACCTTAACAAAATTTTGGCGGCGCTTCTGCGGTTAAGTCGGTGTCACGCCCCGAACCCATACATGGCCTACTGGACATGAGATCACAACCTGTTTAACCTGTATATACATCTAGCTGTATGTCTTATCAAATTATCCAACCCAAATAAGTCTTGTCTTAACAGTTAGAGCTCTAATCTTAAAATCAAATATCATTCCATCAATTATAATAACCAAAAAATCTCCCAACCTTTGGAGACTTTGTACATCACTGTTCTGAAATAAACAATATTTAGTGTAGACACCCCAATTTGTACCGGCCAACACTTATGGTTCCCGGTCTTTGTGTTGATTATTCAAGACTCTCATAAGACAATGTGTGTTAAAAACCACCAAGAATCTTCTAGCAATTCATTTCAAAAGCTGTCTTTTGACCTAAGAGGCGTATGCCTCTTTCCTTTGGGTGTATGTTTGTAGTAAAAAGGCGCACGCCTCTAAAAAGAGACGTACGCTAGTGCCACTAGCCAGAAACCCTAATCGTGGGAATTGAGCTATTTTCTGCGAGAACAACCCAGTTTACCCTTTTTCCAAGCAGACCTAATCCCTTTTTCCGTTATAAAAGGAGCCTCATACCTCACAACAAAGAGACACAAGATAACCCCTAAGAAACATGCTGAAAATCCCAGGGAGCCCCCAAGAATAGAGAGAAAATACCAAGTAGTACTGGTATAGAAGAGTTTAGGAGAGTAGCGAAGCTCTAGGCAATTAAAGAGCTTAGGAGTAGCAGTTCTAGATAGGCGAAGCCCTGCTGAGATAGAAAGAATAAGATTATTCTCTAGTTTTCCATACTAGAAGGCTAACCTTTCTTCTCACAAGTTCCAACCTAGGCATTTAGAGCCTTTTCCTTTGGTGATCAACACACAACTCTATTAGAGAGATCAGTTTGAAAGACCGGTGATAATTTGCTAGCTTGCAACAAGCTCCCTAGAAGCTAGATATGAATCTTCTCAATAGTCCATTTTGACCTCCATGAAAGTTTTATAATTATGATGCTTGTTAGGCTTAGTTTGCGTGTCTAAATCTCTATTCCATATGTTTTTTTTTTTTTTTTTTTTTTTTTTTTAACATCTAGTTATATTCCAATGAATTATGCCATGTCTATTTGCTTGTTAGAACATGTTTTTCAGTTTACTATATACCTATTGCTGAAATCATGATATATGATTATTGTGGGAATTATTTCTACAATTTGGTGATAAGCTTGGATTCAGGTAAGAACTTCTCTTTTCAACTCCATATGAATATTGTGCCCTAATTCCCATGCCTTGACTGCTCCTTCATTGTGGTAGTTTTAGGTTTAATTGGTTTTATGTATGTTTAGAGATTTGTTTTATAAACTCCTTTAAGAATATCAAGTAATATAAAGGAAGGCCAGCCATTAGGCTGGGCGTTCTTAGGTGCCTAACACTTTCCCAAGACGTACCTTAGTTCTGGACCTGGCTCAAGACTAGTCATTTTGTGCATGAAGTCATATTTATGGTCCCTGGAGCTATAAACCAGGTGGCGACTCCTTATTCCTCTAATTATAACCTTAAAAAGGTTCAACAATACGAACGACCCCCCTGAGGTAATCACGTGGTATCTCACATTTAGAAAATCAAAACATCCTCAAGTACATAACTCAATCGTTTACAAATAAAATTTCCAACTCAACTAGTTTGCAACAACCATTACCAAAGGAGTTTCTAATCCATAATTGCGTCAAGAATATGAAAGGGGGAGATAAGGGGGGTGTCGACACTGAAGAATTTCCTCTCATTCAATGAGCATATAAATGATGCGCTTACCACCACATTGGGCTTGCATGATATGGCATGAAGCTTTAAATGGAAACAATCTTATTTCGACCCCCATTGGCGAATTTCTATATTGCAATGTGTGTGAAGATGTGAGGGAAACATGTGTGTGTGTGCAAGTGCACAAATTTGGGGTCGCCACCAATCATGAGAAATTGAGGTGTGATTGGGCACCTATGTCTAATAGATTTTATTTTGCATAGACATATTAACAATGGTCTTGAACCAGAGATGGGTTCGGGGGTTAGATTATGCATGGGGAAGGTGTTAGGCACCCCACGACATTCGTAAAAAACGGTTACCTCCCTTCAAGTGTTCCTTTATGTTTGCTTAGCATGGATGTTGGTTTTAATTAGACACAAATGTTCCAATTTCTGTCAAGCAAAATACCAGGAATGGTATATGCAATTTGACTTCATTTGGTTTTTGTTTAGACTGTTTGTTTAACTTTTCTTTATCTTTTGTATCTTTTAGGGTTTCGGGCAATACAATGGTAGAATGCAACAGCCTTTACTAAAGGAGTTTCTAATCCATAATCGCGTCAAGAATATGGAAGGGGGAGATAAGGGGTGTGTCGACACCGAAGAATTTCCTCTCATTCAATGAGCGTATAAATGATGCGCTTACCACCACATTGGGCTTGCATGATATGGCATGAAGCTTTAAATGGAAACGATCCTATTTCGACCCCCATTGGCGAATTTCTATATTGCAATGTGTGTGAAGGTGTGAGGGGAACACGTGTGTGTGTGCAAGTGCATAAATTTGGGGTCGCCACCAATCATGAGAAATTGAGGTGTGATTGGGCACCTATGTCTAATGGATTTTATCTTGCTTAGACATATTAACAATGGTCTTGAACCAGAGATGGGTTCGGGGGTTAGATTATGCATGGGGAAGGTGTTAAGCACCCCACGACATCCGTTAAAAATGGTTACCTCTGTTCAAGTGTTCCCTTATGTTTGCTTAGTATGGATGTTGGTTTTAATTAGACACAAATGTTCCAATTTCGTTCAAGCAATATACCAAGAATGGTATATGCAATTTGACTTCATTTGGTTTTTGTTTAGATTTTTTGTTTCACTTTTCTTTATCTTTTGTATCTTTTAGGGTTTCGGGCAATACAATGGTAGGATGCACTTAAAATCCTAACATTGAATGCCGGGACAAACAATTATATTTTTGGTGATATATTCGGGATCTCTTTACCCTTGATTTCCAAGAGTAAAGCGGTCCGTCGAATAACGGGTTTTTGGTGATTAATTCTCTTTTTGGGAATTTTTTACCATAATATTATGGGTATTATAACGTGTAGAATCCCTTATAGTGTGTCAATGACAAGCCATTTCAACACATAAAGGACTCATACTATGGTGTCCTAAGATTAGGTTAAGCCATAAAACTTAGGATGGACTAATCTCGTTTGTAATGCCCATATTACCAAGTTTTCTCTTTTTAAAGTTTTCATGGAAAAATGCACATACTTTAACCACATTTATAACAAAGCAAGTAAGCATTCAAAGCATGTGATCATGGCAGGTTTGTGGCACTTTAATTACAAAGAACAATTATGTGATGAATATGACATAATTAC
Source organism: Fagus crenata (assembly GCA_014362285.1). NCBI lineage: Eukaryota > Viridiplantae > Streptophyta > Magnoliopsida > Fagales > Fagaceae > Fagus > Fagus crenata. The sequence continues at coordinate 293,371 of BKZX01002559.1, forward strand.
AACACTTAATCAAAATGACAAGTATGGATGATTATGACATAATGGAAACAATCAAGATGACAAGTATAGAATGATTATGACGTAATTACAACACTTAATCAAAATGACAAGCATAGTTTATGGCATAATTAAAGTAGTTAATCAAAATGACAAGTATGGAATGATTATGGAATGACTATGACAATATGAGATGGATTAGGGAAAAGGGTCAATACCTTACGGGATTGGAGATTAATGCTATTGAAAGGGTCAATACCATCTTAGTGTTTACTTGAATAAAAAGGAGAGAGTAAAGAGGAGTTCAATACCTCATGGGATTACATAAAGGATTAGTGCTTTTGAAAGACTTACCTAAACCTCCAAAACCAATTAGGATTTACATGAACAAGCAAATATTCAAGATTAATCAAAAGAGAAAAATCAATAAAATAGATAAGGGGAAACCCAAGGGTCCAATACCTTACGGGATTACATGGAGGTTAGTGTTATTGAAAGTCTTACCTAAACCTCCAAGACCTGTTGACGCCGGAAAAAATTATCTTTCTTTTTGTTTTATCTTTCTTCCTATCTATTTTACTAGACCATTAATTGATTTTATATTTCCCAACTTCGACCCCCATTGGACTCGATGAAATCTCTTTTTTTAGTGTGTTGCGTGTTGGGGTGAACATATTGTGTAAACATGTGTAAATGTGTGTGTGTGTGTGTGTGTGTGTGTATGTGTGTGTGTGTGTGTGTGTGTGTGTGTGTGTGTTTGTGTGTATGTTCCGGCATGTTTGTGGACATGGCAATGGGGACAAATAACATGAGATTTGGAGTCGCCATCATCGGGAAATTATGAGGTGTGATTGGTCACCTATGTCTACTGGTTTTATTATCTTGATTAAGACATGCATAAAAACCGGGTCTGGTACTAGAGATGGATTCGGGGATTTGGTTATGCGTGGGGAAGGTGTTAGGCATGCTACGACATCCGTCTGTAGACGGTTACCTCCCTCCATGTGCACTTGTGTGGTTTTGATCAATCAAACAAAAATGTTGGATTAATTAGGTACAAATGTCTTGACGTTGTCGGGCGTACATCAATTGGTGATGCACTCATTTGACGCGGTCGGTTTTGTTATTCTTTGTTCCTTTAGGGTTCTTGGTAAAGCAATGACAGGGTGTACTTGAAATCCTAACATTGTTCACTAGAACAAAGTTGAATTAGGTTTGGCCATGATCAGGATGTCACTTACCCTTGGGTTGCAAGGGTAAAGTGGTTCATCGTATGGCGGCTTGGATTAACCTTTTATTTTTGGGCTATTTCCTCCACTTGTTTGAACCCCAAATAAAAATGGGTTTCCTATCCGTATTTGCATGTGTTAGGAATTCCAATGATTCGTTGTAGGTACAAGCGAAAATAATAGTTTTGTTGAGTTTTGATTAATTACATGATTCTATAAGAAATACAACGAGCAAGCATTCTTTACATGTATTAACGCCGCAAAGTCTCAAAATATATCGAACACTTGCATCATGGCATCCTAAAATGAGGCTCGGCCTCAGGATTAGGGTGGACCAATCAAGGTGCGTTGTATTGCTTATAGAACGATGTTTTTGATATTATTAAGGCTTAGAGCATTCACAACCGCTTTTGTAAAATTTATCTACTTTACCTCTTCAAAAACCCACTTTTCTACTTTAGCTATCAACATTTACAACATATCTCACATCCCACTCTTTATTATACAAATCATTATATTAAAATATCATAAATAATTCTTTTATTATTATTATTTTTGGAATTCCAATAAGTCATTTGTCTTCTCTTTTTTTATTTCTCCTATAAAACATTATTTCCTTTCTCATCTCTTTGAAAGTCTCCTCGTAGTCGCAGCACCTCCATTGAAGCAAAGAAACCTTCAAATGGTTCGGTCGCTGAAGATGGATTTGAGGGAAATTTTGGTTGGATTTTTATTTTTAGGTGTGATTTGGTTTAGGTTTGAACATTTGACTGTAAAGTTGGTATGGGTTTGATCTTTTGGTGTGATTTTGGCTTATTTTACTCATTGGGTAGCAACTGGATAGGACTAGGGGGAGGTGATGGTGTGACTAGGTGACCATGCCTGCTGAGATCCCATCGTGGCAATATGAAAAGTGTGAAGGATCTAGTGCCAGTGCTGTCGAGATCCCACGGTGGGACTAGGTGGAGGTGGTGCTGCGAAGTTCTGGCCACGGTGACCATGGCTACCGAGAGAGAAAATCAAGAGGTAGAGAGAAGGCTCTGATAGAGGAGAGAACAAATAAAATGACTAAAAAATTGTACAACTTATTGGACAAATAGGCAAACCAAATGGCATGTGAGAATGAATGGGCCTAATATGAGATTAGGGCTTTAATGAGTGTACCTAGACATGTGATTCTAGGGTTTTAAATGAATGGGTCTAATATGAGATTTGGGCCTTAAATGAAATGGCATATTCAAAATGATGTAATGGGCCAAAGTGTGACTTTGGGCTTTATATGTAATGTCATATAAAAAGGCTTATTTATACACATTAAGCATAGAAAGGAACTAGACATGCATGCTAGGATTCAATGAAACATATACATAGAGAGATATGAAATGTATTCAAAGCATATTAGAAATGGTTAATGTAATACCCGGTTCCCAAAAAAAAGAAAAAAGAAGTTTATTTTAGGTGGGTAATCTAATCAATTTTAACTGTGGGGTAAATAGTAAATTTATTTATTATTTTAAGGAGTTTCTAGAAAATAATGTAAGTTGTAACCCTAGCCGTTATTAGGTTATAAATACAATTGTAAGTTTCATTGAATACCTACGACCCTTTTTGACGGCAAGACTTTCAAGGATTTCAAGAAAAGATAAATTGAAGAATTCTTGAGGTAGGAACCCTAACACATTATTTTTATTTTTTTATTAAATCTTATGCCGGCCAATTGTTGAAGTAATCTTGCATTCATAGGCACCAATATGATTTTATATATGTGTTAGTATGAATCGGTGGACATAACTTTAGGATATTGGCAAAAGCTTTGAATTAGCATAAGCTTTAGAAACAGTAGGAGAGATCTTAATTTGATTAGTTTTCGTCCTAATAGGTTGTATAGGATGAATCCTTTTTTGGAAATTGGTGTTAAAGAAAGTGGTATTTTGAAACATGGTATATACGGTATAGCTGGTCTCTTTGATGGTCTTGATCCGTGCAATATAAGGTTGGAGGTTTGGGATTCATTAATACAGAGGTGTATGTTATGAGGTATTAGAGGTAGTATTTTTGGGCACCTTTTTAATAATTGATTTGATTACCATGAATTTTAGGTTATGTGAGAGTGTTCTTGTGGAATCACAAGAGTTTTTGAGTACGCATCAATTGAGGTAAGTAAACCTTTTCTTAACTAGTTAAATTTTGCTAAATGTTCTCTATTTTATTTATTAAAATACATTTGTTTTTCTGTACATATTATTATTTTAATTATTTTAGATACATTGATTCAAAGAAAAGAATTAGTGTTTCTTTCTTTTCGAAATATTATAAATGTATTTGAATTAGTTGGTTATTTGAAAAATTCTATTTCTCAACTAGGATCAAGCATTTTTGAATTTTGTGAAAAGAACCAAAGGTTGTTTGAACTATGATTTTATTGAATATGATCTTTTGACATTGACTAAAATAAAATTGAAGCTGAAAAGAATTTGAACCATTTGACTATGCTTTGGACCCCGTCAATGGGGGTAAATGTTGGCACAGAAACTAGTTTCTTCTAGGGCTTACCACCGGCCTATGTGTTGTTCTGGGCCTAGTCACGGGGATATAGTGTGACCATAGTCATAAAGTTTTCTTAAACATAAGAAGTCCAATCGACTGCATTGATCTCATTGTAAATTATATATAATATTCCGCTGCATTAGGTTAGATTTTTTGAAGTCTATGAGTTTTATCTCATGAAAAGTTATCTATTTTATTTGAATATATGCTTGATTCATCTTTTTCAAATTATGGTTATTTACTGAGCCTCCCAGCTTATCCCCCTCTTCTTCCCCAATTCCAGATTCTAAACATTAGCTAGCATAAAAGTTGCAAGGGAGTAGTGTGGGAAGAAAGTTAGACAGGATTATCAAGCGTATCATGATTGCTATTTTAGTGATTTTGTGAGAGACTTCTGTTTAAGAAAATTTTGGATTAGTGATGTTATGGAATTTAATTATTTGATACATCCTCAGTTAGTGGATTTATTTTGGAGATTTTAGTTTCATTGGTGTTAGTATTGCAATTTGTTAGTGAGGCCTGGCACACTTGTAAAGCAAGTCTTTATGGGTGCTTGGCTGTTTTCACTTGTCTTGCTCATGCTTTGGGCTCGGGGCGTGACAGTTAAGGAAGATAAACTAGAAATGGTGAGGATCGAGCTCAGATCTTCGGAAAATTGGGCGGCACTCTGGCTTAGGAACGGATGACTTGACCCAAGGGTCCTGGATTCGGTGTGCTCAGAATCCTGGAGAAGCTCCTTCACCGGTTTGGGACCCAGGCTTGGAAGAAGACAAAAGGCTTGAGATTCTAACCTGATTTCTCAATTATAACGGTGTTTCTCTCGATTTATGAGTTTTTCTCTCTCTAGCCTAACAGAGCTTCGTTATATCTCTACCAATTGCCTCCTCTCTGTCTCGAAATTCAAGCCATATTTACAGAGAGTCTCATGCAGCATGGTGCTGCATGGAGCACCTCCACATTCCTCCACGTAGCTTGGTGTTGCATGAGCTTCTCTGGTTTCTTGCTCCGCACATTTTTTCTGATTTCGATGAGATTTTGATGAGTTTTTGGCCCTTCGAGCACCCTTTTTTGGACTGATAGTTGAGGGTTTTCTGGTGCTCGGATCTGGTCGAAAGTGGTGTCTATGGAAAGCCTACACTGTCTACTTTCTAACGGAACTGTCCTTGTGTGATTCTGACTTCTGTGCAAAAAATTGCAGCCCCCGGAAGTAAGGTTGTCGGGCTATTTTCTGCATTCATGATGGTTTTTCCCAGTTTTCTAGCACACATTCCGGTCAACTCGGATAACCTCTTGACGAACCGAAAGAACCTTATCGTAGACGAAGTTTCCCTCTTCAAAAAGGCGCAAACTTTTCAGAAACTCATGGTAAGGATTGGGAAGACGTTGTGTGCAAAGGTGGTACATCGGATAACCGTTGTTGGTAATTTTCTAGCACTTTGGCTTATTTTCGTCGTTTTTCCCGAGTTCAGTTGACCTAGCTCCCAATGTCGGATTTGGGCAAACTTGGTATTTCCGGAAAGCTTGTGATGTCTACTTTCGCATGACAAAAATCTTGTGTTAGTTAGAATTCCAGTTGCAGAATTGCGGGCTTTGGAATAGGGGCTGGCGGAGAGGTTTCCTTGTTGGAGGTCCGTTTTCTGGTGTTAATTCTCGGCAACTCGGGTATGCTTTTGACCAGTCGAAGGAACTTGCTTTTAGGTAAACTTTTTATCTTTGGAAAGCTACTTGCTTTCTGGAAACTCATGGAGTGGATTGAGAAGACTCTGTGCACAAAGTCGGCTTCAAAATGGGTCTCTTTATGTCCAAAATACTTAGTGAAATTTCACTAAGTGTTGGGCCTTTTTCTGTTGTTTTGGCCATAACTTCTTTGTTTTAGATCCGTTTTGGGCCTGTGAACTATCAAACTGAAGATCTTCATGTACTCTTCCCAATGATGGTAAAACAGTCAATCAACTCTCGATGGAGCTTAGCCATGGCTTCGGTTAAACTCCAGTCAAACTTAGTCAAACCTGGTCAAACTCATCAAAATCCTCCTATCCTTGAAATGCGGTCTTGGATTGACGGATTTCCACATGTTCGAGTATTTTCAACCGGTTTTTGCAGTAATCGGGCCGTCTTGGTTTACGTGCCGAATTCTCGGGAAAATCCTTAGGATAAAAATGGGATTATGATAGTTTCCCCTTCTTTGTGTGATGTTTCATGGAACATGAAGCGTTGGACAAAGAAATCATGACTCCTTTTTTATCTGGTCGAATTTTCTCTGTTTGCATGCCCATTGTTGGCAGGGTCCTCAAAAACCCTTTTCTGGTCTATCAAGATGTCCAAATTGAATTCTGATTTTTGCAGGACCCTTAGGAAGTCGAACCGGAGTGTTGGGACCAAGGTTTGACCGGTTAGCGGTTGCTCACGCAGCCTCATGTTGCGTCATGCAGCCAGGACCTACATCATGCAGCAAGGGCTGCGTGAACTTCTTGAATCGGTTTTTAAACCTTTCAATTTATAAACGTGAACTTCCGACCATCTAATCGTTTTTTCTCCATTTTGCCCGGTATACTCTTCTATCTTCTCCATTTTTCTTCGCCTACAAGCTCAATTCAACAACTTTTGGAGCTCCGTGATGTCGCACAATAGTAAGCGGTACCTTGTAGTACGTGTAAGGGGTTGTTGATCCTCAAGGAGTTGTGTTTTCAAAAGACAATGTAAATCGATATTCAAAAAAGGTAAAATGGATTTGGTTTTTAGATATTTTGTAAGAAATATATGTAAAAAGGCACTAGGGTTTCGGGATGTTTCTCTATACCAGTATGATTCCCTTGTAATCCCGGTTAAAAACCTTGTTCTAATAATAGTATACAAGTTGATTATTTTCCTTTTAAAAAGCTCTTGACATGGTTGAACTAAGAAAGCTCAGGAACACTATATTACTAGAGAAAATAAAGTGGCTAGAGTAATATTTAGAAAAGCCTTTCAATTTATAAAACTCGAGACCTAATTAAAACCATGCAATATTCCCCCTTAATCATAAGAAAAACATGATTGAACTTATAGAAAGTATGGAATAAAACATACATTAACTAGGAATCAATAAATTAATAATCAATTGTAATTTAACATTAAAAATAGAAGGGACTACAAAGTACTCACACCGTTATACAGAAGACATAGCCTCTAGCCCTAGCAAGAGGCTTAGGTGGCCATGGGAGTGAAAACCTAAGTTTGGGAGAGAGAGAGAGGGTAAGTCTAACTGTCTAAGATTTCTAATCTAAACCCTATATAAACCCTAATCCTCTTCTCTAATTTGGACTTCAGAGTCTAAACAAATTGGGTCCAATGGGCCTTGAACTTGGAGCGTTTTAAAACACAAATGGGCCTTCATTAAACTAAATTTGCGCGAATCCAGTCGCCTGGATTCTCGAAATGTGGAGTTTCTGCTTGATTTGGATTAAACAATCCAATCGCCTGGATTCTCGAGGTCTGGAGATTCTGGAGTTTCTGCCTGATTTTGGACCTTGAATCCAGTCGCCTGGATTTTTCTTGATTTTGAATTTTGGAGTTCTCGCTTAAAGATGCAATCAATTGGAGCTTCATTCAGTCGCCTGGATGTCCCAATCCAGACGGCTAAATTGTGTTTTATCACTCCGTTCTTCTCTTTTGCTCCTTTCAACTTGTGCTATCTACTCCAATGTGATCCAGCTTATACCTGCTATCAAGCATAGCCCAAATTAACATCTAAGGGATCAAATTAATACACTTAAATGCCTAAGTCATGTAATTCAATGAATTGAACAACAAGCATTCATTTAAGTGTAATTAGACATGTAATGCAACACAATCCCAGTAGAATCTCTCTAAAATGCATGTAAATAAGTCATATTTCATGACTTATCACACCCCCCAACCTGAATTTTACTAGTCCCTAGCAAATTAAAAACAATGAAAACAACAAAACACAAATGAAAATAAACTAACTAAGCCATTTTCGCTGGCACTCTCGATTGCATTTAGCATATACAATAAGCCTTTAAACCCCTAGATGTCCCTAGTGGACGAGTTATAGTCTCGGGAGGGTTTACCAGAAGTGATACCCACAAACACTATCAAATACTCAGTCTTGATTCACAGTTAAACATATACAACATCAAACACATACAACATCATGCTATTAAATCAGAATAAAGTATCACACAAACAATGGTTTTCAATCATTAGCAAGCTTAAACAAATCAACCTCAATTTCAAATCTTTAGAAATTCTAACTAGGCCACAATCACTTGAAATTAAGCATTAAAAGCTACACAAGTTCCTTGATGTGTGAAGTGAACTAACTTAGAATAATGAGACTTCAACATCTTTCCAATAGAATCTTGTAGGACAATGGAATTCTCATTAGAAGAACCAACTAAGGCATAAAAACTTTTTCTTTTCTTTTCTTTTTTGTGTGAGGACTGTGCAATGTCTAACTCCATTAAGCTTTCTAATTGACCCATGTATCAAGTGTTAGACCAATGACTCCCGAACCAGTTGACTCAAGGGGCACTAGGTGTTGAGACATCCCTAAGAGTTTACTTACTTGAGTCAAAAAGGCTACGAAGCTAGACTAGTCACTCTTATCTTAACCATGTGAATTGTTTACCTCTTTTGACATAGGCTTTCATGGTTAGTTATTTCTCTTTTTTTATTTTCTTTTTTATTTTCTTTCTTCTTTATGCCAAGGTTAATCAACTAACAAGTCAACTACTTTTAATTTAGTAACAATTGGATGCATATTTCATTCCCCACAGATTCATTGTTAGTGTGCTAGTGTTTAGTTAAGGTGTACAAGTGTAACACTTAATACTAAAAAACAAGCAATATATGGCCATGTTCAAATATCTCAACCAAATAATCATGTGTTCATATGCTTAAGCTCACTACTGACTTCAAACCAAAGTTCAAAGTTCAACAAAATTCTCAAAGATAAAAAAGATACATGTGAATATAGCATAAATCAAAGACATCATTGCAAACCAAACAATTTTTTCTTTTTTTGATTTGTTTGTTTGTTTGTTTTTTTTTTTTTTTTTTAAGAAAACAAAACAAATGGTTTCTAAACTTCTCAACAAGAAACAACACAAGGTTCATCACACAACAATCAAGCTAAGCAATCAACACTCCCCCCCAACTTAAAGTTGACATTGTCCTCAATGTGCAAACAAATGCATGTGAGTACAAGAGACAAAACTTTAAATGAAAGTACAAGGGAAAAGGAAAGAAAGCACCTGATATGATGAAAAATTCCTTAAGTTATGACTTGCAAAATGGTTAGATACCCAAAACAAAAACAAAAGAAAACAAATATATACAACATATGTGAAATTTTGTAGAGGATCTAACTAGCATCCCTATAAGTAGGGAGCTCAAGAGACATAGTCTCTTTTGCTGGAACAACTTCTCCTAGGTATGGCCTCAGTCTTTGGCCATTCACTTTCAAAATTCTACCATCCCTAGGATCCTCAATCACTACAGCCCCATAGTCAAACTCTTCTTTAACAATGTAAGGGTCATCCCATCTTGTCCTTAACTTCCCATAAAATGTGTGGAGTTTTGAATCATAAAGAAGGACAGTTTGGTTTGGTTCAAAAGTTTTCCTTAAATTTTTCTTATCATGAAAGAGCTTCATCCTCTCTTTATAATGGCAAGTGCTTATGTAAGCCTTGTTTCTCAGTTGTTCAAGCTCATTCATTTGGAACTTTCTCAATTCACCAGCCTCCTTGTGGTCAAAATTAAAGGCCTTGATGGCCCAATAAGCTCTACGTTCCATCTCTACAGGTAAATGACAAGGTTTTCCATACACAAGGCAATAGGGAGACATTCCTAGAGGTCCTTTATAAGCAGTCCGGTAAGCCTATAATGCATCTGTTAGTCTCAAAGACCAATCTTTACGGTTAGGGCTAACCGTCTTTTCCAAAATTTGTTTTATCTCCCTATTGGCAAGTTCAACTTGCTTTGGGGATGGTAGGAGGTGGACAATCGGTGTACCATTCCATACTTTTTCATAAGGACTTCGAAAGGTCGGTTGCAAAAGTGCTTCCCATTGTCACTAATAACTGCCTTGGGCATCCTAAAACGAGAGAAAATGTGTTCTCTAAAAAATTTCAGCACAACCTTATGATCATTCTCCTTACATGCAATGGCCTTAACCCATTTAGAGACATAATCTACTACCAAGAGGATATATAGATTTTCAAAAGATTGAGGAAAAGGTCCTATGAGGTTGATTCCCCAACAATAAAAAACTTTTATCTCAAGGATAGGGAACATTGGCATCATGTTCCTACGTGTAACTCTCCCCAATTTTTGACATTCTAGACACCCTTTACAGAAGCTGTAAGTGTCCTTAAACATAGTAGGCCAATAAAATCCACACTGTAAAATTTTTGCAGTGGTTTTCTTAACAGAAAAATGGCCACCACAAGCTTTTGTATGGCAGAATTTTATGACACTAAGGGTCTCATTATCTGGGATACATCTCCTCAATATTTGATTAGGGCAGTATTTAATAAGGATCATCCCAATAGAAATTTCTTACCTCAACAAAGAATTTGCATCTATCCTGCGCTGTCCAAGTCTCAAGAATGGAACCCGTGACAAGGTAGTTCACTATGTGTGCATACCATGGTAGTTCTGTAACAGCAAAAAGTAGCTCATCTGGAAAAGCATCTCGAATGGGGATCTCTTATTTTACTTTTTCAAATGTGAGCCTGGATAAATGATTTGCTATCACGTTCTCCACTCCTTTCTTGTCTTTAATCTGAATATTGAATTCCTGCAAAAGCAAAATCCAACGTCTTAAATGTGCCTTAGCATCCTTCTTGGAAAGAAGGTACCTAAGGATAAGATGGGATGACCCTTACATTGTTAAAGAAGTGTTTGACTATGGGGCTGTAGTGATTGAGGATCCTAGGGATGGTAGAATTTTGAAAGTGAATGGCCAAAGATTGAGGCCATACCTAGGAGAAGTTGTTCCAGTAGAAGAGTCTTGGCTTTAATAACAATTGTTACCCAAATATCAACTTAAGAGGGGAGGTAATTTAGGTTGAGGCAAATTTTTTCTATTTAAATGCGGAATTAAAAACTATTTTCAAATTTCAAATATTGAATAAGCAAATATAAGAACATAGTTCAATTGCAATAGAAATATAATAGGCAATCAAGCACAAGTGTATATAAGCAATTGAATAAGTAAGAGAGAGAGAGAGAGAGAGAGAGAGAGAGAGAAAATCAAACACAGTGATTTTTATCAAGGTTCGATTTCCCTGCCTACGTCTCGGCCTCAAGAACACTTCTTGAGGATTCCCAAATCCACTATTGGACAATCTTCTTTCAGGTGAAGATCAAACCGTTACAATCTTGCTTACACGGTCAAGAGTAACTACCGAATGAAAAGCTTCTTTCCACTCCTTAGGATTTATACCCAAACCCTAACTCACAAGATTCAACAAGGGATTGTTGTACAATATAAAGCTCTCTCAAAGAGTAGTAGTACACAGTTATGCTCACTCTAATAGTATATCAAGGAATTGATCAATATGGCTCAACAACTATTATGGGAAAATTGGTTTTGAATCAAAGTAAGAGGATTTAAGCTTGAGAAAGATTTTGAATGAATAGAGAATGCTTGAGCAAGTTTCTAGGGTTTTTTTTTTTTTGTGTTCTCTTTTATTTTTTGAAACTCAGAATGTGTAGTATTTATAGCCAAAAATTATTTCTTCCGGTTATGATGGTTGACCTAGCTGTTCATTTATATTTTAGGTAATCCAGTCGCCTGGACATATAAGTAGTCGCCTGGATTATAAATATAGAAAAAATCATTTGAAAAATAATCTGTTACAGTGAGCAACCAGCCCTTATAATTTAAATTCTGGGATATCCAGTCGCCTGGATTGAGTATTAGTTGTGTGGATTAATTGAGCAGATTTGGACAAAAACTCTCGGGTTGGAATTTTCAGTCGACTAGGTCAATTCAGTCGGCTGGACTGAATCCAGTCGCCTGGATACCTGATGCAGTTGCTTGCATCTAGGTTTTCCAATCTTAGGTTATTTTTGGCTTTGTTTTGAATAATCAAACTTTTATAATTTTTATTTCTTTTGAGTGGTTTGATTATTTTCTTTGAGAACATGTTAGTCTTATATAAATATTATTATAAAATGAATTTAGGACTAAGTAATTACTTTTGAAAATCATTTTGAGTTGGTTTTAAAATTGAGCCATAAAGATCAAAACTTAATAAACTTTACAAAACCTAACTCTTACTCTCATTTGTCATGGAACATGATTCTTGAGCTTGATTCCTTTGACTTGGGTCTTGATGACTTAATCTTCAATGTTGACGACTTTGCATTTGCTTGATTCTTGATTGACCATGTCAGTCCAATCAAATAACTAGTCAACATTATGCTTTAAACAAAAATCATTAGTTCACATGAAAATATCATTTATGAATATCTTTTAAATCATTGTTATCATCAAAATTACATAAATGTCCTTGGATTAATTAGCCAAATAATAGGTATTAAAACCTTGAGGCTAACAATCTCTCCTTTTTTGATGATGATACATATGATATTTTTACAAGAATAATGATTTTGAAGCTTTTCTTGAAAAGCTCCCCCTAAGGTAATGCATATATATGTATAAGAGATTATTAAATCTCCCCCCTATCTTCATGCATAGATCAAATGGTCGTTAAGTACAATCAAGCAATCGATATATATAAGCATTTTAGCCAATCATTGCAAGATATAAGAATACACATATTTTGTTAACATAAGCCAATAGATTAGAGTACCCATCAACATAGGTTCAAACATTACAATTAACATGTGAGTACTATGCTATCAAAAACATAGGTTATGTTAAAATAAACATTTCCATCATAAAACAAATTAAAATAACTACCCAAAATGTCATATATTTCTCCCCCTTGGCATCATAAAAAACAGAATAGAAAACAAGTACAATTATATGCCATGGTTCCTTAAACGCCCATTGATGTCTTCCATGGTTTGAGCCAAGGTAGCAAAATTAGCATCATAATCCGAAAATCGATTAGTAATCAAGTTGGTGAGGTTTTCCATGCTAGTTACCAGAGAGTCCATACGCCCTAACATTAGTTAGAGGGTATCCTTATTAGCATGAGAGGAGCTAGGAGCCATTGGAGGTGCAGTTGGAGGCTCTGCATCCTCATGCATTGCTTCTTCATCTTCTTGAGCTCCATCCTCTTCCATTTGAGCTTCCTCATCAAGTTCCTCTTCCACAATTGCATCCCTTTTAACCCAAATGTTGTCCTTAAGAGAATATTTCATTTTTAACATGGTAATGACTCCATAAACATCCGTGGGAATGACCTTTCGAGTCTCTCTCACCACTTACGTTTATTTCAAAATGTTCAAGAATGGAGGTGATGTGGAGACCATAAGGAAGAACGCCATTCTTCTTTTTGACACATGAGTCCATGTGCCAAGCAATGTAAAATGCAAGATCAAGTTTGACCTTGTTAAGAATGCACCAAATGAGGAAAAGGTCGAGATAGGAGATGTATTCATATGAGCCACTCCTAGGAAGAATGTTGTGGGTGATGATATGATGAATAAGGCGGCTTTCAATGGTGAGCTCGGTATTTTTGGGCTTATGGACACGTTGGATGGTAGGATTGCCACACATTTGGCGAATTGATGCTAAAGGGTCATACTCTTGAAATTCCACCCAATCATTTGTAGTATAGCGTTGAAGGTTGGTGTGGGGAACCCCTAAGATAGTGGCTAAGTTGTTAAGGGTTAGGGAAATGGATTTTCCTTTCACATAAGAAGTGATTTTGCCCTCTTTATATTGAAAATGAGTGTAGAAGTGCTTGACAAGTGTATGTATTGGGTTTGTCATAAACTAAGAAAGTTTTCCCACCTTTGAGCTTGAAAGAGCTCTCTAAAAGGAATATGATGGTTAGCAAAGAAAGGGAAATTAACAATTTTGCCAAAAACTATAGTTCTAGGGGAGATTTCATCATGGAATCTTACCGAATGCTTGGAGGAACGGAAAGTATTGTCCATTGTTGTAGGTTCGCCCTCTTGAGCCCTAGATTTGTGCCTTTTCTTGGACCCTTCACCAAAAGACTTCTTTGGAGCCATTTTCAGATTGATGGAGATTAGGGTCAATTGGGGGTTTTGTAATGTGAGTGATTTGAGAGTGATTGTGAGGGATTTTGTGTTTGGAGGAGGTTGGGAGGGATTTTCGACCAAAACCCTAAGGGAGAGTGAGAGAAAAAATGAGAGAAATGAAAAAAAAAAATTTAGGGCTTCCTCTGTTTTAGATAACCGTGAAATCGCAGATCCAGTCGCCTGGATCATGATCCAGTCGACTGGATCAAGCCTAAGGACCCTTTCTGTACCTTTAAATTAGTCGCCTGATGCAGCGTAGGGTCGCCTGAATTGGGACATCCAATCGCCTGATTCCCAACCCAGTTGCCTGGATGTACTTGGTAGACTCTCTTTTTCTGATTTTTAACCCTTTTTCAAATTTGAGAAACATTTATATCATTAAATTCAGAAAATTTGAAAAAAAAAATAGTATGTTCAATATCTCCAATCATCACTTAACATGTTATACAAACAAATTCATTAATATAAAGCATGATCATGATATGGAAAATTTCAATTGTAGTTCAATTTTCAAGGCATATATAGATACATGGTTGAATCAATTTGAAAAGTAACAAATTCAATTTCATTTGATATCAACGTACCTTGCCATACCTATTTCACGTTGTATTGTGCAAAATCGTTCTTCAATGAGAGGTTTGGTGAGGATATCCGCCCATTGATGGTCGGTGCTCACAAATTCAAGTTCAATGTCCCCTTTTTGCACAGATCTCTTAGGAAATGGTATCTAATTTCAATGTGTTTGGTGCGAGAGTGTTGAATAGGATTTTTACTTAGACTTATGGCACTTATGTTATCACACCTTATGGGAATATGATTAAATAAGATTTTAAAATCCTCTAATTGTTGTTTTATATATAGAGATTAAGCACAACAACTACCAGCTGCTACATATTTGGCTTTCGCTGTTGATAAAGCCACGGAGTTTTGCTTTTTACTAAACCAAGAGACTAGTGAGTGTCCTAGAAAGTGACAATTTTGCGGTCAATTTTGCAACCAGCAAAATCCGCTTCCTTGTAGCTTATTATGTCAAATGAATTAGACTTAGGGTACCATAATCCTAAATCAATGGTTCCAACCAAATATCGAAATATTCGCTTAACTGTAATTAAGTGTGATTGATGTCGCTCAATAATAAGCGGTACTTTGTAGTACGTGTAAGGGGTTATCGATCCTCAGGGAGTTTGTGTTTTCAATAGACAATGTAATTCAATATGCAAAAAGAGTAAAATAAATTTGGTTTGTGGAAATTTTGTAAAGAATATATGTAAAAAGGCACTAAGGTTTCAGGGTGTTTCTGTATATCAGTATGATTCCTTGTAATCCCAGTTAAAACTCTTGTTCTAATAACAGTTTACAAGTTGATTATTTTCCTTTTAAAAAGCTCTTGACATGGTTGAACTAATAAGACTCAGGAACACTATATTACCGGAGAAAATAAAGTGGCTAGAGTAATAATTAGAAAGACCTTTCAATTTATATAACACAAAACCTAATTAAAACCATGCAATATTCCCCCTTAATCATAAGAAAAACATGATTGAACTTATAGAAAGTACGGAATAAAACATACATTAATAGGAATCAAATAATTAACAATCAACTGTATTTAACATTAAAAATAGAAGGGATTACAAGTATTCATACCTTTATACAGAAAACATAGCCCCTAGCCCCAGCAAGAGGCTTAGCCAATCATGGCTAAGGAAAAAGAAAAATAGAGAAAATGATTTCTAGGGAGAAAACTAGAGAGAAAACTAAAAATAATAATAATCCCCCTCCTTGGCGGCTGCCCCCCCTTTTTTCAATTCACGCTTCCTTTCATTTAGGGTTCCATTGAAAAATAATCTAGTGTGATGCGGCAAGAGGAGCAATTCATGCAATCACTCCCAAAACAAGCTTCACACGTGACTTCATTTAAGCTCCTTAAAGTCTTAATCCTGTGTGATGCGAGTACAATGGATAATGTGAGCTTGCGGGCTTTAATGGCCATGTGGGTCTTTTGGGCTTATGGGCTTTGTTTTTCTTTTTCTCTTCAAACATTAATTTGCACATCTTTTCTTTTCTTTTGCTCCTTCCAAGCTTGTGATATTTAATTCCAATTTGATTTAGTTTGTGCCTACAATCAAACATAACCCAAATTAACATATAAGAGATTAAATTAATACACTTAAATGCATAAATCATGTAATTCAATGAATTGAACAACAAACATCCATTTAAGTGTAATTAGACATGAAATGCAACACAACTCCAATAAAATCTCTCCAAAATGCATGTAAATAAGTCATATTTCATGACTTATCAGTGATTCTTTAGGACAAGATTGAAATCATGCACAAAGACATACACTAAACATAATATAGGGTCTACTCGCGGTTAAATAAAGTAAATTACCAATCATACCTTGTCATAACTTAACGTCCACTTGTTTACCTTTTTCATCTTTGTTGAAGGACTCATGGGAGTTCTGAATGCTTTGGCATTTTCCAATCCAAATCTTTATAGTAAGTCTTTGACATACTTGGATTGATTTAAGAATATTCCACCATTGGTTTGCTTAATTTGAAGTCCGAGAAAAAATTTTAGCTCGCCCATCATACTCATCTCGAATTCAACCTGCATAGTCTTAGAGAAATCTTTGCACAAATTTTCATTAGTAGAACCAAATATAATATCATCAACATAGATTTGCACAATAAGCATGTCTTTTCCATTAAACATTAGAAATAATGTAGTGTCTAGTTTTCCACGTGTAAAACTCTTTTCAATAAGGAAACCACTTAGTCGTTCATACCAAGCTCTTGGAGCTTGTTTCAAACCATATAAGGCTTTTGATAATTTAAAAACGTGGTTTGGAAATTCATGATTTTGAAATCTAGGAGGTTGTTCTACATAAACTTCTTCGGCAATAAAACTATTTAAAAAGACACTTTTGACATCCATTTGAAATAATTTAAAATTTTTAAAACATGCAAAAGCAAGTAACATGCGTATAGCTTCTAATCTAGCAACTGGAGCATAAGTTTCTCCATAATCAATACCTTTTTCTTGATTGTAACCTTGAGCTACTAACCTTGTTTTGTTCCTTACTATTGTACCTTCCTCATCCTTCTTGTTTCGGAATACCCATTTTGTATCAATGACGGAGTGGTCCTTGGGTCTAGGTGCAAGAGTCCATACTTTGTTTTTTTCGAATTGGTTTAGCTCTTCTTGCATGGCCAAGATCCATGATTCATCTTCAATAACTTCATTTATGTTCTTTGGTTCAATTTGTGAGAGAAACGCCATGTTGTTGCAAATGTTCTTAAGTTTTGATCGTGTGCTTACTCCACGTTCAATTTCACCAATGATCAATTCTTTAGGGTAACCATGGACTACGTTCCAACTTTTGAGTAGTTCTTCATTGTTGGTTGGAGGAGACGCTTTTTCTTCATCTTGTGGTTCATCTACCTGTTCCTTGTCTTTTTCACTTGAATCAATTTGGTTAGACGTACTAACTTTATTATCAAGAGGATTGGGCTCATCATCACAATCATTTTTAATATAGAATGGGTTAGTCTCATAAAAAACAACATGCATGGATTCATCAACAACCATGGTTCATTTATTGAACACTTTATATGCTTTACTAGTTGAAGAGTAACCAAGGAATATACCTTCATCTGATTTAGTATCGAATTTACCAAGGTTATCTCTATCATTTAATACAAAACACTTACACCCAAAAACTTTGAAATATCCAATACTATGTTTTCGATTTTTCCATAGCTCATAAGGAGTTTTATTCAAAGTGTTCCTAATAATGGTTCTATTTATAACATAGTAAGCGGTGTTAACGGCTTCGGCCCAAAATTATTGAGGTAAATTATGTTCATTAAGCATAGTTCTAGACATTTCTTGAAGTGATCTATTTTTACGTTCTACTACACCATTTTGTTGAGGAGTACGAGGTGCCGAAAAATTGTGTCCAAAACCATTTTGATCACAATATAGTTCAATATCTTGATTATCAAATTCTTTACCTCTATCACTTCTAACATTGTTAATTGCATAACCTTTTTCATTTTGAATTTTTCTATAAAGTTTAACAAATGCTTTATGAGCTTCATTTTTGTGAGCAAGAAATAACACCCATGTGTAGCGAGACAAATCATCAACAATTACAAATGCATATAATTTGCCATTTAAGCTAACGGTTCTAATAGGACCAAATAAATTCATATGCAAGAGTTCTAGAGGTCTTAATGTAGAAATAATTTTTTTTTTCTTAAAGGATGATTTAGTTTGTTTACCAAGTTGACATGCATCACATATTTTATCTTTAACAAATTTTGTAATAGACAAGCCTTTTACTAAATCAAATTTAGACAGTTTTGAGAGTAATTCCATATTGGCATGTCCTAATCTTCTATGCCACAACCTATTTTCATTTATGGTAGCAAGACATATTGATTCTTTTGATGACACATTATCAAGATCAATAGTATAGACATTTTCATTTCTAAATGTAACAAATAGTACTTGATTATCAATTTCATTTACTATAATGCACATGATTGATTTGAATATTACATTATAGCCTTTATCACATAATTGGCTAATGCTTAGCAAATTATGTTTTAAGCCATCAACCAAAAGAACATTTTCAATAATAAGAGACTATGTCTTACCAATATTACCTATACCGATGATTTTCCCTTTTGAGTTATTTCCGAATTTGACATTTCCTCAATCTTTTTGAGCAAGTGAAGTGAACTTGTTTTTGTTGCCCATCATATGTCTTGAACATCCACTATCTAGAAACAACTTATCCTTAGTAGATTTGGATACCAAACATACCTACAAAACAAATTTAAGTAACTTTCTTTGGTACCTAAATCTTCTTGGGTCCACTTGGGTTAGTTCTAGGTGGAGTGGTTCCTTTGATAATCCAAATCATATTTCTCTTTATGGAACATGTATGAATGTTGTGCCCCATTTTTCTACAATGTTTACATATAGGAGATTTCAAGAGGCTTTCATTAGCGAAGAATCTTTGATAGTGTTTTTCTTTTATTTTCGGGTTATATCCAATAACCGCTTTTTCAAATACATATCTTTGACTACCCAACAAGTTATCCAAGTTTTTCTTTCCATTTGTAAAGTTAGTCAAAATCTTGGTTAAGTCTTCAATTTTGAATTTTAATTCTTTATTTTCATCTAACAAAAGATTTGAGTCTTGAGTATTTAGTGATGATGTTTCCACTTCATTTGCTTTCATTTTCTCAAAAGAGTTTTGTGACTTAATTTCCAACTCAATTATTTCTTTTTCAAAAAATAGATTTTTATCATTCAAAGAATTAATTTGCTTTTCCAGAATTTCATTTTTTCTTTTCAAATCATTTAATTCATTTGAAAGAGATGTGACTTTCTTTTTAAGAACTTTCTTTTTCAAAGCATTTTTCTCAAATTCTTCAGCTAATTCTTCAAAAGCATTTTGCAACTCATCATAGTTAGAAGACTCATCTTCTAAAGAATTAAGTTTAGAGCTGACCTCATCTCCATGTGCCATTAAGCAAAGATCTTTGGTGGTGCTTTCATCATCATTGAATGCTAGTGGGCAAAAGCTTGCATACTCATCCTCACTTGTGTCAGACTCATTTGTGTATCCCAAAAGGCAAAGATTTGCTATCTCATTGTCACTTGAGTTGTTATCCGAATCACTTTTGTCGGAGTCATCCCAAGTTGCCTTTAGAGCTTTCGTTTTGTACTTCATGTTCTCTTTGTCTACTTGAGGACACTCATTCTTGTAATGCCTCGACTTCTTGCATTTGTAGCAAATAGGAGATTCTTTTTTGCTTGATCCTCCTCTATTTTCACCTTTCTTAGGGAATCTTCTTCCAAACTCCTTTTTCTTCTTTAAGAACTTTTTGAACTTTCTAGTCATCAAAGCAATTTCTTCTTCTTCGTAACTTTCCTCTTCATTATTGTTGTGGTCATGATGAGAGGATTTGAGGGCGAAGTTTTTCTTTGGCTTGACTTCTTCTTCCTCCACTTTGCTATTCATTTCAAGTTCATACGTCATGAGTGATCCGAACAGTTCATCTAAGGATAACACCTTAAGATCTCTAGCTTCATAAATTGCCATCTTCTTTGCTTCCCATCTCTTTGGTAATGACCTGAGAATTTTTCTCACATTTTCTTCATTAGTATAAATTTTTCCAAGAGACTTCAAATAGTTCACAATATTAGTAAATCTAGTAGACATTTCACTAATATTTTCATCTTTTTTCATAACAAACAATTCATATTCATGAACAAGCATGCTCATTTTAGATTCTTTAACTTGATTAGTTCCTTCATAGGTAACTCCAAGTTTATCCCAAATTTCTTTAGCCGAGCTGCAACCCGAGACTCTATTGTATTCATTTGGGTCAAGAGCACAATATAGGCTACTCATAACTTTACAGTTTAATTCAATAAGTTTCACATCAGCCTCATTCCATTCACTTTCTAATTTCACTATGGTTGCTCTTTCCACAGTTTTTGTGGGGATATGAGGGCTATTTGTAATGACTCTCCAAACATGGTAGTCTTGAGCCTTAATATACATAGTCATCCTATTTTTCCAATAGCCATAATCACTACCAGTGAACAAGGGAGGTCTATGAGTAGATTGATCTTCAAGCATTTGAGATCTAGGTGTGTTTGTCATGATCTTAACTCTAAGATTGTTAAATTTTAATATATAGAGCCTTGGCTCTGATACCAATTGTTACCCAAATATCAACCTAAGAGAGGGGGTGATTTAGGTTGAGGCAAACTTTTTCTATTTAAATACGGAATTAAAAACTATTTTCAAATTTCAAATATTGAATAAGGAAATATAAGAACACAGTTCAATTGCAATAGAAATATAATAGGCAATCAAGCATAAGTGTATATAAGCAATTGAATAAGTAAGAGAGAGAGAGAGAGAGAGAGAGAGAGAGAGAGAGAGAGAGAGAGA
>BKZX01002559.1:314338-344664 GCA_014362285.1 Fagus crenata
AGAGAGAGAGAGAGAGAGAGAGAGAGAGAGAGAGAGAGAGAGAGAGAGAGAGAATCAAACATAGTGATTTTTATCGAGGTTCGGCTTCCCCGCTTACGTCCCCGCCTCAAAAACACTTCTTGAGGATTTCCAAATCCACTACTGGACAATCTTCTTTCGGGTGAAGATCAAACCGTTACAATCTTGCTTACACGGTCAAGAGTAACCACCGAATGAAAAGCTTCTTTCCACTCCTTAGGATTTATTATACCCAAACCCTAACAAACACTCACAAGATTCAACAAGGGATTGTTGTACAATATAAAGCTCTCTTAAAGAGTAGTAGTACACAGTTATACTCACTCTAATAGTATATCAAGGAATTGATCAATATGGCTCAACAACTATTATGAGGAAATTGGTTTTGAATCAAAGTAAGAGGATTTAAGTTTGAGAAAGATTTTAATTGAATAGAGAATGCTTAAGCAAGTTTCTGGGGTTTTTCTGTGTTCTCTCTTATGTTTTGAAACTCAGAATGTGTAGTATTTATAGCCAAAAATTATTTCTTCCCGTTATGATGGCTGACCTAGCTATTCATTTAAATTTTAAGTAATCCAGTTGCCTAGATTATAAATATGGAAAAAATCATTTGAAAAATAATCCGTTACAGTGAGCAACTAGCCGTTATAATTTAAATTCTGGGATATACAATCGCCTAGATTGAGTATCAGTCGCCTGGATTAATTGAGCAGATTTGGACAGAAATTCTCAGGTTGGAATTTTCAGTCGACTGGGTCAATTCAGTCGGCTGGACTGAATCCAGACACCTGGATACCTGATGCAGTCGCCTGCATCTAGGTTTTCCAACCTTAGGTTATTTTTGGCTTTGTTTTGAACAATCAAACTTTTATAATTTTTATTTCTTTTGAGCGGTTTGATTATTTTCTTTGAGAACATGTTAGTCCTATATAAATATTATTATAAAATGAATTTAGGACTAAGTAATTGCTTTTGAAAATCATTTTGAGTTGGTTTTAAAATTGAGCCATAAAGATCAAAACTTAATAAACTTTACAAAACCTAACTCTTACTCTCATTTGTCTTGGAACATGATTCTTGAGCTTGATTCCTTTTACTTGGGTCTTGATGACTTGATCTTCAATGTTGATGACTTTGCATTTGCTTGATTCTTAATTGACTATGTTGGTCCAATCAAATAACTAGTCAACATTATGCTTTAGTGCACATGAAAATATCATTTATGAATATTTTTTAAATCATTGTTATCATCAAAATTACATAAATGTCATTGGATTAATTAGCTAAATAATAGGTATTGAAATTTTGAGGCAAACAGGTGTGAGGGGAACACGTGTGTGCATGCAAGTGAGCACAAATTTGGAGTCGCCACCAATCAAGGGAAATTGAGGTGTGATTGGGCACCTATGTCTAATGGAGTTTATCTTGCTTAGACATATTTAAAATGGTCTTGAGCTAGAGATGGGTTTGGGGGTTAGATTATGCATGGGGAAGGTGTTAGGCACCCCACGACATCCGTTAAAAACGGTTACCTCCTTTCAAGTGTTCCTTTAAGTTTGCTTAGCATGGATGTTGGTTTTTATTAGACACAAATGTTCCAATTTCCATCAAGCAATATACCAAGAATGGTATATGGAAATTGACTTCATTTGGTTTTGTTTAAACTCTTTTTTTCACTTTTCTTTATCTTTTGTATTTTTTAGGGTTCCGGGCAATGCAATGGTAGGATACACTTGAAATCCTAACATTGAATGACGGGATAAACAATTATGTTTTTGGTGCTATATTCGAGATTTCTTTACGTTTGATTTCCCAAGAATAAAGTGGTCTGTTGAATAACGGGCTTTTGGATGATTACCTTTTACCATAATATTATGGGGTATTATAACGTATAGAATCCTTTATAGTGCGTCAATGGCAAGCCATTTTGACACATAAAGGACTCATACCATGGTGTCCCAAGACTAGGTCAAGCCATAGAATTTAGGATGGACCAATCTCATTTGTAATGCTCATATTACCATGTTTTTTTTTTTTTTAGGTTTTCATGGAAAAATGTACATATTTAACCACATTTATATCAAAGCAAGTAAGCATTTAAAGCATGTGATCATGGCATGTTTACGGAACTTTAATCACAAAGAATAAGTATAAGATGAATATGACATAATTACAACACTTAATCAAAATGACAAGTATGGATGATTATGACATAATGGAAACAATCAAGATGACAAGTATAGAATGATTATGACGTAAATACAACACTTGATCAAAATGACAAGCATAGTTCATGACATAATTAAAGTACTTAATCAAGATGACAAGTATGGAATGATGATGGAATGACAATATGAGGTAGATTAGGGAAAGGGTCAATACCTCATGGGATTGAAGATTAATGCTATTGAAAGGCTTACATAATCTCCAATACCACCTTAGGGTTTACATGAATAAAAGAAGGAAAGTGTAGAAAGGAGTTCAATACCTCATGGGATTACATAAGGGATTAGTGCTATTGAAAGACTTACCTAATCCTCCAAGACCCATTAGGATTTACATGAACAAGCAAATAATCAAGATTAAACAAAAGGGGAAAAATCAATTAAATAACAAGGGGAATCTCATGGGTCCAATACCTTATGGGATTATTTGGAGGTTAATGCTATTGAAAGTCTTACATAAACCTCCAAAACCAATTAGGGTTTATATGCCCAAATTAGGAGAAATCATTAAAGAGATGGGAATAATGAAATTAAACCAAGGGGGATTCTCAAGGGTTCAATACCTTATGGGATTACATGGAGGTTAATGCTATTGAAAGTCTTACATAAACCTCCAAGACCAATTAGGGTTTATATGCCAAAAAGGAAAGGGGAGGGGATAATCCTTATGAATCATTTCCCATAGTGGGATCCTCATATATTTAAACAACCACATAATGAAAGCTATAAACACATAGTGAAAGCTATAAAACACATAGTGAAAGCTATAAATACATAATGAAAGCTATAAGCACATTGTGAAAGCTTGTAAACACATAGTGAAAGCATTAAAACATAGTGAAAGCATTAAATAAATAAAACCATGGATTATTGTGAATCATCTCCCATTGTAGGATGATCACATATCATATCCATTGTAGAATGAAGAATGGGTATGGGAGAGTGTGCGAATGAAAAGAGGAGAGGGATGAGGAGAGCTTTGAGGGCTAGAGAGAGAGATTACCTAAGTAAAACCTCTTAGGTTCTAATAAAAAATTAGCCTAAACTAGAGAGAGAACCCCTTTTCCCGAGTTTCTGCCCCCAAACCTTATTTTCTGCCTAAAACCCTCGAGCCAAGCTTGATAGAATGAGAGGGGGAGGGGCTATATTTATAGCCAAGGGTCACGAAGCATCATGCTGCGTGACACCTAGCATTCCTATATGCCACCTGCCTCTCCTCTAGAACTTACCTCTTTCGGCTCGGAATTTTCAATAGCTTTTACCCTATTTTTCGAGATAGCTTTTGGAGACCTTCTGTTGCTCAAAATGGGTCATGCGTGAAAGCTTGAGAAGTTTTCTTTCCAAAGATATCAAGTTCGAGTAAATCGGAGCTCGAACGGAAAAGTTATGGCTCCCAGAAGTAAGGGTGTCTGAGTAGTTTTTCTGTGTTTTTCCAACGATGATTCCGGCCAAACCGGAGATGTTGCCGGCGAAACGAGAGTTACACGTTGTAGCTGAGGTTACCTTCTTTCTTAAAGTTCCTAACTTGTGGACCAACTCGTAGTGAGTTGAGAAGACTCTGTGCGCGAAGGTGGTCTCCCGGGTGGAAAAACGTGTCGGATTTTCAGCAAAATTTCCTTACTTTCGTCAATCTTCTCTCGGACGGTTGACGTAGCTCCCAGTGTCGGTTTTTGATGATCTTGTGTCTCTAGAAAGCTCATGATGTGTTCTACGGAGTATCACAAATCTTGTGAGGAGTCGAGCTTGGGCCCATGAGCTACAACCTTGCGAATAGAGGCCACCAGAGTGATTTTCATGGTGAGGAGTCATTTTCCAATCAAGATTCTGGCCTAACTGGAAAAGCTCTTGGCGATCCGAGAGTTGCACGTCGTAGCTGAACTTACCCTCTTATGAAAATCCTAATTGGTCTTGGAGGTTTATATAAGACTTTTAATAGTATTAACCTCCATGTAATCCCATAAGGTATTGGACCCTTGAGAATCCTCCATGCTTTAATTTGATTGTTATACTCTCTTTATGATTTTTCCCCTTTCTATTTGGGTATGAAAAGTCTAATTGGTCTTGGAGGTTTATGTAAGACTTTCAATAGCATTAACCTCCATATAATCCCATAAGGTATTGGACCCTTGAGAATCCCACATGCTTTAATTTGATTATTATACTCTCTTTATGATTTTTCCCCTTTCTATTTGGGTATGAAAATCCTAATTGGTCTTGGAGGTTTATGTAAGACTTTCAATAGCATTAACCTCCATGTAATCCCATAAGGTATTGGACTCTTGAGAATCCCCCATGCTTTAATTTGATTATTATACTCTTTATATGATTTTTCCCCTTTCTATTTGGGTATGAAAATCTTAATTGGTCTCGGAGGTTTATGATTTTTCCCCTTGTCATTTAATTGCTTTTTCCCTTTGATTAATCTTGAATATTTGTTTGTTCACATAAATCCTAATTGGTTTTGAAAGGTTAGGTAAGTCTTTCAATAGCACTAATCCTTCATATAATCCCATAAGGTATTGAACTCTTCTCTACATTTCTTTCTTTTATTCATGTAAACCCTAAGGTGGTATTGGAAATTATGTAAGCCTTTCAATAGCATTAATTTCCAATCCCATGATGTATTGACCCTTTCCCTAATCCATCTCATATTGTCATTCAATTATTATTCCATATTTGCCATTTTGATTAAGTACTTTAATTATATCATAAATTATACTTTGTCATTGGATTAAGTGTTGCACTTATGTCATAATCATTCTATACTTACCATCTTGATTGTTTCCATCTTGGTTTCCTAACATGACTGCGCCCTACAAGTTCAAAGTTCCAGAGTTTGAGAAGTACAATGGGATGGGCGACCCTATGATTCACTTACAAATGTACTATAGGAAGATGGCTCATTACGCAGACAATGAACCTTTGTTATCCAAACTTTCCAAGGTACTCTGATGGGACATGTAGCTGAGTGGTATTCGCAACTGAAGAAAATCTCCCATTGGAAGGAATTGGCAAACACGTTCTTGGCCCAGTATGGTTTCAACTCACAAATAGCACTAAACTGTTTTGACCTATAGAGGATGGAGAAGAAGAGTGGCAAGACTTTCAGAGAGTATGCCCAACGATGGAGAGAAATGGCGGCCCGAGCACGCCTTCCTTTGGATGAAAAAGAGATGATTAAGATCTTTGTCGACGCCCTGAAGAACCTGTACTTCGATTGAATGATAGGATTGCAGTTACAATTCTTTGTGGACTTAATTCCAATAGGAGAGAGGCTCGAAGATGCGATAAAGACCAAGAAGATAGTGGATATGTCAGCACTGATGGCACTGGCCGAACAAACTGCAAAGAAAGCTCCCGTGAAGAAGAAAGAAGGAAAAGTACAAATGATCGGCAGAAACAATGGGAGGCCAAGACAGATTCTTCCAACCTTCACAATGCAGCCTATGCAAAATCAACCAAAACTAGCTCTAGCTCTAGTTCCCGATCCGGCTCCAGCTCCGGATCTAGCCCTTCAAATGCCCCTAAGGCCAATGGGAAACCAGGCCAATGATAATAGGCCAGCCAGGAGAGAGCTGAGACGCCCATGCCTCTGACGCATCTCTACCCTATCTTGGTTGAGAAGAACTTGGTTTCACCCACAATTCCAAGACCCTACAACGGCCCACCATTGAGAGATTTTGACCAAAAGCTGACATGCGATTTTCATTATGGGGAAGTAGGACATACGGTGGAAAATTGCAGACAGTTAAGGCACTGAGTCCAAGATTTGATTGATCATGGAGTTCTGAAGTTTGAAGGACTACCTAACATCACTACTAACCCTCTACCGAATCATCCAGAGGGAAATGTGGGCATGATCGGAGCAGAGGAAGAAGATGACAAGTTTGACCTGGCCATTAGTCAAGTCTCATGGAAGCATTTGTTCCATGCCCTGAAGGAGCAGGGTTACCTCACTTCGTTAGAACACCAAAGGGACCATCAGAAAGAGACGTATGCGACTACCATTCTGGAGCTCGAGGGCATAGTCTAGAGTGCTGCAAAGAGTTTAAGAAGGAAGTTGTCAGTTTGGCTGAAAGG
Source organism: Fagus crenata (assembly GCA_014362285.1). Taxonomy (NCBI): domain Eukaryota; kingdom Viridiplantae; phylum Streptophyta; class Magnoliopsida; order Fagales; family Fagaceae; genus Fagus; species Fagus crenata. The sequence continues at coordinate 320,662 of BKZX01002559.1, forward strand.
GGATTGATAAGGAATGGAGAAGTGCAACCAAAAGGAAGTTGCGTTTTGACTGACCTATCAGAGTTCAACCAGTATGAAGAAATTAAGCTTGATGATGTAATTAACGAAGAAAGTTTCGAGAAGTACCATATGAAAAAAGAAGAAATGACTGATGCAAATGCCTATAGGGGTATTGATTTCTCCGACCTGTTCTGGTTTCCACACCTGATAATGCCATGTGGGTTCGAGGCTTCAGAATTCGAAAAGTTTGATGAATATGAAGACTCAGAGCTTCACCTACATAAGTATTGTGAAAAGATGGCCTAATACGCTGAGAATGAGCTTTTGACGATAATGATGTTTCAAGAAAGCCTTTCTAGGCATGCAACTGTCTGGTTTTTTCAGTTGGAGAATATCACTTGTTAGGAAGACTTGGCAAAAGCCTTTTTAACCCAATACTGTTTCAACTCTTTGGCAGTACCTGATTATTTGGAGCTGGGAGATAAAGAGGAACAGTATCTCATTCCTAACCCAGGCCCCATTGAAGGAAACGAAGTGATCGTGAAGATCGAAGGAACGACAGATGCACCAGTCTTACCAGCATCTGCCAAACCAATACAGAAGGAGATGGGCATGCTGAGAATACCGAACCCCCACCTGCGGAAAATCTAAGCATCAACGTGCCACCACCACTGAGGGAGATTCCACCGCATCACCAATCCGCCTATAACGCCACAAAATTTTTAACATAATTAGTATTTTTCAACCAGTTAAGTTTCAACACATAGTTAAAATTTAATTTAAAATTTTTTATAAGATGATTTCATTTAATTCTTAAATAGGCCCAATAGTGGGCTAAATTAGATTGGATATTAAAGAAAAGAATTTAAATAAGAGTTTTTTATCTTGGAGGGGTTAATTAGACAATAAATATACTAACTAGGGTTATTGCAGAAAATTGGCCTAAACCCTAACAAGGGTTGCCTATTCACATATATTCATAATTATATCACTCCATTTCATGATTTAGAGTCACACGTTGAATAGAGGTCTCCCTTCCTTTTTGCTGTACGTGTTCAATTGTTCTGTTCAATTGTTCTCCTTCTCTAGCCTATTGTTGAATCCTTATTCTCCAAATAGCAGTAGGTGATATTCATAGGGTAAGTTACTGGAATTTCGTATTGGAATACATATATATCAAATGTTGAAATTGTTGCATCATGGAATTAAATCCGTGTGATGTCCATAGCCTATTATTATACATGGTGTGTAATAATTCTAAGGTTATATATATAAGACATCTAATGTTGATCAGAATGATATATAGGAGCTGTTATGGTGCAATATATGTTATGTTAGAAATTACGGAATACATAAATGGACTAATATAAGAGATATGATGGGAAGATATCATAGTACATAGGCGTTCACTATTGTGATGGGTTATTATGATTGGAATTCTACAAACACTGAGACATTAATTTTATCACCATTGTTTCACAAAGAAAGTGACAGTTGTGGGCATGATTGATTTGTTAATTCTAAACTGTAGGTTTGATGTAACAAGGAGTAGAATCTTGCTGGTGGCTAATTTTCTAATATAACCTGTTAAGAGAATAATATTCAAGGTCATATTATGTTTGGGTGAATTGTGTGATTAATATGATTGGGTTGGAGGACACTAGGTATAATTTAGTTATTGGTGTATTATAGTTTTAGTAATGCTTTAATGAGTTTAAATATTTTAGCACAATATTTTAAGAACTAAACCAGTTAGGTATCAATGATTAAATCCTTATATGTTCCTTATAGTTTTATCTTCGCTTAGATTGATAGTTAATTATTATACCTATCCTTATTTGGTCATCTAATCCTTTGTTAGGTTCTAGTTGATATCGCCCCGAACATTGGAGGCAAAACTTGGCCTTGGCTATTCAAGGTAAGTGAACTTCGGATCATGACATCTCTCAATATATATATATATATATATATATAGATTTCAAAGAGTGAAACTTATAATTTTAAATCATTGTTAGTTCATCATACTGATTATTGTATTATATAAATTGTATTTATGAAGTCCTTAAGAAAAGTAAAAATGTTTTCAAATGGTCAGCTAGACTGTCTGCAACCTATGCCAACACAGGGTTAAATGTTGGCCTTCAGCCGAGGTATCGTATATTGTGGTGGTGTGGTGTATTGTATTGTTGCTCATGAGCTATTGTTACTGTTTACCTCTTTGAAGTTATTGTTTTCCCATTGGACTCACCCACTGATTGTTTAGCAGCATAAGTCTTGTCTGGCTAATGTTTTTAATACATAAATTTTACTGTTTATCGTTCTTTACAGATTGAATTGTGGAAAACAATCTTATGATTAAGTATATCGTTCTTATATATTGCTTATTGAATTTGACAAAGTTTTATAAGAATAGTTATCTATTTCTAGAAACTATGTAATTTTCAATGTACTGTCTATACTGAATAATCATTCATTCTGTTGGTTAATGTTTTGTAAAGCAAATATATTATTTAAGCAATACGTATTTTTATTTGAGAATGTCGTGTGATGTGGTCTCTTATTAAGCAATCAAGCTCACCCCCTTCCCTTCCCCACTTTCAGATTAGTGCAATGGACTCTTTGAATCTGACTACTTGGTGACTCTTGGAACTGTGAAGTGAAGACTACGTTATATTAGAGAGAAATGTTAGTAGATTGGTTTTATTGTTCTAAATTTTATTGAGGATTGTAAACTCGTTAATTTTACGACGTTCAGGATATAGTTTAAGGCTTATTTATTGTGTTTCAGGATGAGATATTTTTATCAAGAGAATTATGGTTTTTTTTGGAGTATTGGAATGATATTTCTGATTGGTTATATTATGGATATCTAGTTCTACTCTGCTCCATTTTTGGTTGTTAGTTTTCTCTAAGTTACAAGTTTAAATCTCTTGTTCTATTACTACTAAGCTAAGCTTAGTGTTAAATATGTCAAGTCATATACCTAAATCCTTGGTTTGGGTTCGGGTCGTGACACAGCCGCTGCCAACCGGGAGAGAATGCGGGGACATGGACCAGTACTCTATTGCTACAACATATTTCTAGTAGCAATGAGTAAGCAGTACCCCAGCCATTGATAATTCGGGTTTTGAACTTATCGATGGCTTAGGGAATTTTGTATAAACAATTTTTAAGTTTATTTGTTTTGTTTTTATGTTTTAAGACATCATTTGATAATCATCATTTAAATTATTTTATTACCTCCATTCCACATTTCAATGATATGTCATTGTGTATTTATTTCATGAATTCCTCCATTTGGATATTTCAATATGCGTTAAACATTTCAATATGTCATCATACAAATTAATGCCTTCTTTTTGTTTCCTTATTTCTCTCCATTCGTCATCCATTGCAGGATTATACGTAAAACCTTAAACGATCACCACGTCTTCGAAATTGATAACAAAACAAATTGCTTATTGGATAACATAAATAATTCGAACGAAGAAATCGAATTTCCAAATGACATTCTCGAAGCATCAGAAAAGCAAGACGAAGGATCCAAGCCTAACATAGAGGAATTGGAAGTTGTGAATTTGGCAGAAGAGGGTGAAGAATCGAAAGAAGTAAAGATCGGGGCTCATTTCACCATTGAGCAGAAAGACAAACTCATCGTGCTGTTAAGAGAATTTCGTGAGATCTTTGCCTGTTCTTATGAAGATATGCCTGGTTTAGATATGAACATAGTGGTCACCAGATTCCACTAAAACCAGAGTGCAAGCCCATGAGACAGGTGCTGCGACGGATGAAGCCTGAGATCATTCTAAAGATCAAAGAAGAGGTGGAGAAACAATTGAGAGCAGGGTTCCTAAGCACAGTGACTTACTCAGACTGGGTGGCTAATATAGTACTAGTGCCAAAGAAAGACGGGAAAGTAAGAATGTGTGTGGACTATCGGGACTTGAACTGAGCTAGCCCAAAAGACAACTTCCCTCTGCCTCACATTGATATGTTGGTTTACAATACAGCAATGAATGCTGTGTTTTCATTTATGGATGGTTTCTTGGGCTATAATCAGATCAAAATGGTCGACAAAGATAAATCCAAGACAGCTTTCGTCACACATTAGGGAACATTCGTATACGATGCTATGCTTTTTCGTCTAAAGAACGCAGGTGCCACATTTCAGCGACCCATGGTCACTCTATTCCATGATATGATTCACCATGAGATCGAAGTCTATGTAGATGATATGATCGCCAAGTCCCGTACCACACAAGATCATCTGGTAGACTTGCGCAAGCTATTCCAACGACTAAAGAAGTACTGACTAAGGTTGAACCCAAACAAGTGTGCATTCGATGTTACGTCTGGGAAGCTATTAGGCTTCATTGTCAGCGGTAAGGGAATCGAGATTGATCCTACAAAGGTTTAAGCCATATGGAGCATGCCTGCGCCAAAGACAGAGAAAGAGATCCGAAGTTTCATGGGAAGGATCAACTACATAGCTCGTTTCATCGCTCAGCTCAATGCAACTTGCGAGCCATTATTCAAATTGCTGAGGAAAAATGTGAAGATAGAGTGGACTGAAGATTGGCAAAAAGCCTTTGACAAGATCAAGGAGTATTTACTTAGCCTGCCTATCCTAGTCCCACCAACTCCGGGACGTCTCCTCTTTCTATATCTCATAGTCCAAGAAGCATCTATGGGTTGCATGCTGGGACAGCAAGACGAAGCTGGGAAAAGGGAAGAAGTCATCTATTATCTCAGCAAGAAGTTCACAGAACTAAAGACCCGCTATATGCTAGTTGAGAAGACATGTTGTGCGCTAGCTTCGGCCTCTAAGAAATTGAGACAGTACATGCTCTACTACAACACTTGGTTAGTGTCTTGAATGGACCCAATCAAATATATTTTCGAAAAGCCCGCTTTGACAGGGAAGATCGCACAGTGGCAAGTATTGTTATCTGAGTTCAACATCTTGTTTGTGGCCTAGAAGGTGATCAAGGGACAAGCCATAGCTAATTACTTGGTAGATTATCCGTTTGAACAACGAGAATTGATGGACTCAGAATTTCCAGACGAGGATGTGATGACAACTGATGAAGACTATCATTGTAGGTGGAAGCTTTACTTTGACAGAGCAGCGAATACCATTGGAAACAGAATCGGCACAGTTCTAGTATCACCAAAAGGACAACAGACTCCTATCGCTGTCAAGCTAACTTTTGATTGCACAAACAACATGACAAAGCATGAAGCATGCATTGTCGGTTTACAAGCAGCTTTGGAATTCGGTGCCCATGAATTAGAAGTCTTTGGAGATTCTCTACTAATAGTGTCGCAAACTAACAGAGAATGGCAAGCTTAGGATCCCAAACTTATCCCATATCAGCGATATATCAGACAGTTAGTTCCCAAGTTCAAATACGTCACTTTTACATATACCCTAAGAGCTCACAATCACTTCACTGACACGCTTGCCACATTGGCAAGCCTCATCAAGCTGACAGATGGGGATGATGTGCGACCATTGCGGATTGAAACTCGAGACATTCCAGCATACTGTGTGTGCATAGAAGAGTGCACGAATGTCGAGATAGAGGTAGACAATGGGCCTTGGTATTACGATATCAAGCGCTTTGTACAGAGTAGAAAGTATCCACAACAAGCAATCGAGAATGAGAAGAAGTACATCAGAAGAATGGCATTCCAATTTTTCCTGAGTGGGGAAATTCTGTACAACGAACTCATGACGCTACCCTCCTTCGATGTGTAGATGCAGAGGAAGCTAATCATTTGATTCAAGAGATGCACGCAGGGTTGATGGGAGCCTATGCCAATGTACCATTCCTAACCAAGAAGATTATGAGAGCTGGCTATTATTGGTTGACAATGGAGAGTGATTGCATTAAACATGTTACGTGCCACAAATGCTAGATGTATCAAGATCGCAATAATGCACCTTCTCAATACCTTCATACTATGGCCTTACCGTGGCCCTTTTCAGCTTGGGGAATGGATGTAATTGGCCCAATTACTCCTAAGGCGTCAACAGGCATGAATTTATACTGGTAGCCATCGACTATTTCACTAAATGGGTAGAAGCATGCTCTTTCAAGAATGTCACCCAAATTGCGGTCACCCGATTTGTGAATCATAATATCATCTACCGTTATAGGATGCTAGAAATGCTCATCACTGACAATGCCTAGAATCTAAACAACCGAATGATGGATCAACTATGTCAACAGTTCAAAATTCAACACTGCAACTTTGCTCCATACTGCCCAAAGATGAACGGAGTCATGGAAGCCGCCTACAAAAAGGCAAAGAAGATCTTAAGCAAGATGATAGAGACATACAAAGATTGGCATGAACAATTGCCATATGCTTTATGTGCATACCGAATGTCAGTCAGGACATTTGTTGGAGCTACGCCTTACTCATTGGTGTACGAGATGGAAACAGTATTGCCAGTTGAAATAGAAATCCCCTCTTTGAGAATCCTGTCACAGACCCAGTTAGATGAAGCTGGGCCTAAGTACGATACGAGCAGCTGAATTTCATCGATGAAAAGAGATTAATGGCACTGTGTCATGGACAGCTCTACCAGAAAAGAATTGAAAGAGCCTACAACAAGAAGACGCGACCTTGCATTTTCCAACCAGGGGACCTTATCTTGAAGAAGAGGAATACAGCTATTTTAGACATACGCGGGAAGTTCGCCCCATCATATGAGGGTCCGTACGTGGTGAAGAAGGCCTTCTCAGGAGGAGCAATCATTTTAGCTGATATGGATGGTGAAGAGTTTCGTTCTCCTATTAACTTTGATTCTATAATCAAGTACTATGCATGACTTTGTTTGAATTAATCAAAGAGGAATATTCATGAGGGAATTCAAATTTGTCATTTTCTTTACCCTCGGACGAAAATCAGTAAGGACGTTACCCTCGGATGAAATTACCACGGGTATGGTGAAAACCTTGAAAAAGGCGCCTATGAGAACCACGACCCTTAACCCAATAAAAGGTCTAAACATGATTCTCAAAAATAGTAAAATTAATGGTTGCAAAATGGGGTGTCAACAGCGCCATAGGCAAAAGTAACGTTTAAAGCTGGACTTGATGAAAGTCAAGGGTAATATATGGCTAAAAAAAAATGAAACAAGCGACAGATCAGTGCAAGACTAGTGTTCAAGGCTGTTTATTCGATGAAAGATTTCAGATGAAAGAATGACCTGTGTTATCCTTTGAGCAGCGTATGGTATTGTTGATACGAAGAGAACGCTTGGGGATCAAGGGGTGGAGCACAAGTATATCCTTCCAAATGCCAAGTTTCAGTGACATATCAAATATTCTTACTCTCATTCATACCACGGATAATCATTCATTCATAAAGAGCTAACCTATGTCAAATACATAAACTCTTGCATTAATTTTTCATGATGTCTTAAAAGCATAATTAAACATATAACTTGGAAGTTAGAAATGAGAGTCATGCATAATCCGACTCGGATTTATGAAGGACTCTCCATTCGAATACAAAAACTACTAACAACTTGCTGTTACAAGAAATATATTGAAATAATACTCATAGGTGACCAAGACGTATAGACGTCTCTCTGCAGAATCTTCCCAAGGTAGTGGAAAGCATTGGATCTCCTTCGTCATACTCCTCTAAGACGGTATTGGCTTCAGCGCCCAAGGACTCCACCACTCGATAACTCGATGAAGAGCCCTAGTCAAAGCAAGGCTCTTTCTGCTGAGCCAGGAGGGACTAGACACACAGTGGTCATGCACACAATCCATCACAGTTAATAGGACTGCGTTGTTAGCCTGAAGAACGCCAATCTGGACCTGCATGGTCCCCATAGAAGTATGTGCAGCTGAGAGTGCCGCCTTGCTCTCGTCTAATGCCTGCCGGAGATGTATGATGTTGTGGGGATGACCAATAAAAGGAGCAATCATAGCCTAGGTATAAGAATGAAGGGAATCAAGCTCATCTTGGACCCGAGTTCTCTCCATCTGATTAGCCGCCAAATGACCCCGAACCTCAGTAAGGGTGTGCTCCAAGTGGTCTCTAGCTCCCTCAGAAATGTGGAGTTGCTTACAAATGAAGGCATCCATCTCTTGGAGAACGGAGACGTTCCCTCTCTGGACTTCCAAATCAAGGCGAAGGTTCGCCACTACCGCATTGCTATGATGCAAAGTGCGCTGCATGGACTCTACACGAGCTGTGGACTTTCTCTCGGTCACTCGGGCGACATGCAGCACCGCTAGCTCTGCACGAGCTTCGTCAAGCTCTCTCTCCAAGTCAGCGACTTTCCCTAAACGGCTTTTAGAAGCCGAAACCTGAAATGAATGAGGTGTTGAGAAATGTAACACGCCTGGCTACATAATGGGCCTGGGGATGAAAGAAGGACTGTACCCTTCCCTCCACTCGACAAACTCATAAGTAACTGAGTTGTCAGCGGGAAGGCCATCCTCAACAAAGTCCATCTCGGAAAAGCGGCATTCGCATATGTTTTTGACCGCAGAGAGGGGCTTCCACATGTTTCTACCGACAACGTAATCAAATGTCACCAGACCCAAGTTGCCCAAACGGGGTAGATACTGAAGACCGCCAACTGACGAAGAGCAAGGCTAGAATAATAGCTAGTACAACCCCACACCCCAGAAAGAGGCATGCCATTGAAGTGACTGTAGTGAGTCCAAGGCCTCCACATCGCGATCCCCCATATGACCTTCTAAGACCACTCGCTCAGAGGCAAGTTGAGAAGATACAGCGCCAGTCATTGCCCGCACCTATGAAGGGAAGAGGCGTGTCGATAGTCTGCCTCACTATACGCCGCTCGAAGTGGTAAGCAGTCTGGCGATCATGGAAATACCGCAGATGGCTACAAAACCACAACTGGAGAAGTTGCGTATAGAACATCAGAAACCCCTCCCCCTAGTCCCGGCAATAGGATAGTGACCCCACAATCCCACATAATATAGTAGGGATAATGGACTTGCCCTCGCTAAAGACTAGAGGGACAACCCCTAAATTTATCCTACCAGCAGAAGTAGGAAAGAGAAAATACCTGCAAAGGCGATCTTGAAGGCGTTGATCCGGAACTTCTCCTAGTCCCTCTCGCCTACAGAGAAGTCTCCTATGAGGTCAGCTGGAAAGTCACGCCAAGAAAACTACCTCGTCAAGAAGTCCAAGGAAATGTTGGCCTTTCGCCAAGTATCATCTACTCGACGAATCTCCTGGTGTAAGACTTCGGAAGTCAGGCCTAAGAACTTCTCTAAGACTCGGTTCGACCGAGGCTCTGTGGTAGGCATGAAAGGTTTCTCATTAAAGGGACTACTCAATTGAAGGAGTTCGGCATACTCCTCCAAGGTAGGAGCCAAATCCATATCTCCGATGGAAAAGCAATAGTGGGTCGGGTCTCAGAAAAAGGCAAGGGCCTTGAACAAGCCTTGGTCCACCCGGAGGTGCATAAGAGAAGAGAACTTGCCAAAGACACTCTTAATTTGGGTACAATCCGCTCCCTCGAGAAGATCCCAACAATGTCTCATCCGTTCGACATGGAAGTCATGGAAATTAAGCGCCACCAAAGGATGGGAATCACCACTTAAAGAGGCCATGGGCACAAAAAGCTTGAAAAATGAGGAAATCGAGAGATTCTAGTAAAAAATGAGAGAAAAAGACACAAGAAGAGATGCTGGTTCGAGAGGGGCTGTCCCCTCTTATACAGACAAGCCTCACTCGTTGGGAATTTCGAAATCTTAAAATTCCCGCCCAAACCTGTTTTGCCCTATCCGTTCGCCTCCGGAGGCCGGTTTTGGACCAATTGAAAACCATTTTATGTTGAACCACTCAGGGGAAAGATAATGGCAGTTCGACAATCAGAATTTGGCTTGGTGGCCCGAAAACCGAGAACCGGCCTGGAAACTGAGAATCGGCCTGAGAACTGAGAATCAGAAATGAGAGAATTCTTACGGGAAATGGTTGATATGGTTGAATCAATGCTAAATCGGGACAAATTTTTCATTAAAAAGAAAAATTGTGAACCGGCCCAAAATTTAATCCTTTTAGATATCCAAGATTTTGATGTCATTCTAGGGATGGATTGGCTTTCAACTTATCATGCTAGTGTTGACTGTTATTCAAAACTTGTTACTTTTCATATGCCAAATCAATTTGAATTCCATTTTGAGGGTATTAGGGAAGCTTCTCTACCTTTAATATTTGCCATGTGAGCTTATCGTCTACTTAGGAAAGGGTGTCATGCCTATCTCACTTATGTCTCTAATAGTAAATTAGAGTTACCGGAGCTTGATAGAATTCGGGAGGTTAAGGAATTCCCTGATGTATTCCCTGAGGATTTGCCGGGTTGCCACCAGATTGGGAGATTGAATTTTCCATTGATCTACTTCCGGGGACGGCCCCAATTTCTAAAGCACCTTATCGGATGGCACCGGTGGAGTTGGAAGAACTTAAAAGGCAACTACAAGAACTTTTAGATAAGGGTTTCATTAGGCCTAGTGTATCACCTTGGGGTGCTCCTGTACTATTTGTCAAGAAGAAGGATGGGACCATGAGGCTGTGTATTGATTATAGGCAATTGAATCGTGTGACTGTTAAAAATAAGTACCCATTGCCTAGAATTGATGATTTGTTTGATCAACTTCAAGTGGCAAAGGTGTTTTCCAAGATTGATCTTCGGTTGGGATATCATCAACTGAAGATCAAGGGTGATGACATTCCCAAGATTGCCTTTCGGACACGATATGGCCATTAAGAGTTCTTAGTCATGCCGTTTGGTTTGACCAATGCACCTGCAACATTTATGGAATTGATGAATCGAGTGTTCAGACCATTTCTAGATAAATTTTTTATTGTTTTTATTGATGATATCTTAGTGTATTCTAAAAGGTGGGAGGAGCATGAACAAAATTTAAGAGTTGTCCTGCAAACTCTAAGTGAGAACCAATTGTATGGGAAGCTAAGTAAATGTGAATTCTGGCTAGATAAAGTAACATTCCTAGGCCATGTGATCTCTGGAGAAGGCATTTCTGTTGACCTTAACAAGGTGGAAGCAGTAGTGAAGTGGAAAAGGCCAACCAATGTCACTGAAGTGAGGAGTTTTTTAGGGCTTGCCGGTTACTATAGACGGTTTGTGGAAGGATTCTCAAGACTTGCGACGCCATTAACTCGTTTGACATAAAAGAATGTGAAGTTTGAATGGACAGAAGAGTATGAAAGGAGTTTCCAGGAGTTAAAGTCTAGATTGACTTCTTCCTTTATCTTGATCATTCCTACTAGTACTAGTGGGTTCGTGGTGTTTAGTGATGCCTCCCGTAAGGGGTTAGTGTGTGTATTAATGCAAAATGGTAAAGTTGTGGCATATGCTTCGAGGCAATTGAAAACCTATGAGCAGAACTACCCAACACACAACTTGGAATTAGCTGCTGTGATCTTTGCCTTGAAGATTTGGAGACACTATTTATATGGTGAATCATTTGAAATTTACATAGATCATAAAAGCTTGAAGTATCTATTTTCACAAAAGGAGTTGAATATGAGGCAGAGAAGATGGTTGGATCTCTTGAAAGATTATGATTGTACTATTCAATACCAACCTGGGAAGGCAAATGTTGTGGCAGGCGCATTAAGTAGGAAGTCAGCCGGGTTTATGGCCTATTTGAGGGCAAAAGAATGGAGATTGCTCGAGGAGCTTAGAGATTTAAATGTTGAATTGAGCTTGAATAGTTCAGGTGTCTTAATTGCAAATATGAGAGTGGAACCTGTCATTAAGAAGAAGATCTTTGAAGCATAACAAATCGATCCCTAAATACTCCATTGGGTAAAGGAAGCTAAAAAGGGATCGCAATCTGAATTAAAGGTTAGCAAGGATGGGATTTTGAGATTTAGAGGTAGAATTTGTGTCCATGATGACTCAAAGGTGAAGAATCAATTGCTAGAAGAAGCACATTGATCTAAATACACTATGCATCCCGGAAGCACAAAGATGTATCAAAATCTTCGTGGAGAGTATTGGTGGAATAATATGAAGAGGGAGATTGCCCAATTTGTTTCGAGGTGCTTGGTATGTCAGCAAGTGAAGACTGAGCATCAAAAGCCAGCGGGGCCATTGCAACCTTTACCTATTCCAGAATGGAAATGGGGGCATATCAGTATGGATTTTGTTTTAGGGTTACCTAGGACTTATAGGAAGCATGATGCAGTGTGGGTGGTTGTGGATAGACTCACTAAATCCGCTGATTTTCTACCTATTAGGATGACTCAATCCTTAGAAAGCTTGGCTTAGTTATACATTCGGGAGATTTTCAGATTGCATGAAGTTCCTCTTAGCATTGTATCAGATAAAGATCCCAGATTTACAGTTCGATTTTGGAAGAGTTTACAAGATGCTTTGGGCACCAAGCTTGATCTCAGTACACCCTAAAAGTGATGGGCAAACAGAAAGTTCAATTCAGACATTGGAGGACATGCTTAGAGCTTATGCAATGGACATGAAAGGGAATTAGGATGGCCACTTACCTCTAATAGAATTTGCTTACAATAATAGCTATCATACCAGTATTCAGATGGCTCCGTTGAAGCATTATATGGTTGGAAATGTCGATGTCCATTATGTTGGGAGGAAGTAGATGAAAGAAAGCTACTTGGGCCTGAAAAGGTTCAAATGACCACAGAGAAGATTAAGCTAATCCGTGAACGGTTAAGGACTGCCCAGAGTCAACAAAAAAGTTATGTAGATAAAAGGAGAAGGGACCTCGAATTTCAGATTGGAGATTTTGTATTTTTGAAAGTTTCCCCTTTTTCTGGAGTGAAAAGATTTGGAAAGAAAGGAAAATTGAGTCCAAGGTTTGTCGGACCTTTTGAGGTTCTTGAAAGGATTGGAACGGTGGCCTATAGAATTGCTTTGCCCCATGAGCTTTTTAACATTCACAATGTCTTCCATGTGTCAATGCTCAGAAAATATATACTAGATCCATCTCACGTAGTAGAGTATGAATCTTTGCAATTTGGAGGAGATTTATCTTTTCAGGAGCAACTAGTCCAGATCCTTGACCGTAGGGAGCAAGTTCTTCATTCGAAAACGATTCCCTCAGTAAAGGTTCTATGGAGAAATCATTTACATGAGGAAGCAACTTGGGAAACTGAAAAAGAAATGAAAGATAAATATCCACAGTTATTTGAGGAAAAAGGTACGTCAAATTTAGGAGACTAAATTTCTTTTAAAAGGGGGAGTGCGTAACACCCCAATACGTATGCTATCCTCAAATCTCTAATGTACTCAACTTCATCTTTGGGTATTATATCATCATAGGATACTTGAAACTTACTTTGTGTCGGGTATAGTTCTTTATTTTCATATAATGTTAAGTAAATGGAAATGATAAGTGAAGGCACCTAATTAAATGATATTACATGTAGTAGGGGTGTATACGTATAAATCATAGACATGTGGGGCCTTAATATAGTTTGGGCTGATAGTGGGGGCTATTTTGTAAAATCAGAAACTTAGCCACAAATATCTCATATATGACATCACATTCCACTATCTCCTTTCCTCTAGATAAGCTAGAACCCTCTAGAAACATGCCACCTCATATTCCACTATCTCCTAACCCTTAAAATCAGCCTAACACTAGAAGTTTCTCTCAAAAATCAAACCATACACCCTCTTAGTCAAGGAAAAACGTGGGTAGCATAGAAGATAGGTGTTTTGGCAGATCTAGAAGGAGAAGTTCCTATTTTGGTTTTGAATCTTCAACTTTAAGGTAAGTAGCATCTCCATGGTTCTCTTAACTTAGTTAAACCACTATTCAGGTTCTTAGTCATGTTTTCCATTCCTTGCTATTTGTCCTTGCTGTTTTATTCATGGAATTAACTAGAAATTGAAGTTACTCTCTTTTTAGTAAGAATCCATCTTGTATTTTGTTTTATGTAACAAATCCATTATATTTACAACTTGAATCTTGTTTCTAACTAAGGCTGTATTCCATAATCAAAAGCCCTATTTACCTTGATTTCTTGATGTTTAATATATTCTTCTAAAGCCCTAACTTCATGTATTACAAATTTAGTGTTTTCAAGCTCAAGGAGCCATTGTTGTATCTCTAAGTTTAGGGTTGTAAGCACTAAGTTAACCCTTGTTTAAGTTTGTAATTGACTCAATCAGTTTTCCTATGTCTCTTTGGGGTAAAGTCCATTTTGCTTTTACCACTTTGCTACCCAATCATGTTAATAAAGTTCCTTCTTGCTGTAAAATGAAATTTGTAACTTTTTTCATGTCCTACATATGTTTTTCGTGTGTGAGACCTTTGAATTTCCAAATCTGTATTTTTACATGCTATTTGGTAATCTAAGGCAGCTTGGAAAGGTTTATGTGATTTATGACCCTTTTGGCTTAACCAAAGGGAATTCGAATAAGATTTTGATATGTTTGGAACCCTGGCCAGTGGTATTTGTTTTGGAACCCACTTGATATGAATTGTGGGTATTTGGATATGTATGCTTTGGAACTTGCCTAATTGAAAGGTGAAAATATCTGGACCATTTCCAAGCTTGCTATTAAGAACACCACTATGTAAACTTCCATCTTGTTGATAAATGCTCATTTGTCTTGAACTTGAATCTGTGAATGATTTTATTATCAACTCTGGTGCCACTCTATGCTATTCAATAATCCCCTTTCATTTCATTTGAGTCATGGTTATGTTACTTATTGAGCTGTGGAAAACTTACCTCTCTCCCTTAACATTTCAAATTAAGTAATGTTGATGTTTTAAAGCAAGTGGGAACAAGGATTAGATAGCTAGATCTTTTGGAGTGCTATTACTACTAGCTTGGGAAGGAAGATCTTAAGGAATCTTTTGTGTCTTTTGAAGGTATTTTGATGTAATTAATCTGATGTATATGTGTATTCAGGTCATTTAGAGGAACAATGTAGATGAATCTATGTACATGGAATGTATATATAAAGAAAATGACTATAATGCTTTAATGATGTTTTAGATTTTTGAAGTGCATAGCATGCTCTGATTTAACTACATTATTTCCTTGGAGACATTTGTAGAATATGATAGTATAGGACTTATAGGAAGATGTTAATTGTAAGGTTTTTGTCACAATTTCAGACTTCTTTTATTAGAAGTCTTGGGTGGTGACAAGATATGCGCTTGCTAGGAGGTGCCTTACCCCCAAAGCATATGCCTAAGATGGCACTCCAATCCAATAAAAGCACTCCCATCTCACAAGTACTAAGATGGAAGGTCCCAGTATGATGGAAAAATCTCTCTACCCAGCATCTCACTAGAGGATGACTCAGAGACATGTACGGGATGCTGAGGAAGGGACCAAAACCCAACTCCACTAGAAAAGCACGATACTCCTGACCAGCATTTGCCAGAAGCTTGTGAAAGTCCGACCATCCGCCTCGACTAGAGATCCTAGGATGAGGCTCCTACACAAAAATATGGGAGAAAAGTGTTAATCCAGAGAAATCATACAAGATATCATATAGGAAAACACACAAGGATGTGCAAGTACCTCACAACGACGAACCGATGTCGACGGATGGTTAACTAGGTTTGTCAGGAGCGATGTGTCAACTAGCAGAACAAAAACCACACTCTGAGGTCGGATACCACCTTGAGGAGGACACCTAATCCCCAACATGACAAACACTGAATCCGTGGGATCAACAGAGGGGGGAGTTCGGGTAGCTCTCGACCTCTTCAATGATGTCCTTGTAAGAGGAGCATCCACTGGCGTCCTCCAAGAACGGCGAGGTACGCCAGACGACCTAGCACTGCCACCAATCGTGATACCAGGGCTAGGAGTAGGCAAGACCTCCTCATCAATGTCATCGCTCTCAGCATCAAAGAACTGCTACAGGTTCTCGGATACCACGCAATCAGCACGAGTACGAGGGCTCTCCATAGCATCATACTCGTCATCAGTGTTGGGAGAACTGTCCAGAGCATATGCCACAACTTTGTCTTTCTCAAAGCGAGAGGATTGGCGATGATCTCCGCCACCACTACCTCGATGAGACATCTGCAAAGAAAAAAAATAAGCAGTCTAAAAGTCAGAAAAGCAGGTAAGATTCATATTCTAACAGAAAGAAACCAATGATCAAAATATTAAAAAAAAAAAAAATCAATCACACAATTTTTCTCCGAATGTTTGGAAAGACTCCAAACCGGGTTAGATTCCTAAATTGAGATTTGTGTAAATCCCAATTTTTCCCCGACTATTTGGAAAGACTCCAAACTGGGTCAGATTCCCCAATTGAGATTTGTGTAAATCTCAAA
Organism: Fagus crenata; assembly: GCA_014362285.1. Lineage (NCBI taxonomy): Eukaryota > Viridiplantae > Streptophyta > Magnoliopsida > Fagales > Fagaceae > Fagus > Fagus crenata. Next base: position 336,984 of record BKZX01002559.1, read on the forward strand.
TCTCAATTTTTCCCCGACTGTTTGGAAAGACTCCAAACCGAGTCAGATTCCCCAATTGAGATTTATGTAAATCCCAAATCCCAATTTTTCCCCAACTGTTTGGAAAGACTCTAAACCAGGTCAGATTCCCCAATTGAGATTTGTGTAAATCCCAAATCCCAATTTTTCCCCGACTATAAGGAAAAACTCCAAATCGGGTCAAATTTGTCTTTTTCCTGGATTCACTGGAACCTCAGATTTAATTAAAGTATTTCCTAAGTTTGTGTAAATCTCAAATTTAGCCTATACCTTTCAAAAAAATTCTACCCTCACTAAAAAATATACATGGCGACGTACATCAAAAAAATAAAAATAATAATAATAATAAAACAAATAAATATATGCATGGCGACATGTATGAAATTATTATTTTTTTTTTTCATTTATTTTCCTAAGCATATATGTATATTCATATGTGCATACAAATACCCATTTGTGTGTATACATATTTTTATACATAAATGCATTTTGTGCTCTAACGTGTTCGCTAAGTGTGCAAATAATTCCAAAAGTGTACAATAGCATGTGAAAGCAAAGAAAAGACAAGCAAAAAGAGTGATAAACTGCAAAAAGACAAAAAGAGAGAGAGGTGCATAACACATTCCAACTGTTTAAAATTGAAAAAAACGGAAGAAATGGAAAGAGCCTTACTTGTGTGACGCGTTGGCATAAACGGATGGGCAATGGAGAAGAAGTGAAAAACGGAGAGAAATGGAGAGAAGTCGGAAAAAAATGGGAGACAATGGGTTTCTGGAGGAGAGAGAAACTGGAGTCGGTTTTGTATAAAAGTAACGGGTCTCACGCAGCTTGTGCCGCAGCATGATGCTGTGTGAGCCTACTTTTTTAGACACGTGGCACCGTTGTTTTACGTGCCGCTAGTTTGGAATCCCATTTGACCTTTTTAACCTCCATGCTATCTATTCAAAAGCCGACAAAGAATGACACGCAAATCAAGGAAGATTTCGCAGTGCCTAAGAATGGGCACAAAAACCGAGAAAATCCAAGCAGACAAAAATTTAGTCATTTATTCTTTGTCCGACGCTCTTTGTGCCAAACAAAGAAGGGGCAACTGTCATAACCCTATTTTTACCCCCAGGATTTTCTCGGTTGTTGGCACGCAAAATAAGGCAGCCCCGGTTGAGCCGAGTTCGACTTGAAAGAGGCTCAATTGCATTAAAAGGTTCTCAGAACATAGCCAAGAGCACATTTCTTGAGGTTTGGGAAGGTTTGACTAGTGTTGACCAAGTTTGATCAAGTTTGACCAAAGTTTGACCAAGACCATGACCCGGCCAAAAGCAAGATTTCATTGACCACTTTCTAACCATTGAGAAGAGCATATCAAGACCTTTGATTTGATACTTTACGAGTCAAAAACGGGCGAGAAAAGAGGAAGCTATGGGCAAAACCGTAAAAATTAGTCTGACACTGAGCCAAATTTGGCTAAGTGTTACTAACAAAAAACAGGCCCATTACGAGGTGACACTTATGCATAGAGTTTTCTCAGTTCACTACAAATTGACCTGCAAGTTTGAAACTTTAAGAGAGATGACAAGTTCAGCTACAACGTGCAACTCTTGGATCGCCAAGAGTTCCCCCTGTCAGGCCGGAATCTCGATCGGAAAATGACTTTCTGTCAAGGAAAAACACTCTGGCAGCCTCTGTTCGCAAGGCCATATCTCACAGGCCCAAACTCGACCTCTCACGAGATTTGTGACACTCTGAAGAAGACATCGTAAGCTTTCCAAGGACACCAAGATCATAACAAATCGACACCGGGAGCTACGTCAATCGTGTGCGGGAAAATCGACAAAAGTAAGAAAATTGTGCTGGAAATCCAACACGTTTTTCCACCCGGAAGACCGTCTTTGCACACTGAGTCTTCCCAACTCGCTGCGAGTTGATCCGCAAGTTAGGAACTTTAAGAAAAAGGGCAACTTCAGCTGTGACATGAAACTCTCGGTTCGCCAGTAACATCTTCGGTTTGGCCGGAATCTTCGCTGGAAAAACGCAGAAAAACTACTTGGACACCCCTACTTCCAGGAGCCATAACTTTTCCTTCTGAGTTTCAATTTGCGCAACCTTGATATAGTTGGAAAGTATACTTCTCAAGATTTCCAACGGTACCATGCATGACCCATTTTGGACACCAAAAGGCCCCAAAAAGCTGCCCCGAAAAAGAAGGTAAAAAGTTGTCCAGAAATTCGGGCCAAAAGAGGAAAGTTTTGTAGGACAAACAGTTGGCAGATAAGAATGCCAAGTGTCACGCAGCATGATGCTGAGGCATGCAGCATGATGCTGCGTGAGCCTTGGCTATAAATACACCCCCCTCCCCCTCATTTCAAAAAGGCTTGGCTCGAGAGTTTGGGTAGAAAATAAAGGTTTTAGGTAGAAACTCGAACAGAAAGGGTTTTCTCTCTAGTTTAGATTAGTTTTTGGGTTAGTATTAGTTGGTTTTACTTATGTAATTTCTCTCTCTACCTCTCAAAGCTCTTCTCTTCCTCCCTCTCTTCATTCATACCCTCTCCCATACTCATCTTCTTTTATTTATTACATGGAAATGATATGTGATGATCCTACAATGGGAAAAGATTCACAATGATCCATGGCTTTCCTATTTATTGCTTTTACTATGTCTTTATGCTTTAAATATGTATTGCTTTCACTATGCTTTAAATACTTTATTGCTTTCACTATGTGCTTATGCTTTAAATACTTTATTGCTTTCACTATGTGTTTATTCTTTAAGTACTTTATTGCTTTCACTATGTGTTAATGCTTTAAATACTTTATTGCTTTCACTTTGTGTTTATAGCTTTCACTATGTGCTTGTGTGATTGGGTATGAAGATCCTAATTGGTCTCAAAGGTTTATGTAAGACTTTCAATAGCATTAACCTCCATGTAATCTCATAAGGAATTGGACCCATGAGAACCCCCTTTTGTTTAATTTCATTATTATATTCTCTTTATGATGATTATCCCCTTTCCTTTTCTATTTGGGTATGAAAATCCTAATTGGTCTTGGAGGTTTATGTAAGACTTTCAATAGCATTAACCTCCATGTAATCCCATAAGGTATTGGACCCTTGAGAATCCCCAATGCTTTAATTTGATTGTTATACTCTCTTTATGATTTTTCCCCTTTCTATTTGGGTATGAAAATCCTAATTGGTCTTGGAGGTTTATGTAAGACTTTCAATAGTATTAACCTCCATGTAATCCTATAAGGTATTGGACCCTTGAGAATCCCTCATGCTTTAATTTGATTATTATACTCTCTTTATGATTTTTCCCCTTTCTATTTGGGTATGAAAATCCTAGTTGGTCTTGGAGGTTTATGTTAGACTTTCAATAGCATTAACCTCCATGTAATCCCATAAGATATTGGATCTTTGAGAATCCCTCATGCTTTAATTTGATTATTATACTCTCTTTATGATTTTTCCCCTTTATATTTGGGTATGAAAATCCTAATTGGTCTCGGAGGTTTATGTAAGACTTTCAATAGCATTAACCTCCATGTAATCCCATAAGGTATTGGACCCTCAAGATTCCCCTTGTCATTAATTGCTTTTTCCCTTTGATTGATCTTGAATATTTTTTTTTTCACATAAATCCTAATTGGTCTTGGAAGATTAGGTAAGTCTTTCAATAGCACTAATCCTTCATATAATCCCATAAGTTATTGAACTCTTCTCTACATTTCTTTCTTTTATTCATGTAAACCCTAAGGTGGTATTGGAAATTATGTAAGCCTTTCAATAGCATTAATTTCCAATCCCATGAGGTATGAACCCTTTCCCTAATCCATCTCATATTGTCATTTCATCATTATTCCATACTTGTCATTTTGATTAAGCACTTTAATTATGTCATAAATTATACTTTGTCATTTGATTAAGTGTTGCACTTATGTCATAATCATTCTATATTTGTCATCTTGATTGTTTCCATTATGTCATAATCATCCATGCTTGTCATTTTGACTAAGTGTTTTAATTATGTCATGTTCACCCCATACTTGTTATTTTTGATTGAAGTGTCGCAAACATGCGATGATCACATGCTTTGAATGTTTATTTGCTTTGATATAAATGTGGTTAAAATATGTACATTTTGCCATGAAAAATTTAAAAAGAAAAAACATGGTAATGTGGGCGTTACAAACGAGATTGGTCCATCCTAAGTTCTATGGCTCGACCTAGTCATGGGACACCATGGTATGAGTCCTTTATATATCGATATGGCTTGCCATTAACACACTATAAGGGATTCTACACATTATAATACCCATAATGTTATGGCATAAAAATTCCCAAATAGAGAATTAATCATCTAAAAGCCTGGTATTTAACAGAACACTTTATTCTTGGAAATCAAGGGTAAAAGGATCCCGAATATAGCACCAAAAATATAATTGTTTGTCCCGGCATTCAATGTTAGGATTTCAAGTGCATCCTACCATTGAATTGCCCGAAACTGTAAAAAATACAAAGATAAAGAAAAGTGAAACAAAGAGTCTAAGCAAAATCAAATGAAGTCGAATTGCATTTACGATTCTTGGTATATTGCGTGACGGAAATTGGGACATTTGTCTCTAATTTAAACCAACATCCATACTAAGCAAACATAAAGGAACACTTGAAGGGAAGTAACCGTTTTCAACGGATGTCGTGGGGTACCTAACACCTTCCCCATGCATAATCTCACCCCCAAACCCATCTTTGGTTCAAAACCATTTTTAATATGTCTAAGCAAGATAAAATCCATTAGACATAAATGCCCAATCAAACCTCAATTTTCCATGATTGGTGGAGACTCCAAATTTGTGCTCACTTGCACACACACATGTGTTCCCCTCACACCCACACACACATTGCATATATAAATTTGCCAATGGGGGTCAACATAGGATAGTTTCCATTTTCATTAATCACGTCATATCATGCAAGCCTCCTCAATGCGGTGGTAAGTGAATCTCATTGTGAAAATGTGATGAGAGAAAGGAAATTCTCCGGTGTTGACAAGGCACAAATGTCCCGAAGTTGTCGGGCGTACATCAATTGGTGATGGACACATTCGACGTGGTCGGTTTTTTTTTCCTTTGTTCCCCTTTTGAATATCTTGTTTCATTTAAGGTTCTTGTTGAAGTAATGGTAGGGTACACTTGAAACCCTAACATTGTTCACTAGAACAATATTAAATTAGGTTTAGCCATGATCAGGACCTCATTTACCCTTGGGTTGCAAGAGTAAAGCGGTCTATCATATGGCAGCTTGGATTAACCTTTTTATTTTTGGGTTTTCTATCCGTATTTGCATACGTTAGGAATTTCCATGATTCGTTGTAGGTACAAGCGAAAGTAATAGTTTTGTTGAGTTTTGATTAATTACATGATTCCATAAAGAATATAACACGCAAACATTCTTTACATGTATTAACGCCGAAATGTATCAACATGAATTGAATACTTGCATCATGGCGTCCTAAAATGAGGCTCGGCCTTAAGATTAGGATGGACTAATCAAGGTGAGTTGTATTGCTTATAGAATAATGTTTTTGGATATTATTAAGGCTTACATTGCAAGTTGTTTAAGTATTTTACATGATTTAAACAATTGCTTATATTATTAAGAGCTTCATTATCTCTCTACAAAATTATCTCTCTTCTGTCTCGAAATTCGAGCCATATTTATAGAAAGTCTCACACAGCATGGTGTCGCGTGGTGCAAATCCACATTGCTCCACGCAGCTTAGTGCTGTGTGAGCTTCTCTAGTTGCTTGCTTCGTTCGTTTTGTCCGATTTCGACGAGATTTTAATGAGTTTTTGGCCCTTTGAGCACTGTTTTTTGGACTGGCAGTTGAGGTTCTTCTGGTGCTCGGATCTGGTCGAAAGTGGTGTCTATGGAAAGCTTGCACTATCTACTTTCCAACGGAACTAACCTTGCGTGATTCTGACTTCTGTGCAAAAAAACTACAGCTCCTGGAAGTAGGGTAGTCGGGCTGTTTCCTACATTTTGAATGGTTTTGTTCCAGTTTTCTAGTACGGATTCCGATTAGCTTGGATAACCTCTTGACGAACCGAAAGAACCTTGTCGTAGAGAAAGTTGCCTTCTTTGAAAAGGCGCAAGCTTTTCGGAAACTCATGGTAAGGATTGGGAAGACTCTGTGCGCAAAGGTGGTACGACGGATAGCCGTTGTTGGCAATTTTCCAGTATTTTGGCTTATTTTCATCGTTTTTCCCGCTTTCGGTTGACCTAGCTCCCGATGTCGGATTTGGGCAAACTTGGTATTTTCGGATTTTGGCTTATCTTTGTTTTAAGGTTAGGGATTTAAAATGGATTTATTTTTTGGTTAATTAAATTAGTTAGTTAAATGAGAAATATTGGTATTAATTTAAAGAACAATGAAGAATATTCCTTTTTAAAAAGAATATTTTGTAACTAAATTGACATCATTAGTCAAACTTGGTCAATAGAGGGCGGAGTGTATTATTTTCAAAAAATGGAGTGAAGTGTCAATTTTCAAAACTAGGATGTGCCGAGTCTAGTTTCACTAAAACAAAAGGGTGTTAGTATAATTTACCCTTTTATTTTTTATTTTTTTATTAGAATTGAAAATATTAGAATTAATTATATTTAAATGGATTCGGGCCCTCGCTTGAATGAGGTTTACTGTCCCGATTTTCAACAAGATTAGGATTTTTGCAAACCCTAAGGAAAATTTTGAAAAATGTGGGCCCTTTCTTTGAATGAGGTCTACTGTCCCAATTTTTGACAAAAATTGAATTTTGGAATATGTGGGCCCTCACTTTGAATGAGGTCTACTGTCCCGATTTTGACCAGATTAGGATTTTTGCAAACCCTAAGGAAAATTTTGAAAAATATGGGTCCTCGCTCTAAATGAGGTCTACCATACCAATTTTTGACAAAATTTGAATTTTGGAAAATGTGGGCCCTCGCTTTGAATGAGGTCTACTGTCCCAATTTTTGACAAAATTTGAATTTTGGAAAATGCGGGCCCTCACTTTGAATGAGGTCTACTGTCCCAATTTTGACAAGATTAGGATTTTTGCAAACCCTAAGGAAAATTTTGAAAAATATGGGTCCTCGCTCTGAATGAGGTCTAGTGTCCCAATTTTTTTTTAAATTTGAATTTTTGGAAAATGCGGGCCCTCACTTTGAATGAGGTCTACTATCCCTATTTTTTACCAGATTAGGATATTTGCAAACCTTAAGGAAAATTTTGAAAAATGTGGGTCCTCCCATCGAACGGGGTTTTGGTCTCGATTAGGTTTTAATATAGGATATTCAAAGCATGTGGGAGAAACCAAAGACATGTGAATATTCTATATTAATTCATGGTATGTGATTAGAGTTTACCTGGCTCGGGGCTTAGGATCCTTGATGGAATTAAGGCTTCATTTATGTGGTCGAGTGAGCTTGGGCTCAACGGGACTTAGACGGCATCTCTACTTTGGGAAACGTGATGGGCATCATGGCTTGGGGATATGAAGGTTATCACAGCATTAGGAAACGTGAAGGGTATCATGGCTATAGGAAACATGAGGGATATCACTGTATTGGGAAACACGAGGGGTTTCACTATCTTGGAAATGTGAGGGATATCACCTTTTTGGGAGA
>BKZX01002559.1:344674-372559 GCA_014362285.1 Fagus crenata
TCACTGCTTTGGGAAACGTGAGGGGTATCACGACCTTGGGAAAGTGAAGGATATCACTATATTGAGAAACATGAGGGATATCAGGGTTTTGGGAAAGTGAGGGGTATCACTGCTTTAGGAAACCTGAGGGATATCATGAGATTAAGAAAGTGAGGGATATCACTGTATTGGGAAACATGAGGGGTATCACAGTTTTGGGAAAGTGAGGGATATCATTGTATTAGGAAACATGAGGGATATCACGGTTTTGGGAAAGTGAGAGGTATCACTGCTTTGGGAAAGTGAGGGATATCACTGTATTAGGAAATATGAAGGGTATCATGGTTTTGGGAATTAAGGGGTATCACTGCTTTAGGAAACGTGAGGGATATCATGACCTTGGGAAAGTGAGGGATATCACTGTATTGGGAAACATGAGGGATATCACAGTTTTGAGAAAGTGAGGGATATCACTGTATCGGGAAACATGAGGGATATCACGGTTTTGGGAAAGTGAGGGGTATCACTACGTTGGGAAAGTGAGGATATCACTGTATTGGGAAACATGAAGGGTATCACGGTTTTGGGAATTGAGGTGTATCACTGCTCTAGGAGATGTGGGAAGTATCATGGCTTTAGGAAAGTGAGGGGTTTCATTGCTTTGGGAAATGTGAAGGGTATGAGGCCTTTGGGAGATGTGAAAGTATATTGTATGCATGCCAATCTTGCAAAATCACACACCAACCACTTGTCCAAAATTTTTCAGAGACGGGAAAATTGCCCAAGTGTGGCATAATGCCTTCTAATTTTTCCTTTTTGCAAACAGATAGGAAAAATTGCCCCAGTGTGAAAAATAAAACTGATGGTAACATCCAAGGATAAATCAAAGGTGTTTCACACATTTTTTCATTCCAGAGGTTACATGGCTTTATTAGGGGGTTGCATGGCTTGCATGGCTTTATCTGGAGGGTGTATAGACTTGACATTGCTTCCTTTGGAGGGTACATGGTTTGGACATGGATTTCTATGGAGGGTGCATGGCTTTGACCTGAATTTCTCTGAGGGGTGCATGGCTTTCTCTAGAAGGCGTATGGCATGGTTTTTCATGGCGGGGTGCATGGTTTGCATGGCTTTATGTGGGTTTACATGGCTAGGCATGGCTTTAAGGTTTCAGTGTCGAATCTTAGGTCAAATATCCTTTTGAGGCCTTATTTGACAAATATCGGGTCTTACGCCTGCTCGCAACCCGGTTCAGCAAATTGTTGAAGGATCGGGACTTACACCTCTACGAGGCCCGAGGATTAGGACTTATGCCTGCATGCGGCTCGAATCATTAATGGGGTCAGGTCTTACACCTCCGCGATGCCAAAAGATTAATGGGGTGTCGGGTCTTACACCTCCGCGATGCCAAAAGATTAATGGGGGGTTGGGTCTTATACCTCTGCGATGCCCGAGAATCGGGACTTATACCTACATGTAGCTCGAGACATTAATATGGGATCGGGTCTTACACCTCAGCAATGCCTGGAAAAGTTGAATTCTAGGGTCAAGTCTTACACCTTGGCAATGCATGGAAAAGTTGGGACTTACGCCTTCACGCAGCCCAATTCAGCAAGTTCTTGAAGGATCGAGACTTACACCTCTATGAAGCCCGAGAATCTTGAAAGGAGACTTTGAATAATGATTTTTCTGGCTATCGAAAAATTGCCCCAGTGTGGAAATGAATCATAAATTTTTGTTGTCTGGTCACAGATAGGAAAATTTTTCTCCAGTGTGGAGTTGACTCAACCAGTTAATGTACTAGGGCTGGCATAACGATCCATTCTTGGTTTTCAATTTTTAGTTTTCTTTGGTTAATCCATTGACAATCTCCAAAATCATCGACCCATTCTGTCGGATCCTTGACAATTTTTCCATGTTGATAACGACTCCATTAAAATAATAACTTTTCCATCCCATGGAAAAATTACCCCAGTGTGAGATTGTATTGATTAGAAAAACCATCTATTAGTGGTTGCATACTTTTCGACGCATTACTTGCATTATGGATAATGGCTCATTGAATTCTCGGGACTTACGGCTACATCCGACCCAGCACATTCTGCATGATGTTGCTTGATAATGATTTTTCCGACCACGGAAAAATTTTTACTATCTGGCGACAGATAGAAAAAATTTTCCCAATGTGGAGTTAACCTGGTTGATTAACCTGCTATGGCTGAAGTGACAATCTACCCTTGGTTTTCAATTTTCGGACCTCTTTGGTTGGTTCATCGATAGTTCTCCAAATCATCAGTCCGTTTGATTGAACATTCGATTCTCATCTTGATGATGGTGACATTCTCTTGGTCTTCGACTTGTCTTGTAATTTTTCCGACCACGGAAAAATTTCCCTAATGTGGGATGCCTTTATTGGGAGGTATATCTACTCATCGACCGCCAGTTTGTCGGTTTCTGGTCTTCCGTTGGATCTGTATACTTTTCTATCAAGTTTCATGTCCATGGTGGGAGATTTTCAATCTAAAACTTCCGAATACCACCCACAGTTTTGATGGAAGTTGTCATAGTAGCTTGGATTGGACTGGACTTGGTTTTTCAGGAGGTTGCATGACTGGGCACATCTTTTTCTGAGGCTGCATGGCTCGGCATGGCTTTATCTGGATTAGAGGGTGAAGTAAATTTCATAGTTTGTTGCAATTTTGAACAAAATGCTCTTTTTGGAATTGATTTGACGATTTTTAAAAATGTTCCCAATTCAAGATTTCGAGGGCTGTTTTTTAGAAAATCATTTGCAAATCTTTTTGTTCATGGAAAATCATTAAAGAGTTCAATCTTTTGAAAATCCTTTATATGCATGCACTGTCTGAGAGAGGCTAGACAAAACCTTATTTCCTTTGCGATTAATGGGTGTCTTTACTTAATAACCATCCCTTACCGAGAATAGAAAGCATGATCTCTCAGGTTAATCTATTTGGCATTATCTTGGGAACTTCCAACTGAGCTTTTTATTCTTTTTGTTTCTTTTGAGTTAGGATAAGGCTTCAAACATTGAAGTCACTCTTTTTGGGCCCTAAGGCCGTGGTGCAAAGTGGATGATCCCTTTGTGAGATGTGATCTCTTGAAGGTGTGTGAGTTAGATTCTATCATTACCTGTTTTTTACCAAGAGTTCATTGCTTCATGACCAACCAATCATTGATGATCAATGAGGTCTTTATTGGCTTGGAACGTGGCCTTGGGGTTTAAAGGGTGCTTGAAACGAAGAATATAAGGCTCAAAATTTCTTTCATATGGTTTCCTTGGCACAAACACTTTAGACTAAACAGTTGTTCCTAGTTAGGAAGGACTTTCAAAGGACCATAATATTGGGCTTTGGTTCTCCTAAGCTTGTGGGAGGAAAGTTTGGCTCTGAAATTACTTGAAGGGTTTTCCTAAAGTCAAGGATTACGCTCCATTAATCTCACTTCATTAAGCACTTTGTGCCTAATCTTGCACTCAATTTGAGCAATTCACTCTCAGTTTACTCAATTTGACTTTCTATTTGTTCCCTTGTCTCTTCAGGCTGACTCTCTGCTTGGTTTTTGGATTTGGTCCTTTTTATTATTAAGGGCTTCACATTGATTCGACTTTGTCTCTTTCCCTCTTTCTTTCTAAGGGACTCACTTGATTGACTTGGTTTCTTTCAAAAGTCTCATTCACTCAATTTGTTCGCTTTTATCTAGCATGGGACTCTCACAACCATTTAACCTTCCCTAGTGTGGGGGGGTAATCCTTGACTGGTTTTTCATAGAAAAGAACGAACAGGGTTAACTTGGCTAGCAAGTGGTATTTTTCTACAAGTAGGAAGATAGTAGAATGGAGGCCTTTTTCATCATCCTAGGTACTAACTTCTTAGCCTAGAGAGCTTCAATGCCATTTCATAGATTCGAGTGAAATTTAAAAAAAAAAAAAAAAAACATATTCCTCTGATCAAATGGGTTCACAAGGAGTATAACTGTTTGGATAGTAGAAACAATGCCTCTATCATTTCATATCCGATCAGCTAATCAGTGAAGCTTGAACTTTTGGTCCCTTATTGGTTTAGGATCACACCAACATTGATTATGAAATGTGGAAATTGTGTGTGAAGGGTTAAGTGTTTCACGTGTTTTGGAAGAAGTGTTTTGGCATGGGTGTTCAGAGAACACACGCCACTTCTTCTTAGTAGTGGATGGTCATTTTATTTGGACACCTCATTCTCCACGGATGGAATTATGGTGTTGACTCGTCCTTCTCATGGATGCATGCATTCCAAAACAAATCTTTTTTTTTTTTTTATTTATACATTTTTTATTTTGAAAAATCTGTACAAGATTGCAACAAACCTACTCAACAAGGGTGTGGGAAGGTTTATCGGAGAATGTGTGATTGGGTTGGGGTGAGCATCGTCGATCCCGAGCACTTGTCGTGTTCTATCTTCAATGGGTGACATTCCCAATATCAGGCAAACCTTTCCAGGGTTCGGATCCAACTGTTTGAAGCTTCCACATGAAAACAATCCATTTTTTAGTGTGTCTTCTTTTGATCTACCAAAATTATTCCATGAAGTCTGTGTCTTAGCTCGCTTGCGGTCAGCCTAGGCTTGACATTATGTTCTTAGTTTGGACAAGAAGAATTCATGGGTGACCAAATTCATTTCTTATGTTTCCCTGATTCCAACATCGTGTTATCGGGACCTTCAGGGTGAGATGCTCGCAGACCATCATTTGACTATAGCATAGTTGTCCTGATGCAGTTGCCATAAGTTTCTTTGGATGGTCTAAGTGTGTCATTCAGGTCATGTGCACTCTGTAAGGCGAGTCATGGCTTTGATGATTGTGTTTGCTGGGCGTTCAAGGTGAATGGATCACGAACCATCGTTTGACAGCTGCTACAGCTTCCTGAAGATCAAAATGGAAGGTGTTAGTGAAACATCTAGCCTTCATAAAAACCTGATAAAATTGGAAGTATTTTGGTCCTCGATCGTTGGAGACACCCGTGTCTACTCCCTTTATTGGTATTCTGGCCTTTGTCAACCTTCCTCAAATATGGTGCTCTTGCGTAGCTTGAGTAAGTCATCCAAGTCTTATGTACCTTGGGAGTCGCTAGGCGAGTCATTGCTTTGATGATTGTATCCTCAATGCTTTAGGGACAAAGTCCTGTCTTTGGTATTTGGTTATCCACCTGCTTTCCCATTGTTGACACAATTCGAAACAACGTGTCTAGGTGTACAATCTCGGCCTAGTTGTACTTTTGAAAGCTGCTCATGATGGGGGATGCCAAGTGAATGACAAGATCACCTGATGAATTGTGAAGGAGTTCCGCTTAGGACTCTATATGGAGTCTTATGATGTGGCTGTAACTGAAAGCCACATTACCTTCTAGGACGAGAGAAGGATCGTGCAAAAAGTTGCCCTAGTGTAGCATTTTTCACGATCACTTGATCATCTCAAACTTCTTGTTGAAATGGACTCCAAATCTTGGATAGTTTTCTTGCCACTAACCCTTACTTGGGTAAGGAATCGCTCACAAACTCTGCTCTTTGCTCTTGACACAACATTGTTTGAGGTATGATGGTAAAGTGACCTGGTAGCTCTTCCAATTGATAGGTTTTCAAAGAGTCTTGTTCTACCGTGGTTCCGAAACATTTTCCAATATAAGGCACTTGCTTTCTTTGGTTTGCCCTATTTCTATTGCTAGGATTAGATCGAAGGCTCACTCGAGTTGCTTCGGTGCATGCTTGATAAAGACCTTGACTTGTCAGTTTAATGTTTCCAATGATCGTAAGATGATAGTTAGGGAGACATGGATGGCGAAACATCAGGAGTTGAAGACTCCTTTAAGATCACACATGTTTCTCCTACAAATGTTGAAGGAAGGGAGCCATGTTAGGATAAATAGGTCTTTCATGAGACAAAACAAATATGTTACTAAATACAAGGTCATCATTGCGCATGGCACTCATAAGGTTTGTTCTAGGCTCAAAGTGAGTTTCAAAACTTACTATTACAAACCATAATAACAATCCAGAATAGTCCTAAAAGAAAATACAAACACAGCAAGAAATAAAAGTAAACCGATGTCTTGTCTTGTCTTGAAATTTCTTTCTTGGTGATGAAGAATTCTCAGGTTCTAGTGCCCCCTTGAATAGATTCCCTGATTGCTCAATCAGTTTGATCCTTTGATGGCTCACGGCTATGGGAGTCAACTGTCGACTTAATCCTCTCAACTGTTAACTTAATCCTCTTTGTGTGGATGGTATGCATATTTGGCTTCCTAGGTTGGACCACAACGAGACTTCGAGTTCCAAACGACCAAGCTCTTGTATCTTTCGCTTGAGTGTCATGTATTTTTGGGTAGGGTGGTCGGCTTTCTCCTTATCAGAACTGCACAGATCATCTGGATTACAAGACCTCTAGGTGAGCTTTGGTTGAACCTTAGGCACTGTAGGCTTCCTTGCCTCTGAGAGTGTTGGTAGTGTGGACAAATGTACAGGTTGAATGTTGCAAGTAGTGGGTCCTTGAGACTTAAAAGAAGGGATGGTTGTTCATCTTTTACCTCAACTTTGTGATGCTCTGGAGACCATGCAATGATAACACTTGGAGTGAATCCCTCATTGATTCTAAGGATCCCATAATCAACGAGGTCTTGTACCTTACGCTTCAAAGCATGACAATCCTCTAGTGAATGGCCAGGTCTTCCAAAATGGAACTCACATTATTTGGATGAATCATGAAGATGCTGAGGGCTTTGACTTAGGAAAACCGGCGAGATTAACCCTTTTCCAACAACCTTGGGTAGAGCTCACCCATAGGCATAGGTAATGTGCGAAATTTTCTCGGTTCCATCTTTAGCTTCACTGAGGAAGAAAGGTTTCAGTTGGATTGGTATTGTCCTGTGTGGAGCATAAGAGTTTCTCCCTTTCGGTGTCTCTCCGTTCCCCTTTTGCTTGGTGACTGTGTACTTGTCTGTCCTATAGGAGAGTGAGAGGCAAGCCTTCTAATTACCCTTCTGTCATCTTTCGGCAAGGTGCCTGTAAGGGTGATTAGCTGGTGCATTGATTGGACCATTTCATCGAGTTGTTTCTCTAGGTACTCAACTCCCTCAGCCATATCCTTGGGTGCATGCCGCGTATGACGATGAGCTTCCTTAGGCTTTTCTTTCAGGATGACAACTTTGTTAATCAAACATTGAACCCTTTTCTTGGATTCTTCATTCTTCTTCAAGGAATGCCCATTTGCATCAGAATGGGAGTCAATTTCATCTCTTTGGTCCCCAAGAACTAAAGCTTCCTCGCTTTTCTTTTCCATTCATTGAAGATCCAAACAGTCAAGTGTTGACTCGGTGTTAAAATGGTATTGAGCTAAAAAGGCATCTGCCAAACCTTTCCAATGAGTGATTTCCTCTAGTTGTAAGAACCAGGCGGCTACATGACCAGAGAGGCTTTCCTGAAATGTCATAATCAAAAGGGGCTCGTTCCCAGCATAGGGAGCCATTGTCTAACAATAAATCTACAGGTGGAGCATGGGGTTCTCGTTCTCACTAAACTTCTCAAACTTTGGGGCCTTGAACCCGTGCGACACTGTCAGGTTAGGAAACCAAGACATATCAGAGAAATTGGTTCTACCAAAGGAGTTTAGGCCGAGTGTGAGCTTGTCCTTCTACTTTAGATCTTCGATCTTACTATCAACCTTGGAAACCTTCTTGGCAAACTGATCCTCATTGTCTTCAGGTTTCAGTGGTGGCTGTGCTGGTAAATCCGAATTGGTGAGTGGTTGTCCTTCTGATTTTCCTCTAGGTACCTCAGTATCAACTGTCTGCACTTCGTTTTCTACACCACACTTGACCATGAGATGTACAAGGTTGAGGAGTTCATTGAGCTTTTCCCCTAACATGATCCTACGGGCTTCTTGTGAATCTGATTCGCTTGCTTCGGTTGCCATTTGGGATCGAGTTCTGATTAGGCTTCTTGTATGTATCGGTTCCTTCTTATTTATGCTTTCCTGTAAAATTGGACAAGTAGAAAGGGATAGAGGAGAATCTGGGGTACAATGTGATTGCAAGTGTAAACATGGGGGAAACAAACAAACTGTCATAACCTCATTTTTACCCTAAGGATTTTCTCGGGAATTCAGCACGCAAACCAAGGCAGCCCGATTAATGCAAGAACCGGTTGAAAATACCCTAACATGTGGAAATCCGTCAATCCAACACTGCGTTTCAAGGATAGTAGGATTTTGATGAGTTTGACCAGGTTTGACCAAGTTTGACCGAAGCCATGGCTAAGCTCCATCGAGAGTTGATCGACCATTTTACCGTCATTGGGAAGAGTACATGAAGACCTTCAATTTGATAGTTCACGGGCCCGAAACGGATCTAAAACGAAGGAGTTATGGCCAAATAGCGAAAAAAGGCCTAATACTTAGTGAAATTTCGCTAAGTATTTTGGACTTAAAGAGACCCATTTTGAACCTGCCTTTGTGCGTAGAGTCTTCTCAATCCACTCCATGAGTTTCAAGAAAGCAGGTATCTTTTCGAAGATAAGAAGTTTTCCTAGAAGCAGGTTCTCTCGGCTCGACAAAAGCATACCCGAGTTGCCCAGAATTAGCACCGGAAAACGGACTGCCAACAAGGAAACCTCTCTGGTAGCCCCTATTCTGAAGCCCACAGTTTCGCAACTGGAACTTAGAATGACACAAGATTTGTGCCATGGGAAAGTAGACATTACAAGCTTTCTGGAAATACCAAGTTTGCCCAAATTCGACATCGGGAGCTAGGTCAACCGAAAGCGGGAAAAACGACGAAAATAAGCCAAAGTGTTGGAAAATTGCCAACAACGGCTATCCGATGTACCACCCTTGCGCACAGCGTCTTCCCAATCCTTACCATGAGTTTTTGAAAAGTTTGCACCTTTTCGAAGAGAACAACTTCATCTACGACAAGGTTCTTTCAGTTTGTTAAGATGTTATCCGAGCAATGTGGAGTTGCTCCACGCAGCACCATGTTGCGTGAGACTCTCTATAAATATGGCTTGAATTTCGAGACAGAAGGGAGACAATTGGTAGAGAGATAACGAAGCTCTGTTCAGCTAGAGAGAGAAACACTCAAAAATCGAGAGAAACACCGTTATAATCGAGAAATTGGGTTAGAACCTCGAGCCATTTTCATCTTCTTCCAAGCCCGAGTCCCAAACCAGGGAAGGAGCTCCTCCCAAATTCCGAGCATACCGAATCTGGGACCCTTGGGTCAAGTCATCCGTTTCTAAGCCGGAGTGCCGCCCAATTTTCTGAAGATCCGAGCTCGATCCTCACCACTACGCGGAAGCACTGCCTAATTTTCAACTCTACACTAGGTGAGTTTCTATGGTGAGTTCTTAATTAGGAATATGACATGATTAGGTAACTTCTATGATCATGTATCTAAACTTGCCTATTCTACCATGCTTGTATCAATTCTTGCATTTTTACCCCATTTCATCATTCTTGATTTTATGCCTAAACCTTAGAAGGTACTTCTAAGTTTCTTTGTGTATCTCATACATTTGCTACATGCCACATTCACTCATTTTCATTTTCATATGCTTGACATATGCCATATCCATGTGTACTTAAGCCTAGAATCCATTTCTAGTTTACCTTTCTTAACCATTTCTAATATGCTTTGAATACATTTCATATCTCTTTATGTATATGTTTCATTGAATTCTAGCATGCATGCCTAGTTCCTTTCTATGCTTAATGTGTATAAATAAGCCTTTTTATATGACTGTGAGAACCACGGCCCTAAAACCATCCTTTTTTAGATGAGGGTCTAAACATGGTTCCCAAAATTGGGATTTTCACTGTTTTCCATTCTAAACTTTAGGGGAATTTATAATGGGGTGGCCACCTAACTTTTATAAAAAAAGCTAAGAAAAAAGTACATCTTTTATTGATTGAATAAATAATACAATGGTTTGGAAAAGAAATAAATTACAATATTTTGCCCTAGATACAATCTAAGAAAACAAAATACAAGACTTTAGTCCTAAATACAATCTAAAAAATAAAGTAAATAAGATACGTAAACTAATCTAATCTTCCCCTAAGATTAGGATTTGAGGGCTAGGGGATTGGATGGAAAGGTGTTAGGCACCCATCCAACCTGACCTAAGTCAGTCTCTAAGGATCCATTAGTCTAAGTTCACAACCTGAAACAAACCATACTCATATTTGATTCATATCATCATAATACAACATGCAATGAAAAATTAAATAGTGATTAATCATCAAGCAATTTAAATAATTTAAGCACACATCTCACATGAAAAAGAAAATTTAAACTTGTTGTAATTTTAGTACAACATGTTAGAAAAATCAAATTTGCATCGTTCACAAAACGGAAACCAAAAACAATGCAATTTAGCAATTGTACATTAAAATTAATCAAGTAATTTTAATTAAAACCTAATCATGCATTCTACACAATTAAAATAGCTGCATTAAATTAAAAAAGAAAGAATTGTACCTTTTGGGATGCAACCTCTTGAATTAGTGTCTCAGATTGAATTTGATTATGGTGGGATGCGACCTCTTGATGGAGAATACGAAATCCAGTCTTGAAAATTATTCTTAGAGAAAAACCGTTAAATTTGATTAAAAGAGATTAAAAATGAAATTGAAAGATTGGAAATAGAGATTACAAAATATGGCTTTTGTAATCTCTGGACTTGAATATAAGAACACACTTGTCTTTTTATTCCAAAGTCTAACCCTTTGCAAAAATTCTCCTTAATTTTGCTTAGGATTGCTCTGACTAATTTTTCCAACCCCCAGTTAAAATGAGAATATTTTCTATTTATATGACAGCCCTAAAATTAATCTACCCACGTTTTGGATCTCATGGGAGTGCATTTGGGTTTTAGAAATTGGATATACTTCATGAAAATCCCGAAATTCTAATTGATTTTTAGGCCCTGATTGGAGATGGTCATTAGACGTATATTTATAGCCCATCATGTTAGCTTGCCAGCCCAATTTGAATCAACTTAATTGGATAAGTGAGTCAAAAGTTATGGTCGAAACACCAATCAGTGTACATGCTGGAATCCAAATCTGAATTGGGCTTTGGATAATTCCAGGTTTTTTCACCTTTGGTCAACTTCTAGTGGATTTAGAAGTTCTTCTTTGGCTGAATTCGAGATTTCTTAATTTTCATCAATTTATTAATAATTAATATGATAATTATTAGTCAAAATAATTATCTCATTAGTTAAAAATAAATCAATTTAAGAATTATCCGTTGATGAATATCTTGTGCATGAATACTTACCATTTTAAGGTATTCTAAACCAATAGGAATTATTTATTAATTGATTTAATTTAATCCTTTAGAGGACCAATCAAATTAATTAATAAGTAATCCTATGCATGTGAGCTTATGATAAATATCATTTCAACCAATCAAATTTATTTCCTTAATAAAATCTTGGTTTTTAATCCGATTTTCAATCCGAAAAATGCATTCTCATTCTTAATTCAATTTTGATCACTTAAAATATGATTTTAAATTTATGGACCAACTTTGAATTTTCAAGCTTGTGAAATTACCATTTTACCCTTTATGCATTAAAGTGTAAAAAAGTAAAATTAATGGTTGCAAAATGGGGTGTCAACAGATGCCCCTCATTGGTGGAATTTATGTAATAAATAAACACCAATGCACGTACGACATCTCATTTTGTGACCATTAATTTATTCACGTGATGATATAATGCCCTCAGATATTTATGGGAATGCAACTCTGCAAAGTTGTCCTAAAAGAGAAAGCGTGAGAATACAATTCCACAGAATTGTCTCAAAAGGGAAGGTTTCGAGAATACAATTCAGTTGAATTGCCTCAAATGAAGTGTTTTGAGAATACAATTACACAGAGTTACCTCAAAAGAAATGTTTTGAGGATACAATTCAGTAAAATTGCCTCAAATGGAATGTTTTAAGATTACAATTCTGCAAAATTGCCTCAAAGGAAATGTTTTGAAAATACAACTCCGTAGAGTTGCCTCAAAGGAAATGTTTTGAGAATACAACTCCACAAAGTTGCCTAAAAGGAAAGTGTGGGAATATAACTCCGGAAAGTTGCCTCAAATGAAATGTTTTGAGAATACAATTCTGCAGGATTGTCTCAAATGGAAGTGTGGCAATAAAACTCCTGAGAGTTGTCACAAAGGGAAGTGTTTTGAAAATACAACTCCACAGAGTTGCCTAAAAGGAAATGTTGTTGGGATAGAACCTCCGCAGAGTGTCCCAAGAAGAAATTTTGTTGGATGCAACCTCCTTAGAGTGCTCTAGGAAGAGATGTTGTTTTGATAACATTGACTTAGGGTCATAATTATAATCTTGAATTTTTTACTCAGGGTCAAATTTGATTTTCAACTTGGGGTCGAACTTTTTTATTTTTTATTTTTCATTTGGATGATGACTTAGGGTCAATTCTTGATTTTTGACTTAGGGTCGAATTTTAATTCTCTTGATGATGACTCAAGGTCAAGATTCATTTACGTTTGGCTTTCAGTGGATGACTCTAGGTCAAGAATTTCAATTTTGTTGGTACGATTCGAGGTCAAGGTTTAATCTTTGATTGGTGACTTGGGGTCAGGAATTAATTTTGATTGAGAGGTGGTTTGCTCGACTTTGAGGCTTAAATGATTGATTTTGGAGATTGTTTTTAAAGTGCTTATGAAGATTTGTCCATGAGGAAGTTCTTCCATGAAGATTTTTTGTTGTTAGCATTTTTTAAGATTCTCATTGTGAAGAATTTTTTATTCTTGGAGATTTTTTTTTAATGTTTTTCTTTCTTTTTTTTAACTTTTGTTCTTTGAGATTTTTCCATTGTGAAGATTTGTTCAATGCTCATCTTGAGGCTTAAAAAATGTTTTAGTTTGCTCGTATAAAGGCTTAAAATCTTTGTGTTGGTTATTTGACTTAGGGCCATTAGCTTAGGGTTGGATTTCAAAATGGATGCTAACTCAAGATTGGAGCTTGGAATTTTGATTGACTCAGGGTCAGATTTGAAGTTTGAAATGATTTTTCGATTTTGGTTATTTATTTGGGATGGCTTTTTGCACAACTGAGTTGATTTTGTTGTATGTTGACGTGTCTCTGAAATTTTGAGTTTGGTTATTGCTTTGTGATCATGGGTATGATTGGGTTTGTTTGATTGAAATGGTATGGCCAAATTGGATTGGTTTTGCTGAAATTTTGCAACTTTTGAGGCCAATGATCCTTTTTTTTTTAAAAGAACTTTGTTTTGTTAATTTTCTTAGCTTGGTTGATTAAGTTTGAGATGGATAGCTGTTTTGGATTTGCTCCATTTGGTTGAGATTTCATGATTTGTTAACTTGGCGCAATTGTTCTGCTTTTGGATTGATCAATTGATTCAAGTTTGAAACTTTTGTTTAAATTTGAATTTGTTTGCTTTGAGCTGGAATTGCTGTTTGTGGTGATTTTTAACTTGGTTGATCAATTTTAAGTCTTGATTATGTGGAGTTAAGTTTGGTTAATATCTCGTTATTTCATGGTAGTGTGGTGTTTGATTTGGTTCTCTATTTTAGTTTTGATAGCTTCGTTGTCTTTGTGTTAGTGGGTGTTTGAGGAAATTAATCCTAGGAAGCAGAAGTTGGTTCAGTACACTTTGGATGTCGATAAGGTTAAATTTGATTTGTCGCAAGACCCTGAATGTCATGGGTTTCGTTATGTGAATGTAGAGGTGTTTTGTCTTGCTTAAGGCATATGTGGTTAGAAACATGTACCTTAGCTTTTGAATGCTTACCTGGCCTTCTTCTCTTTTGATGATGACAGCTTTTTCCTTGGAGGATTGAGTTTGGTGTTTCCATTGGGGAATGATATTTTGATGAAATGTGACAACATTTTTTGGAGTGGACTCTTGTTGATGGATGGTCCATTGGAGTGACTTTGATAACCTGCAAGACACAACAAACAAACTCTTCTTTGATTGTCAGTTCAGATGAGTGGGACCAAGTCTATGATAGACTGCCTACGTAACTCTTTTGGGAGGATCAAGTTGAGACGTAGTTCAAGAAATTGGACCTATCCATAAGGTCTTTCAGATGATTGGGATTGAGTCTTTGATGGATTGCCTACGTACCTTTTTTGGGAGGATCAAGTCCAGACGTAGTTCAAGAGACCAATCCAAAGGTCATGTAGGTAATTGAGACTGAGTCTTTGATGGACTGCCTACGTACCTCTTTTGGGAGAATCAGGTCAAGTCGTAGTTCAAAAGATTTGACCTATTCAAAGGTCGTTCAGATGAGTGAGATCGAGTCTTTGATAGACTGCCTACGTACCTCTTTTGGGAGGATCAGGTCGAGACGTAGTTCAAGAAAATTGGATGACATTAGTCAACCAATGTGATGATGAAGACTTCTGATCAAGTTTGCATGGTGATTTCAAAATGAGCTTATTCAAGAGAAATTTTTAAAATGAGCTGAATTTTCCTTTTAAAACTTTGTGGTGTAGAAACCTTTCTTTGCAATGTGGTGTTCTTGTCAGTTTTGAGAAAAATCATTTTTCTTTTTTCAAATGAGCAAAAGGTAGTCCGTTCGAATAGGTCTTTTTGTTGATCATGACATTAGATAGCGAACCATTCTTTTTTATTAGGAAGGATCGAGGTCATTGAATTCAAGTAAACAACCTTACTTTTTTACTTTGAGCATTATGAGATTGAATCTATAAAGACAATCAAAGAATGTGCATGATAGTGCTTGAGGGTATTCACTAAGAATAATCAAGGGGAATGCCTCTGATTTAGGAATTCTTTTCATTTGAGATTAAATAAAGGGAGTGCGCCTAGTTTGAGAATTTTTCCTATTTGAAAGAAAACAAAGGGAGTGTCCCTAATTTGAGAATTTTTATTTGAGGAAAAATAAGGGGAGTGCCCTTAATTTGGGAATTCATTTCTGTTTGATGACAAACAAGAGGAGTGCCCCTAGCTTGGGAATTTTTATTTAAAGCAAATAAGGGGAGTGCCCCTAATTTGAGAAATTTCCTTTTTAAGATCTTTTGCCAATAGCGCTTGACTACCTCGGGCTTTCTTTCTTTTCAATCTTAGAGAAACTATCACAAGAGTTGTGCTTAAAAACTACAAAGACTTCAAGGAGGTCTTTATTCATAGGTTGTAATGTAGGTCGGGTTCAGGTATTTGAAATGAAGGATATATAAAAGGCTCAAAATCCCTTTTTGGATATTTCCCTAATTGTGCATTACTTAAAACTCAGATATTAGAGGACTTTTCTCCCTTTTTATCAATGCTTGTTTTTGAATTGGCTTCTTGAAAGTCTCTTCTCACTTTCCTTTCTTTATTTCATTTAGGTGGTTCCTTTGTGTCAACCTATTTTTTCAATTCCCTTATTTAACCTTTCAGCTTTGATGAACTCTCATTTTTGGTTTTGAAGGAATTCATCTTCCTCTCTTCAAGCTTTCATCTCTCTTCTTTGAGTTTTTTTTTTTTTTTTTTTTTAAATGAAACCCTTACTTTTACCTAGGCCACCCTTTTGGGTTTTCAACCTACTGGGTTACCCTATTTTTGCCTAGGTCGCCCATTCGGGTTTTCAACCTAGCGAGTCTCTCTTCTTCTTTTTTGAAATTTTCTTCCATAGTTATTTGCTTTGTCATACACTCATGTTGCTCCTTGTCAGATTTAGCTTGTTGGACTCTCATGTGAGCTTAACATGAATCTCTCCTAGTAAATGTGAATAAGGATTTCATATTTGACCTTTCTTCAAGGTGGGTCTCGAGCATGCTCTTATTCACCTCACTTTCTTTTCAATCTTTGGTACATTTGTACCTCCTTTATTGGTTCTTTTGCAGAGGAGCATTGGGTTTAGACTCCTCCTCAAAATGAGTTTTGAGTATGTGCACACTTGATTTTTCTCACCCTTGGGTTCAAGTTTTTATTATTGGTTTTTGAAAAAAAGGCTAACTGTATAGGCTCAAATGCGCTAGCAATGGATTAATTTGTGACAAGTTAATTCTAGGATGATGTGGTCTAGCCAAAGATGGCCTCCAATCCCTAGTAATGCTAGTTTATCGGCACAAAAATATGACATCTCATGATAGACTTCTCTTAGAGTAAAAAGAAGTAACAACCCGTTGTTGTGACATCAAAATTTCTCAAAACAAGATTTTGCACTTTAATCAAATGACATGAGATTTTTCCCTTGATTGCATTTAGGATATCTTTCCCTTTTGTTCTAAATTATGAGCAAAGATCCTTACATGAATTAAATGAAGTTAATCCCTTCTTTATGCAAATTGATTGGTAAGGCTATGGAATCTCATGATTTGCAAAAAAAAATTATCAAAGATATTTCTTTATGCACAATTTGAAAATATGTTTTGAAAATTTTGAATTTTACTCACTCTAGAAGAAGAACGATTCTTGATCTTGAAAGAATACCTTCTTTTGAAAAACAATCCACAAGTTTTTTTTTTTTTTTTTTGAATATGCATATTTTGAAAACCAGCAATGGTTGGAGATCATGCCTATTGAGTATTGGATGAATGGATGGGCTCTTAGGCTTTGGGCCTTGAGGAGATTCGGAGTCATTAGGGGCCTATGCCCCTACTTCAGAACTTTTCATTGAAGGCAACTTAAGGGCCCATGCTCCTAGTTGGACAGAGAGAATTTTTTTTTTTTTTTTAAAAAAAATGAAAAATGAAAACAAAAAATTCAAACAAACATTCCTATGATAAGTTCAGAGTCAAAACCTAAGCAACATGTTCCTAAGAATTCAAATGAGCAAACATAATGAACTTAAACAAAAGAAAGATAGAAAAACCCCATGGATGAGATCTTGGCTTGGGAGCTTGTGGAGTGATCACTTGGCTCAAGAGAGGTTGAATTAGCCACCTGGTGAAGATGGATTAATGATATTTTGGTCAATGAGGTCTCAGATGGCATGACCGGTCCCTTGAGTTCTCCATAGCATTGTTGGAATCTTCTTGGTCCATTGAGAAATTTGATGATGAACAAACTAGGCTAGGCTTTCTTCGAATTGATCCTTCGACAGTCAAACTTGATTCTTGTGGGCCTTGGAGCAATGATGTTGGGCTTTTGACTTTTCTTGTGAAGTGAATTCATTTATCAATTTTGTACATGATCACCTTTACATTGTGTGCACTTAGACCCATTAGCCATATGGACCATGAGTTTCAAACTTGTACTTTCTTTCACAAAGTCTCATCAGTGGACCATTAGATTTGAGCTTTCATTCATTTGGTTCCGAACAAAAATCATGAAGGCTTCGATCATTACACTCTGGGCTTTAATCCAACAGGATCATGTGAACCTTAAACATCAGGCTTGGACCTTTTTGTTTTGCAAAATGACTGAATGGGTTCCAAGTGTTGGACTTGGGTTTTGAATTTATTAAAGTCATTTGGGTCTCAAATATGACTTAGGTCTTGATTCCAACAAGGTCATGAGAGCCTCAAGAGCTGAACTTGAGGTTTGATTAAAAAACAAAGGTCATGTGAACTTTAAGCTTTAGGTTTGGACTTTAACCCATTCAGGAAAAATCAGGTGAGCTTTAAACCTTGAGCTCAGGCTTCAATTTAAGCAAAGTGATGTAAACCTCAAGCCTTGGGGTTGGGCTTTAATTCATGCAAGGTCAAACTTAAGTTCAAGAAAGGTCATGTCAGCCTCAAGCCTTGAGCTTGGGCTTCAATTCAAGTGAAGTCATGTTGGTCTTAAGCCTTGGGCTTGGACCTTTGATCCAATCATTGTCTTGTTGCATTAGGTATCATTTTATCAAAAAATGGGCCAAGCTTTGGACTTGGACTTTCACTTTTCATGTTATGTTGGATTCCTAAACCATTCTTTAAGCATAGGCCTAAGAGTATGACTTGAACTTTTCCTCTCAAAATGATCAAGTGGGCCTCAAGTACAAGACTTAGGCTTTTTTTTGTTTTTTGGAAATGACCAAGTGGGCCTCAAGTATAGGACTTGGGCTTTTCTTTTCAACATGATTGGATAGAATCATGTGACTTTTAATCTCTTTAAAGCCATGTGGGCCTAAAACTTTGGACTTGATTGATTTTTGCCTTCAAAAAGTGATTGGTTAAGAAACTTTTCTCTTTTGGGCTTTTATTCACTTCAATGATGGCTTTTAGTTCTTTTAAGTTCATGTGGACTTCAAAAATTGGACTTGAGCCTGGGCTCACAAAACATCCAAGTGGGCCTCAAGAATTGGACTTGGGCTTAGGTTCAAACAAGAGCAAACAAGGCCTCAAGTGTTGGACTTGGGCCTAAGTTCAAACAAAAGCAATCATGAATGCACGCTTTATCGGGTTGGGCCATCCTAGAGGAAAGATCTAAATGGGCTTTTACATGAGGGTGAAAGGTAGGCTAAAAGGTTCCCCACTACTTGGGCTCAACATATCCACCAATCGCATGCAAGGGGCATCGATGGTTCTCTGTATGTTTCACCACTTTATACCAACTCAAGAGGGTCGAGGGTACATATTCGTGGGGTGGTAGGTTGGCCAAGGATACCCTCATCCAAGGGGGACCGTGATCCAAGGCTAATACTACCGTGGCTTCCGAGCTAACATACAATGCAAGATCACATATGAATGCATGACATACAAAATGACAATTATCAAAGCGAGTAAAAAACAATGCAAACAACTTGTGAACTATAGACTAAGTGTCACGACTCAAATCCGGAATATGATTCGGAGTTGGACCGGCATGCTAATACCAAGCATGTGCCTGATATTAACACGAACCAACTAAAAGGAGTATAAAAATTTTTTCTTCTTTCTTTTCTCTCATCCTGATTCTTTAACTTCTTCTTGAGGTTGAGAATTCCCAATACTATGAACATATTCCTTTACAAACGAATGAGTATACAAGTCCACCTAAAGGAAGTGATAGTAGTCAGAGCATCTATAGCTGTTTATACAAAATACATCAGTATGTGGACATAATAACTCTCATACAGCGGAAGACTATTTTAACCTATACATCACTTCTGCTTTATTTACATAAAACTCAAAACATCTAAGACTTGTTCTAGATACCACTAAATTGCTCCTCCATACTGAGACTCTTGGTTGCACTATAAAATGTTCCTGCAATCTAAGCAATCCACTTTGCTCAGTAAGGGAGGCGTGATATGAAAATTTAACAGTATGCATGAATGCATGATAAACAGAATAATCTTTGTGGATATGACTTGCGTATAAACAGTTCATGCTAAAATGGTTTTATGAGTTTCTTGAACATATGTGTTTCATATTGATGAACATAATATCTGATAACTTGTAAGGCATAATATAACTATTGAAATCTGAACATATAGCATGATTCCTTTATATGTAAACTAAACATGTTCCCTTAAACTGTTCTGAAGAGAAAACTTATCTCATACTATTGCATAAAATAGCAAAACTATATGGAACATGTAACTGAACTTTATCTTTAAGACTTTGCCCCTTGTGACCTTACTGGTGCCATGTCTACAGGGTATGAAACCCCTCGTGGCCTTCTTGCCAGTCTACAAAGATCTGAAGATCCCCTCATGGCCTGGGTTGCCATATCTTCAGGGAATACAACCCCTCGTGGCCTTACTTGTTGCCGGTCTACAGGGAATAAAACCCCTCGAGGCCTGCTGCCATGTCTTTAGGGCAAACGATCCCCTCGTGGCCTTGGGTTGTCAGTCTACAGGGCATCACACTCAAAACTATTTTAGGTGTTCATAAAACATATCATGCTTATTTATTTTTCAATCTCTCTCTTGCCTTACTAAGCCAAACTTTATAGCATATCCACAACTTGCTTCTAAAATCTGTCTTAACTGTACTAACTTAAAACTGTTTCTAAATCAATGCACGTTTTCTTTATAAACAAATATCAAACTGAGTTTACTGAAAGCATTGATAAAACATATATAGATATATTCTTAAAACATGGACTATTAAATTTTCATGGCACATTCCCTTACCTCAATCCAAAAGCTGGATTCCAAGAGTCTCAAGCGGATCGCTGCACCTATCCTCCCTTGATTATCCTAAATCAAGTATAGGAGTTAAGTTAACTTCAACTTAATCTTAATTTCAACTTGATGCCAACCTTAACTCATAATAGGCTAATCAACACTTGTGACCTTAATTCGCTTACTTTAACTTAACAAATCTTTACTAAGCCCTTACTAAACCCCAAACAACATGTTGAAGGCATCCATATAAGTCAAACATCAGAATATAGCTTCTTTAGAAAGCATACATTAGCTTGGTACACCTCACATTCACACATTAATTCATAGAGTTATGAATTTATTAGAAACAAAAGACACTAAGGCTCCTACTATTATTTCAGCTACCAAACAATAAAACCAAGGCATAAAAAAATTCATCCCAGTCTTGAACACACTAAGAAATACTCAAACCAAATTTCAACCCAATCTACTCAAAATAACATGAAAATAAATTCTTCTAACTTTCAGTGTTTTCAACTCATCTTTAACAGATTTTCTGCAAGAACAGTATCTTATAAAATTCATTTGACAACTTAGAAATATCAAAATATCCTGAAATCTCACTGTGAGGTAACACCATATATTTAATACCTATCCTCAAAATTTCAGCTCAAAATAGTATATCTAGAATTTATTAAAATTCTGGTACTTTAATGAACTCAAATCTGTCAATACAGTTTTTAAAGTGACTTTAAATCAGTACCCACAATTCATTATATACTAAAATGGCATGGGGCTAATTCCATCAATAACATATACATCCTAGGATTCCAGAAAATTATTCCAATCACTTAAATTCCAATTATTGGATTTATTATGCAATTTCAAACCGACAAACACAGAATCTGTCAAATTGACAGATTTGCACAGTTCTCTTGTAAAATAACAAATAATTATCAAAACTCAATATTTTTCTATGAAATTTCATATTCATAACCTAGACATATGATAGATTACCCTAGAAAAAACCTTTTCCTCATATCTATTTCCAATAAGAATAGAATTTCCATAAAAGTTTACTGTTTACGCAGATCTGACAGAGCAGTAAAATTTCTCAACAATTCACCTCAAATCCATCTCTAATGGCACATTCAAGCATAGATTAATACTCAAATCACAACATGCAATCCGTGAATTAAAATAGAACACCAAACCCACATAGCAACATAAAATCCCAGCAACTTCCATTAACAAATCTCAAATATTAAACCCCAAAAATTTCTATTTTCAGATTAAAATGGAAGCAGGTCAGCCCTTTGTAAAATTCGTTTGACCCACTTAGAGTCATCCGATTAGCCTAAAAATTTATAAGGATGTACTTTTATATGTGTATAATGTACCACAGAAATTTCAGCTCAAAAAGAGTTCTACACAATTTATTAAAAATCCCTCAATGTGGCTGACTCAAATCTGACAGATTTGGAGTTAAGAAAGGAAAATGACTACTTGGTTCAAGGAAACACAATTCAAATTAAAGCCATGGATATTAACTTCCTAAAAAATAGGAACTTCAGCCCTTATAGAAAAATCCTCTTTTAAGTTTTGGTTTAGAAACATCACTCAAGAAATTTCCCATTAAATTAGTCAATACCCATAACATTCAAATCAATAAACTCTTTTAAAATTCCATAATCCATCTTTCCCACACCCTCTTCAAACCAAATGTTAATAAATTGCAAAACAAATAACAAGGAGAAGATGTGTATTTTCGGACTCCAAGGAAAACTACAAAATTAGACCCACTCAAGTCTCAAATGACCCCACAAACTTCATAAAACAATCACCCAATCCCAAACCCATAACATCAAGAACAACTCTCAACAAAACTTGTATAGATATCTTAAGAAATTAGAGAATGGGTAAAAGATTTTCACCTTAGATTATGTAAATATGGCCGGCATGAGAGAAAGAGGAGCTTTGCTGGTGAGTTGTGGAAGACCACTGGTCCGATGGTATGATTTGGTGGTGGTGGTGGTGTGTGGGTGTGTGTATGGGTGTAGAGAGAGAACCGGGTGAGAAGGAAAGAAGGGAGAGGGCTGGTTTAAAAAAAGAAGAAGAAATAAATTGTGTGGTGGGGGATGGTTTATAGCAAAAATATCTAGTAGGGAAATTTACAAAAATACCCCCAACTTAACAATTAAATTTCCGGAGTGTTACACTAAGAATCCTACTCTAGAGTTTAGCCCTTTAAGTCCCCAATGGAGTCACCATTGTGAGAACCACAACCCTAAAACCATCCCTTTTTAGATAAGGGTCTAAACATGGTTCCCAAAATGGGGATTTTCACTGTTTTCTATTCTAATCTTTAGGGGAATTTACAATAGAGTCGCCACCTAACTTTCATAAAAAAGCGAAGAAAAAAGTACATATTTTATTGATTGAATAAATAATACAATGGTTTGGAAAAAAAAAATTACAATATTTTGCCCTAGATACAATCTAAGAAAACAAAATACAAGACTTTGGTCTTAAATACAATCTAAAAAAGAAAGTAGATAGGATATGTAAACTAATCTAATCTTCCCCAAAGATTAGGATTTGGGGGCTAGGGGATTGGATGGGAAGATGTTAGGCACCCATCCAACCTAACCTAGGTTAGTCTCTAAGAATCCATTAGTCTAAGTTCATAACCTCAAGCAAACCATACTCGCATTTGATTCATATCATCATAATACTACATGCAATGAAAAATTAAACAGTGATTAATCATCAAGCAATTTAAATCATTTAAGCACACATCTCACATGAAAAAGAAAATTTAAACTTGTTGTAATTTTAGTACAACATGTTAGAAAAATCAGATTTGCATCATTCACAAAACGGAAACCAAAAACAATGCAATCTAGCAATTGTACATTAAAAATTAATCAAGTAATTTTAATTAAAACCTAATCATGCATTCTACACAATTAAAATTGCTGCATTAAATTAAAAAAGAAAGGATTGTACCTTTTGGGACGCAACCTCTTGAATGAGTATCCCGAATTGAATTTGCTGGTGGTGAGATGCAGCCTCTTGAAGGAGAATACCAGATCCGGTCTTGAAAATTGTTCTTGGAGAAAAACCATTAAATTTGATTAAAAGAGATTAAAAATGGAATTGAAAGATTAATGGCTTTTGTAATCTCTGGACTTAAATATAAGAACACACTTGTGTTTTTATTCCAAAGTCTAACCTTTTACGAAAATTCTCTTGAATTTTTCTTAGGATTGCTCTGACTAATTTTTCCAATCCCCCGTTAAAATGAGAATATTTTCTATTTATATGGCAGCCCTAAAATTAACCTACCAACGTTTTGGACCTCATGAGAGTGCATTAGGGTTTTGGAAATTGGATATACTTCATGAAAATCTTGAAATTCTGATTCATTTTTAGGACTTGATTGTGGGCCCATTTTGACCCTCTAAACGTTCAAATTTGGAGATAGTCATTAATGTATATTTGTAGCCCGTCATGTCAGCTTTCCATCCCAATTTGAATCAACGAAATTGGATAACTGAGTCAAAAGTTATGGTCCAAACACCAATCAGTATACAGGCTAGAATCCAAATCCGAATTGGGCTTTGGATAATTCCGGGTTTTTTCACCTTTGCTCAACTTCTAGTGGATTTAGAAGTCCTTTTTTGGCTGAATTTGAGATTTCTTAATTTTCATCAATTTATTAATAATTAATATGATAATTATTAGCAAAATAATTATCCTATTAGTTAAAAATAAATCAATTTAAGAATTATCCTTTGATGAATGTCTTGTACATGAATACTTACCATTTTAAGGTATTCTAAACCAATAGGAATTATTTATTACTTGATTTTAATTTAATCCTTTAGAGAACCAATTAAATTAATTAACAAGTAATCCTATGCATGTGAGCTTATGGTAAATATAATTTCAACCAATCAAATTTATTTCCTTAATAAAATCTTGGTTTTTAATCTGATTTCCAATTCGAAAAATGCACTCTCATTCTTAATTCAATTTTGATCACTTAAAATATGATTTTAAATTTATGGACCAACTTTGAATTTTCAAGCTTGTGAAATTACCATTTTACCCTTTATGCACTAAAGTGTAAAAATGTAAAATTTATGGTTGCAAAGTGGGATGTCAACAATGACATTATGCATAAAGCCCAAAGTCACACTTTGGCCCATTACATCATTTTGAATATGCCATTTCATTTAAAGCCCTAATCTCATATGAGGCCCATTCATTTAAAACCCTAGAATCACACATCTAGGTACACTCTTTTAAAGCCCTAATCTCATATTAGGCCTATTCATTCTCACATGCCATTTGGTTTGCCCATTTGTCCAATAAATTGTGCAATTGTTTAAATCATGTAAGATACTTAAACAATTTGCCTTGTAAGCCTTAATTATACCAAAAACATCATTCTATAAGCAATACAACGCACCTTAATTGGTCCACCCTAATCCTGAGGCTGAGCCTCATTTTAGGATGCCATGATGCGAGTGTTCGATATATGTTGAGACGTTTCGGCGTTAATACATGTAAAAAATGTTTGCACGTTGTATTCCTTATGGAATCATGTAATTAATCAAAACTCAACAAAACTATTACTTTCTCTTGTGTCTACAACGAATCATGGGAATTCCTAACGTATGCAAATACGGATAGAAGGCCCATTTATATTCGGGGTTCAAACAAGTGGAGGGAATAGCCCAAAAATAAAAAGGTTAATCCAAGCCGCCATACAATGGAACTCTATACCTTTGCAACCCAAGGGTAAATGAGGTCCTGATCATGGCCAGACCTAATTCAACTTTGTTCTAGTGAACAGTGTTATGGTTTCAAGTGTACCCTGTCATTGCTTCACCAAGAACCCAAAAAAACAAGATATTAAACTTGTGCATAACCAATTGATGTACGCTCGACAACTTCGGGACATTTGTACCTAACTAATCTAACATTTTTGCTTGATTGATCAAACACACACAAGTACATATGGAGGGAGGTAACCATTTACGGACGGATGTCGTGGGGTGCCTAACACCTTCCCCACGTATAACCAAATCCCCGAATCTATCTCTAGTACTAGACTTAGTTTTTATGCATGTCTTAATTAAGATAATAAAACTAGTAGACATAGGTGACCAATCACACCTCATAATTTCTCGATGATTGATGGCGACTTCAAATCTCGTGTTGTCCATCCCATTTTCCATGTCCACAAACATGCCGGAGCACACACACATTTGCACATGTTTACACAATATGTTCACCCCAGCACACAACACATAAAAAATGAGATTTCGTAGAGCCCAATGGGGGTCGGAGTTGGGAAATATACAATCAATCCACAGTCTAGTAAAATAGATAGGTGGAAGGATAAAATAAACGAAAGATAATTTTTTCCGACGTTGACAGCTTGGCGACTCCACTGAGGACCTAGAGGATTTAAGCCTGTTTGTCTTCTGTGTGTTTTCTTGATTGTTTGATCACATGTCATATCATATGTTGGAATTTTGTGCATGGATATCTCTCCATTTCTTTCATTTTTGATATAATTTTTGGATGATTTACATTTCTATCTTCGCAAACATAGGATAGAGATTTAATTTCTGCAGCATTATTATCTGTATATATATCTTGTTGTATCTTGTTATGGAAGTCTTTTCCTTTCATTTTCAAAATCATATATGTCCCTCATGACTTTTGGATCAAACCCGAATTCGATGACTACCTGTCTGAGACGGTACCATCAAAACCCTTTTAGTTTAGTCATTGGAACCTCGAAGGTATGCACTCCTCTACTCACATCCATGGGGAAAAGGTTTGCAGAAAAGAGGTCTCCCCTTGATCCAATACCCTTTGAGTTTCTCACAAGGCTCACTATTGGCAAGATCAAGGCCCCTTTAGGAAATAGAATTGTAGAAACCAGTCCATACCATGTCTCTTATAATATAGCTATAGAGTAGATGGACCGCCTGTGAGAATTAGTTAAAGCCTGAAATAGAGTGGATATCCAAACTGAGATAGGAAACTCAATTCGGGAATTGTCTTTTCAAAGTGAGTCAAGGGAAAAGTGTCATGTTAACTTTTACAAGTTTGAAAATATGCCAAAGTGTGCACCAAGTCCAGGTTCAGTTAATCCAAAATTTTGCATCATGCAGCCCTCAAGGGAAAAGACAGTCGCGATTGTCTACACCCGCACAAGCTACCCAAGCCTTGAAAGAGTCCGCTACTCGCCAAGGGATCTCATGCATTTACTTTATGTTATTCTGAACAAAAGGCACGAATCTCATATTCGCCCATGTTTAGAAATCTAAAAAGAAAAAATCAAGTTGTAAATTTTTCCATTTCCAAAGGTTGTAAAGAAATTTTGTTTATCAATGAAAACAAGATTTTGGCAATGAAATGTGAGATTCTAGCTATTTGATCATGATTGTCGCATTAATCCATCATTATCTAGATCATCACAAATGCAAAGCCCCTTTGCACCAAAGGGTTCCCCTTATTAGCCTCAAGGTTTCAATACCTATTATTTGGCTAATTAATCCAAGGACATTTATGTAATTTTGATGATAACAATGATTTAAAGATATTCATAAATGGTATTTTTCATGTAAACTAATGATTTATGTTTAAAGTATGATGTCGACTAGTTATTTGATTGGACCCCCATGGTCAATCAAGAATCAAGCAAATGCAAAGTCGTCAAAATACAAATTCATTGAAGATCAAGTCATCAAGACCAAATTCAAAGGAATCAAGCTCAAGAATCATGTTCCAAGACAAATGAGAGTAAGAGTTAGGTTTTGTACAGTTTATTAAGTTTTGATCTTTATGGCTCAACTTTAAAATCAACTCAAAATGATTTTCAAAAATAATTATTTGTGTAGTTCTAAATTCACTTTATAATAATATTTGTATAGGACAAACACATTCTCAAAGAAAATAATCAAACCACTCAAAAGAAATAAATTTATAAAAGTTTGATTATTCAAAATAAAGCCAAAAACATTTTAAGGTTGGAAATCCTAGATGCAGGCGACTGCATAAGGGATCTAGGCGACTGGATTCAGTCCAATTTACTGAATTGACCCAGTTGACTAAAAATTCCAATCTGAGAGTTTCTGTCCAAATCTGCTCAATTAATCCAGACGACTAATACTCAATCCAGGCGACTAGATATCCCAAAATTTAAATTATAATGACTAGTTGCCTCACGGTAACGGATTATTTTTCAAATGATTTTTTCCATATTTATAATCCAGGCGACTGCTTATATGTCCAGGGTATTGGATTACTTGAAATTCAAATGAACAGCTAGGTCAGCCACCATAACGGGAAGAAATCATTTTTGGCTATAAATACTACACTTTTTGAGTTTCAAAATACAAGAGAGAACAAAGAAAAACCCTAAAAACTTGCTTAAGCATTCTCTACTCAATCAAAATCTTTCTCAAGCTTAAATCCTCTTATTTTGATTCAAAACCAATTTTCTCATAATAGTTGTTGAGCCATATTGATCAATTCCTTGATATACTATTAGAGTGAGCATACTTGAGTACTACTATTCTTTGAGGGAGCTTTATATTGTACAACAATCCCTTGTTGAATCTTGTGAGTGTTTGTTAGGGTTTGGGTATAAATCCTAAGGAGTGGAAAGAAGTTTTTCATTCAGTGGCTACCCTTGACCGTGTAAGCAAGATTGTAACGATTTAATCTTCACCCAAAAGAAGATTGTCCAACAGTGGATTTGGGAATCCTCAAGAAGTGTTCTTGAGGCGAGGATGTAGGCTGGGTAGCCGAACCTCGAAAAAATCACTGTGTTTGATTCTCTCTCTCTCTCTCTCTCTCTCTCTCTCTCTCTCTCTCTCTCTCT
>BKZX01002559.1:372569-413181 GCA_014362285.1 Fagus crenata
CTCTCTCTCTCTCTCTCTCTCTCTCTCTCTCTCTCTCTCTCTCTCTCGAGTATAAAGTGGAAAACAAAAAGTGGGATAAAACTTTTTTATAAGGAAAGTGAAAAGAATATGTGTCAAGTTGTAATTGTTGGAGTATAAAGTGGAAGACAAAAAGTGGTATAGAAGATTTTTATTCCTCGCAAGGAGTGTGTTCAAAAGAGGAACACACATTGCCATTCTAAGTGGTCGATCTCCCTCGACCTAAATCAGCTATCGATAGCCTAGTTTGGCCAACTTCTCACAAAATCAAAGTAAATGATCTCGATCAACCTTTAGAAACTTGGTTAATCATGGTTAAATTTCGTAAGACTTAGTTAAACCCAATAGTTTGCTATGAAAACTCTAGGATTAACTTGATTTGACTAATCTCATATCGAATCGAAACAAGTGACATCGTTCAATGTCTCAGTTGATTGAGCTAAACCAATATCCTCCGGTTAAAAAATATTGTACGAACTCTTGTGTTTAAGGACTCCAACCTACCAAATACCCAAAAAATAAAGGGTTATTACACTACCCTCACTCGAGGTATTAATGAATGACAATAAACCCACAATTTGAGTTGAAATGACAATCCCACCCTTCATGTTTGATATAAAACTGTGATGAGTCTTTCCGTTACTAATCTTAACAGAATATTCAGTTTTTTAAAATATTCAGGTTTTAAAGACTCTCTCTCTTCTGTGGTAAGAGGTTTGATAAAAGAAATCTTCTTAAAAATGAAAATTTTTGTTAAAATATGTAATGGAAAAAGACCTAGAACATTATTATGTCAAACCTGAAGGGTGTGACTGTCATTTTGATTCAAGTTTGGGATTTATTGTCATTCCTTAATATCTCGACAAAACAAAAAAGGCATTATAATCCACTATAAGTTAAAAATAAGTAAACAACTTGTCATCCAAGCAATAATCATTTTGAACATTAACGTCATCGACTAATTCCACAACAAACAATTTTGCTAGTCGAGGCTCTAATGCAATTCATGGGGTTCAACCCGTCTCCTCTATCCATGTCCAAGGCTCCTCTCTTCGGTTTATGTAATACTCAAGAAAAGAATGGGGTTCTATTGAAGGCTACTTATGTAAACTTACTTAGGAGTTAATAATAAATCATTTCTTTTCATGAAGGGATTTTTAAAAATAAAATTTAATTACAAACTCGTTTGTAGTCATTTTATTACAAACCACTACGTGGTAAGTGGTAACTCCTAAAACTATTTACATATATTATTTAAATAAATCACATGACGCATTTAACCATTTAACATGTAATATGATTTATTGATTTATTTAAAAAAAATATATAAGTAAATGCTCTTACAAGTTGTCACGGTATCATTTGTGGCAAGATGGTTAAAAATGGGTTAAACTTTATCCTTTTAAAAATACCTGGTTAAAAATGGGTTAAACTTTGTTCTTTTAAGTATACCAAGTTAATAACCTCTTGTGAGCACCAATCTCAACAAAATTGATGCGAGGACTCTAGTCTAGAGAGAGGCTTCTTCAAGGATTGCAAGGGGAAGTAGATTGAAGGTTAATCTTTGGAGCCAAGATCATTCAAAGGTAATAATTTCTTCCTAATTACTCTAATCTCTTCAAATTTCTATGCTCTAGGGTTTTGGAAGTTGCGGTCAGGTTTCACTCCTGATATGTGCAGACCTCAATCGCGGGTCTTTATTAGATAATCAACCGTGATGGGGCTTCCGAAATGAGTCCTGGGTTTTGTAGATTTGTTGATGGTGTTGGAGTCTCAATAAGGATGGAATTGGAGTTGGCGAGAGAGAAATGGTTTTAGTGGGGGATCATAGAATTTTAGATGGCTGTTGAAAATGGGTTTTGAGAAGAAATTGGTGGGTAAATCATGGTTTTTGGGTATTGAATTGAGGTTCTGTTACAGTTTGCAGGGTGTTAATGGCAACCACAGCTTGTTTTATCATTGTGAGCAGGAATGACATCCCTATATATGAAGCTGAAGTCGGATCAGCTGCTAAGGTATGACATTCTTTATTCGCCTTTGTATTTACATTTTCTTTTTTCTTTTGTAGAAACTGTAAATTCGTTTTGCCTTGTGAATTTCTATTACCATTTCTATTATTTTTTTCTTTGGTAAAGAAATGCTTGTATTACTGAGTAAAAAGTTGGGGATGCATGATTCCTTGTGACTTTTTAGTGTTTTCTATTTTATAGTCTTGTAAGTTCTACTGAAGCAATATGTCTTGGCTAACTACTGCCTGAAAATGAAACGTTTCTACTGAGTCCAAGATCCCAGTTAGGGAGTTTGAGAATGGTTTATGGTGGCCCCTAAAGAGGAGTGGCAGATTTGCCATTCGCTCCTACAATGAAGCAATTTGTGCCTCTTCTAATGTTGTTTTCCCATGGAAGAGTATTTGGCATAACAAGGTTCCTCGTAGGGTCCGTTTCTTTGTTTGGATGGCGGCTTGGAATAAGATTTTGGCTTGTGATAATCTTATCAAGCGAGGGTATACTTTGACGAGTTGGTGCTGCATGTGCCATTGCAATGGCGAGACGGTAGACCATCTCTTATTACATTGTCCTGTGACGGGTATCTTGTGGAGCTGGATATTCGTACTTTTGGGTTTTCATGGGTGCTCTCTGGGACTGTTGTGGATCTACTATTTTGTTGGTGGGTTAGGACGGCATTCCTCGGATATTTGGAATTTTGTTCCCTTATGCTTGATGTGGATAGTTTGGAAGGAATGTAACCGGCGTACGTTCATTTGTCAATTTCTGATAGCCCATTTCTAGATTGCTTTGCTATTAATTTGTTTGATTGGTCTAGAGCTTGGGGTTTTACTACTAGTTTGAATGTTGTTGATTTTATTTCTTCTTTGTCTTCTCTACATGATGATGTAATTTTCTGATGCTCCAGAATGCATGCTTTGTGCACACTATGTAGCAATTCTTTTAATAATATTTCTATTGTTACCTATCAAAAAAAGACAGAAGTTTTTTTTGATATTTCACCTTGATGCCGGACAATATAACTAGAGGGATAGAAGAGGGGGAAATTGATAAAATAAAAAAAATAAAGGATAGACCTGAGAATCAGCACTTAGGGGTTTGATTGGAATCAGCACCAGGCAGTAAGACTTAGGAATCAGCACCCAATGATTGGAAAAATCCAATTAAAATGTTCATTCATCAAAACTAACTTCAATGTTTACAAGAGCCCTTTTAAATAGGCAAAACATAATCTGAATAAAATACTCAACTCAACCTGATCTGAACAAATGGATAAACCCAATCTAAACAAATGGATAAAGCTAATCTGTAAATTTAAAATTCAAAAAGTAAAATATGTTATTTCAAATAACAATAAAATCTGAAATAATAAATTCCAAAATAATTTTGGTTTGTGCTCCTGCATCACACCTGGATGTGGAATCTGAGATTTCTGTTTGACATTAAAAAGAAATTGGGAAAGTGGCTTTGGCCTTTTGCTACAGAGAATGGTACTTTATGGAGGCAGGTGGTGGCTTCTAAATACGGGATGGCTTCTGGAAATTGGTTACTGGAATGGGGTCTGGCTCCCATGGGTTTCTTTGTGGAAACATATTAGAAATGGTTGGGAGAGGTTTGTTGCTCATATTAATTATGTGGTGGGATGCGGTACTCGTATTTGGTTTTGGATGGATTTATGGTGTGGGGAGGTACCACTATGTGTGGCGTTCCCACTTTTGTAGTGTATCGCTCAAGATACGGCTGCTTTGGTGGAGGATTACTTGCATTGGCATAATGGGGTCCCTCATTGGGATATTCTCTTAACTCATTTGCTGCATGATTGGGAGTCACAACCTCTCCAAGATCTTCTTGGTCTTCTTTATTCTCAACGGGTGAGTCGTAATCAAGACGACTGGATTTGTTGGATTCATGCTCGTAGTGGTTGCTTTGTGGTGAAATCCCTATTATAAGGACTTGTCTTCTTGTCCCTCTGAGGCTTTCCCAGTATTTGGAAAGTCAAGGTTCCTCCTAGAGTTGCTTTCTTTGTTTGGACAGCTGCTCAGGGGAAGATTTTAACTATGGAAAATATGTGGAAGAGGCATATTTGTATTGTGGAGTGCTGTTGTATGTGCAAAGCTAGTGGGGAAGATCTGGATCACTTGCTTCTACATTGCGACTTTGCTCAGGGTCTTTGGTGTTTGGTTTTCTGTTTGTTTGGAGTGATGTGGGTCATGCCGGCCAGGGTTGTGGATTTAATGCTTGTTGGATGGGGGTGTTTCCGAGATCTAGACAAGCGATGGTTTGGGGTTCTGTTCCTCTTTGCATGATGTGGATTATATGGCGTGAACGGAATTGTCGTGTTTTTGAGGGGATTAAGCTTTCGCTGATTGAGCTCTTGTCGATTCTGCTTCTCACTCTTTTTGAATGGCCTCTTGTTCCGAGTGTTCATGTTTTTTCCTCTGTTGAGGAGTTTTTAGACTTTTGTACTTTTATCTAATTTTTTCGCTCTCTAATACACTTCCTGTGTACGTGGGGTCTCCTTTTTTCTTTTCTGTTTTAATAAAATTCTCTTAATTTCCAATAGAAAAAAAATATTAAAAAGAAAAAGGGAAAACAATATAATGCTAAAAGCATTGGTCAATATCATAATCTGTATGAAGAGAGCTTTCCTATTATGTCAATTCATGATTGAGTTTTATTACCTTCTTTGCTGCATTGTGTAATCATCATGATTCTTCTGTTTCTCTTATGTTTTTTTTTTTTTTTTTGAACTTACTATATGTGTTGTCCATTATGGCCTTT
Organism: Fagus crenata; assembly: GCA_014362285.1. Taxonomy (NCBI): domain Eukaryota; kingdom Viridiplantae; phylum Streptophyta; class Magnoliopsida; order Fagales; family Fagaceae; genus Fagus; species Fagus crenata. The sequence goes on from BKZX01002559.1 coordinate 377,375, forward strand.
TTTAAAAGCTATTTTTTGTTGACGTTGTATTTCTTGGTAACAGAGAGAAGATGCTGCTCAGCTGCATCAGTTCATATTACATGCCGCTTTGGATATTGTCCAGGACCTTGCATGGACTACTAGTGCCATGTGAGTTCTGTTCCTCAAGATATGAATATGTCAATGTATTCCAGAGTAACACCTATGCGTTTACTCTATTATTCTTATGTTGCACTTATTTTAGTCATCAATGTACCCCCTAACAATCACCTTCCTTACATTCTCAATACAGGTTCTTGAAAGCAATAGACAGATTTAATGATTTGGTGGTGTCAGTATATGTTACAGCTGGTCATATCCTCTCTACTTGTGGATGTTTTATTGATGGCATAAATTTTTGTTACTTTCTACTTCTGTTATTAGAGAAAAGTTTTCTTTACATCCAATATTGGCATTATGCATTGGTAAGATAGTCACCATTGTTTGGATCCTGTATGTCTAAAATCAGTATAAAACATAGCCCCTCATTATATGAATTCTCCAAGCTGACAGGGTCATCTCTATTGAATCTTCTCTTGTTTATGGGATAATCTCTCAGTGATCTGTTGTATGTGTGTTGAGTTGAAACTGGACTTTTTCAGCCTCTTATACTAAGTTAAAAAACTTTTCACTAGTTAAAGTTAGTTATTTAAAATCTGAACAATGACATGGCCCTAATGGTATAGTTGTACCACACACATGAGAAACATATTAGATGAGATGGTAATGATGTCCATATGTCTTCTTTATCTTTATAATACCCAGTCCATGGCTGTTGTCACTATGGTATTGTTACAGCATGCTATAAAAGTGTGAGAGTGAAAGGTCTTTTATTTATTCTTGTAGTTTTCTGTTGGTATACCAGTGAGAATTTAATATTTTCTTTGACCAAGCTTACATACGCGACTGATGCTGCTTCATGACTCTCGTAATGATGATGGAATCAAGAGCTTTTTCCAAGAGGTTCATGAGCTTTATGTAAAGGTAAATTATAGCTTTCAACTTTTCTATTAAATTTCTTTTCACTCTCATACTAGTTCTTTAAAAATAATGATCATTAGGCTGAACAGTTATTCTTGTTCTTTTACATGTTATGATTTAATGCTGTTAAGAGTCTATAACTCTTTATCCTGAAGCTTTAGGATGTTAGAGATGATCTGCCAATGGGATATAGTTACTTTCTGGTGTACATTCTGTAATTACGGAATGTAGAATCAATAGTGAAATTTTGATCAGTACCCACTTACTACACTTTCATGAAAGGGCTGCCTCTAGTAGGAAAATACGTACTTAATCTGGTATTCACCAATAAGGTGCCAATGCTGATCCAAAGATCTGAATCATTGGTTTTGTGAAGATTTTGAAGCCTAAAATTGCTCAGAACCAACAAAACTTAACAAGTGCAGCTTCTGCAGACAAATTGCAAAATGTGATAATTTGATTAGTGTCTCTCCTGCAAATACCTTAACCTGCATTCCTTATCTTCTTTATCAACTTGTGCACAGAGTAAGCTTACATTCTGAATGCTGTTAGAACCATTAGATAACCTACCAGAAATAACTATGATTATGTTGAATGCTATCATTTTGATCTTCTTTGAAATGGGTATATAGCAAGCACCAAATCAAATAATAGTATGCCTTATGCATGCTTGATTACTATCTAGATTGATCAAGGGCAATCAAAGATTTTCTAGGTTTGTGGACTTTGCAAATCCCCCCTCCCCCAACTATCGAATTATTAAAAAAAATTGTCGTATTTTATGGTATTATAGGTTTTGACGTTTCATCAATTTTTCTATGGTATTTATGTGATGTAGGGAGCATGGATACAATTTAATTTAATTTTATAAGTCAATTGTATTTTTACTATTGGTCCATTGTATTTTATTTTAGGTCTTATTAGCTAATTAGGTTATTAGTATTTTATTTAATTTCCTTGAGTCAGATTTTTTTTCGTAATTCAATAATCATGCCTTAGCCCAAGTCAATTAGGGTTAGGGTTTAGTATTAGCAGTCTATATAAGCCCAAGTCATTTGATTTATAAACTTTTTGTTGGGATTTTCCAATGGCTTGGTGGTGATTCCTAGAAAACCTTTAGGTGGTGAAGCCTAGGGTTTAGACTACTTTAGGTGGTGAAACCTAGGGTTTGTTTGACTATTCATAAATCCTTACAATATTCATTTTACAAACCTTGTGCTGCATCAAATTTGGTCTAATAGTTCGATCCTTGCCACAGCCAAAACCGACAGCCAAGACACCAACACCAAATGCCACACCCAGATTGTAATCCACCCGGAAATGCATCACCTGAATCTAAAAATTAAAAAAAGGCGTTGTAATACTGAGTTCGGCTACACTACCGATTTTGAACGACCCAGATCACAACCCAAACAAACCTCAAGCCACTCTGCACCCAATCGGGCTCTCCTAATCAAGCCCATGACTTCACCTTCACCTTCACCAGACCATTGAGACCGCAACCATGAGTTCCAATTGTGATGATGCCAGGCAAACCTGTAGGTGGTGAAGCTTAGGGTTCATACTACTTTAGGTGAAGTCTAGGGTTTGTTCTACCTTCTTCCTAAATCCCTACAACATTCGTTTTGCAAACCTTGTGCTTGCATTGTTATGGCTAGTAATGCTGGAATAATGGCTTTTAGAAATATATCTGTCAGTAACCATGTCCAACACATTATAGATTAGTTTGTAATAGCTAGCCAGTTGTTTGGCTGGATGTTAGGCTATGTTTCTTTGGCAGCAATGAAGATTTGGAAATGATTCCTGTACTTGTGAAACATGAGAGAGAAGATTCAGATTCCCACGGGAATGCAAATGGCTTCCCCCCCCCCCGCCCTTTCTCCCCCCCAAAAAAAAAAAAACCGGCTGCTTTCTGTTAGAAACGAACATTTGTGATTACATCTTATTTCATCAACTTTATTCTGACATTGCTATGTTATGAAAGAAATTGTTTATTGGCTAATATTGTGTTTGGCAATATGCAGATTCTTCTTAATCCCCTGTACTTGCCCGGTTCTCGAATTACATCATCACACTTTGATACAAAAGTTCGTGCCCTTGCACGAAAATATCTGTAGAGGTCACTCATTCTGTTGGACACAAGCTCAAGTGGTTTTGGGAATGAGTTGCAAGTTTGAATTGCATGAAATCAATCTCTGCTCTATTTGATCCTTTGATCTTTTTTATAAGCTCAAAGGATCCTTATGATTTAATTCATGATTGTAAGGGGTTGTTATTTGCGCGTTATAAACCAGTTTTCCCCCCTATCTATGCATTAATCACTAGGAATGAAGGACTTCATACTATATTTTTTAGCTGGCGTAACTTCATACTAAATTTGTTGTCATGGAGTGTTGCACTGCAAATCTCTACTTTTCCCCAGTTGGGAGACAATGTCTCCATCTTTTGTATTTACTGATTTGATTTGAGGTTAATTATAACAATTAGCAGCGGCCATTCTGAAGTGGGATAGAACTTTTAGTAAAGACCCTTTGTGAGTTGTAATGGCAAGGTGTAAACTTGTCCGGAATAAGCTATCTTCGTATTAACCTTGCTTATGCTTAAATGAGAGAGAGAGGCCTCAAATATTTGTCCCAATATAAGGTAAGGTAAAAATAAAAATACAAAGACATCCATCCCTTCTAATTTTTCATTTGTCTGATTTCCTATAATCTACGGTTGAATAAACAATCAATTACACAGATGTGTTGTATTACACAAAAATCCATCATGAAGGATAGCTTCTTTTTGTAACTCCCCTTTTAAAGTTGGAAGGAATCAAAGACATTGGCTGCGAGTCTCAAGCTATGCATTAAGTTTAGAGTTTAATTTGTCCCATCCCACCCATAAATAAAATTAAAATGAAATTTTCCCAAATTAGAACGACGGTGCCTCATAAAATTAGCCATAAAAGATTTATACTGGCAATTCCTTTGTGTGCGTCATAGTTAGTAATATACGGGATGGAATATATACAGTACGTAACACTTACGCGTTTCATACGGTTTAGGATGTAAAAAAACGTTGTAAAAATATGGCATAAAAAACGGAAATGAAAAAGACGTAAATAGTCAGACGTACGGGTATATTATGAATTTGAACTAAAAAATGGGACTAAAAAAAGGGCTATATATATATCAAGTTATTTCATTTAATATATTCCAATTTAGTAGCATATCTATGTTATCTTAATATTATTTTATAATAAAAAAACCAACTAATTAAGCATTTAATTTTTTTCAATTTTTACTTGTGTTTTCAAGCAACATATATAATAAGTAAATGAATGAAATGATATTTATATATCCCTTCATTCACTTACTTAGCGAAAAAAATGTCAAAATAACAAAAAATATTTATTATCTCCTCTTATTATAATTTAAAATGATTATATTTTTGTTTATTTAAAATCTAACATACATACATATTGTATATGGAATAAGATCTAATCACTCAAATTATAGAAAAATTATAATGGATAAAGAAAAACAAGATTATAATAAAAAAATATTAAAATGTTGATGTTCAATATAAATAGTAAAACATGGAGCTAAAAAAAATTGATTTTGATAATTTCATTGTCATATATCATGATAAAATGAAACAAAAATAAACAATTATATTGTCGATAAAAGTATTGAAGTTCAGTCAAATTGAAATATTTTTATATAAGTATAATATGGGAAACGTTTAATACGTATTTTATACGTTTAATTATAGAGAACATGTATTTTTCAGAATCTTTTTGTTTAGTATGGTAAACGGGAGTTTTTTTTAAAAATATGTACGTACGTGTAATATACGGTGTATTTTACTAACTAGGGTGTGCGTGTAGGATTGGAAATCGCTTGTCCCTTTCAACCCCGTGATAAGTGATAACCACTGCTCAGCTCACCTATAATTATACCGACAGCAATACACTTGCCATGTTTGTCTGCTTCTCCTATCAACGTGCCAAGTATCTCTCATGCACACGGACTACCCCTACTATAAACATACATGACAAAGAATGCACAAAACACAGTAACACACACACACACACACACACAGCTACGAGCATGGATTCGGATTCTAAGTTATGGGCCACCTTGTTCTGCATGTTGGTGCCGTTTATGTGCAATGCTGCATTTGTCTCTGCCGAGGAAGGAGAGCATGTGCTTACGTTGGATCACTCCAATTTCACAGACATTGTCTCCAAACACAACTTCATTGTCGTCGAGTTCTATGCTCCATGGTATGCTTGTCAATGTACTTACCTCTTTTTCACTTCGTCTTTCCTCATTGGTTTTGTTTGGTTAATTAGAGTTTTTAGGAGAAGAATTTGAGTTGTTCCTTTTATGTTGAAACTTTAAGTCATCAGCATATTTTCTTAAGGACATTTCTAAGACTTTAAGCTCCAGGAACTGAGCATTTTCAACTATAAATGATCGTATAAATTAATTTAACCATCATTCAAACTGTTCTATACTATAAATGATCCTTCAAGTGGTTATGCTTAATTAGATACCCGTTCAAAACTTGTATGATTAAAACAGACAATGCTTTTGTTTTTGTTTTCCCTGTGTTTGTTTCTTGAGAATTAATATGACTTGTTTATACAATGTATTCTATCTTTCCTCCAAAAGTTTAAATTACCATTTTCCTGTTTGTTTGGCTGGGTTGGGCTCATATTTCAGTCTAATCTATATATATATATATATAATATATATATCTTTTCCTTCCCTTGTGACAGGTGTAGCCATTGTATAAATCTTGCTCCAGAGGTAATTGATTTCTTTTTTCATTTGGTTGAAGTCGGAGTTATCCCCAGTCTTTGCATATGGAGGCCAAGTGCATTCTTAATTGAATGACATTTTTTTTTTTTTTTTTTTTTTTCAAATGCAAATTTTGTAATTTTGTAGTACGAAAAAGCTGCATCCATTTTGAGTAGCCATGACCCTCCAGTCATTCTGGCAAAAGTAGATGCAAGTGACGAAGCGAATAGGGAACTTGCAGACAAATTTGAGATAAATGGTATCCCTAGTCTTAAGATTTTAAGAAATGGAGGAAAGAATATTCAAGAATATAAAGGCCCTCGTAAAGCTGATGGTATAGTAGCTTACTTGGAAGAGCAAAATAGTCCTGCGTCAGCTGAAATAAAATCTGTGGAAGATGCTGCTAATCTTATGGGTGAAGACAATATCTTCATTGTAAGAACTTTTGAGCTTTAGTTTCAGCTTCTATTTCTTCTCTTGATGAGTCCACTTTGTACCAATATGTTTGTCCAATTCAACAGGTTGGAATTTTTCCAGAATTGTCTGGGGAGGAATTTGATAACTTCACTGCTTTAGCTGAAAAATTGCGTTCTGACTATGATTTTGGTCACACTTTGGATGCCAAGCTCCTTCCAAGGGGAGGAGGATCTTCAGTGGACAGGCCAACAGTGAGATTGCTAAAACCATTTGATGAACTGTTTGTCGATTTCCAGGTACTAAAGAATGCTATTTAATTACATATATCTTAATTATGGCACTTGGTATTACATTTTAATATGATAAACAATTTTTTTTTTTTGCCTTGCGTTTTCACTTTTCAGGATTTTCATGTGGATGCGTTGGAGAAGTTTGTTGAAGAAGCCAGTACGCCTATTGTGACTCTTTTCAACAAGGACCCAAGCAACCATCCATTTGTTATGAAGTTCTTCAACAACCCTAAGGCCAAGGTCACAAAATTTATTTCTGTGCTGAAGGAAACATTTATATACTATTTCCTTTTTTTAATAACTGGTTGTTGTTGGGTGTGGGTGTGCACTTAAGCGTTTTCCTGAGGTCTGGTTATCCCCATTGCTCCCATTTAAGTCTGTAGCCTTTCAGTTTATTCCTACTTTTGAATCTTCAGATTTTTAGTATTTGAAATTCAATTGCCCCCATTTCCCCTTGTGCTTTTTTGGTCTATTAATTAGAGTGCATTTATATGGACAAACTCATGCATACATTTTTTTTTTTTGCCTAATATATATCATTACTGCTTATTATTATTTTTACCCCAATAACCTTGCTAATAGTTTTAAATAAGGTCGTATCAGTGCACAAGGCTCCCACTTCTACGGGGTCTAAAAGAGGTGGTTGGTAGGTAGCCTTACCCCTAATAACCTTGCTAATAGTTTCCTCTTTTTTTTTTTCTTTTTTTTTGCATTGGGTAGGTGATGTTATTTTTGAACTTCAATAGTGAGCATGTTGATATTTTCAAGTCAAAATTTCATGATGTTGCTTTGCTCTACAAAGGAAAAGGCATAGGCTTTCTATTAGGTGAAATTGAGGCGAGCCAAGGGCCATTTGAGGTTATTGCCTATTCCCCCCCACAATTTTTATTGGTATTTTTATATGACATACTCTTTTGATATGTTTACTTCGTATTTGGTTTGGGTGAACAGTACTTGGGACTCAAAGATGACGACGTACCTCTCCTCTTCATACTAAACAATGATAATCAGAAGTACCTTAAACCAAACTTGGAGCCTGACCAGATTGCACCTTGGTTGAAGCAATACATGGTGAAGCTCTTGCTTATGTTGCCACTGATATTGATTCATATTAGTGATGCATTATTCTTCAAATTGCAGAATGCAGTTTGTTCCATTTCTTGACTTCAATATGAGTTTTATTTTATTTTTTTTATTTTTTATTAATATCTTGCACAGTAGTTATTATAGTTCTTACTTGTTTGTCTTCTTAATTAAATTAATTTCTGATTTGCAATGTGATCATGTTTCAGGATGGAAACTTAAAGCCATTCACAAAATCAGAGCCCATTCCTGAAACTAATAATGAACCAGTGAAGGTGGTTGTTACTGAAAGCCTCCATGACATGGTTTTCAACTCTGGAAAGAATGGTCTGTCTTTATTAGTGTTTCATTAGTTGCATCATTCAAAGTTTATTCCTATAATTGTTTGATTAAAACCGCACAATTTGAAATCTAAGAGCTTTTCTTCCAAAAAGAGCCGTTGAGTGGATTTCGTAATGATCTCTACATCTGAGTTGGTAATAGAACAATTTTCAACTGATATTAGTGATATCTGGTTCATTTTCACTTCGAGTATTATTTATTTTTTATTTTTTTCTTTCTAAAAAATCAGTACAACTATTAATAATGATGCAGCCAGAAAGTCATACAATTACATATGCAATCTTTCTCTTATAAAATAGAACCCTTAATCAGAATGCCATGAATTACCATTTTAACAATGCAGAATGTCTCTGAGTCTCTCTATGAACTATTCTGAACCTTCTTGTTTAAGTTAAAGAAATTGGTCTTCACAGTTCTGATGTAGGACTAATTAGAGAATTTGTCTATATGTGCTTGTGGTGTGCTTTTGGGTAGGAAAAGTTATGATCCTGGGATTTGTTGTGGACAGGAAAGGCTTTAAGGTTTGTAAATTGAATTAGGGTTCCAAAAAAAAAATCATTTCAGTGCCTAAGGCAGACTCTGAATTGAGAAATCTGCTAGATGGGAATTCTAGACAGCAACAAGATTATGATTTTAGTATTGTTTTGAGGGGTTATTTTGTGGCTGTTTGGAAGAGAAAGTATGTGAGGTTTTGGAGTTATGATATGTAAAGAGAAGGGCTTGATTTGAGGTTATTAATAAGAAGAAAGAGAGAGAAGCTTATTATTGTTTAAGGTGATAAAAACAATGACCTGAATAGTAACGGCAAAAATAAGAAAAGAGAAGAACACTCTAGGCATGCATGTTTCAATAAAACAAATCACTTTGTGTGTCTAGCGTGAATGACAATAAATTGTTATATAAGCAAAATATACAGAGTAAATGTTACATTTTCTTTATCTTGATAAATCACTACCTTTCCCACTCAACAATTCTTTTGCTGCTTATTCTGGATCCCCCCTCCCCCGGTGCCCCCCAAAAAAATGTTAATGGTTTTTACTTGTTCTACTCAACAGTTCTGCTAGAGTTTTATGCACCTTGGTGTGAACATTGCAAGAAACTGGCTCCAATTTTGGAAGAAGTCGCTGTCTCATTTAAAAATGATTCTGATGTTCTCATTGCAAAACTGGTAAGAATATTTTGTTCCACAGGTACTCCAAAGACAGTTCTTTTGCTCATTTGTACAAACTACTACTACTACTACTACCACAGCTTGTACTACTAACTTGAGTTTCATGGTGTTTGGATCAAATTTTGTTATTATTGTCACAAAGCACAGATTTTTTTTTTTTTGGCAGTACTTTACAACAATTTTGTCCTTGTAGGCCATCGGCGAAACTAGGTTAAGTAGTTGAAACCAAAGTAACCGTAATTATTGTTGCCAATGGGTTTTGAGGTTTATAACTTGCAGCTTGTCACACCGTGAGCCTCAAGGAAAGATCACTGAAGCAAGAACTTGAGAGAAAGTGATGTAAGACTAACATTTAGCTACAAACCAAGAACCAATAAAAACCAGGCATTCAATCTACACGTTGTAGCTTGCCTTATGTCTAAATTATTTTCCTTTCTTGCTGATTAAACCCGGCATGGACTCACAGTAAAACATAAGCATAAAAAATCTAAAAAAGTTAAAGCTTTGTGTTGCATTCATTTATCACTTTTAGATTAGTCTATCAAAGTCAAGAAACAAGTTACATTACTAGTCACATAGATTTTCATATAACTTATGTCTATTCTTTGTTACCTATATTATTTGATATTTCTATACATGTTAGATCCATTATGGCTTAATGCAATTACTGACCGCTATTCTAACTAGTCATCTACTCATCTTTCTGATCCATTTTGATCATTTCTTAAAGTTCGAGGACCATTAATTTCAAATTGAAAGAACAGCGTGTCAGTTTGATTTTGACCCAAAGTTCAGGAGTCTTTTTCCTTCTTCTTTTTTCCCTATTTTTTATTGGTTTTAATTTTGAGTTGTTTTGATCTTACTACTTTCAAGGATGTGACTGCAAATGACATCCCAAGTGATACCTTTGAGTTACCAGGTTACCCTACTTTGTACTTTAAATCTGCTAGTGGCAACCTGTTGAAGTATGATGGGAATAGAACAGCGGAGGACATCAGTGGTTTTATTCAGAAGAATCGGGACAAGACTGTCAAACCAGACACAGTGAATGATGAACTGTGATTATGGTAAGCTCTACCTTTTTTGTGCTATAATTTATCCAATGAGTTACTTGACTCTTAAGATGAAACTAATGAATTCTGGGTCCAATTTTCATGTTCTTTTACACCTTGAAACTATATTGGCTACCAAATTTACTTCTCAAACACAGACCATCATGCATGCTTTGCTAAAATGTATTCTTGAAATATGTAAAAATCTATGCAGTGTATGCTTCCATCAGCACAATTTAATGTTGTTGATTTTTATAGAAAACACACGTTATTAGGAGATGGAGTGGTGGACATTGGTATGCCTCTAGCAAGTAATGCTATGACTGAGCTAACAGAGTATTGAGTTTCATTAATTAATTTTCAAAACAAGAATAATTAAAATTGAAAGAAGAGAGAAGAGAGAAGGACATGAATTGATATAGGTTATCTTGAATGTACAGGAAATTGGGAATATCTACTTATCTAGTGTCTATTGTCTAGTTCAATGTTTGTTGCTGCCTACATGATGGGATTATGTGCTTGGAAGTTACTTCCCTTGGAGGATTCATGCCTCTGAATTTGGCTTATGTTATCTGGTTTTGTAGTTTTAACAAGGAAAAGAGAAAAGGACTATACATGTTTAAGGAGATCATGGGGTAGGGATGTTTAGAAAATTAGTGGCTAAAGTCATTGACTAAATAATCATTTTAAGAAAATACATTAGAACATTTTGAGGTATTGAGGTGAAAGACAAATAGGTGGCTTAATGACTATGACTTTCGATGTAAAAGCTAGTGAATTATAAAAGTTGTGATCTGATATGTTTTGCTCGCAGCACCTTAGATTTGCCACGTTTTGGTTGTTTCACTCTCAATTCTTGGGATTGTTGCAAACTCTGTCCTAGTTATTTTTATTTTCTCCCCAAGCTTTCTCTATAAAAATAAGCTTGGCTTGCAATATTGTTGTAAGTTTTTCTTTCTTTATTTATGCTGTGTAAGATATGCTATTTAATGAATGTGTGCATTAAGAATTATATTTGTCTGTTTCTTTGTAAATGTTGCAGTCGTGCTTCCAACTATAAGAGGAGATACTTGTATGGCGGATTGTACTAAACAATATAAGCGAGCCTTCATAATCATTTTGCAGTAGGAAGAAAATATGAGATGCAAGATAGTGCTTGTAATTCTCAGTTTGCTTGTAGTTTCCTTAGTTGTGATATTGTGTACTTTTCACCAAACATATATTTTAGTAATTTGACTATTGATTTTGCAGACAACCATTTAACACACAAAAATATCACTTGCTATGGTTTATGAAAAAGAAAACTTGTAATCTTTTGTCAACGGGCTCAAATGGATCGAGCAGCACTAATAATCCTATAGTGTGATTAATGACTTGACAAATTTTACTTCCACTAAATATTAATATATTACTAGATTACAACCAAAATTACAGCCAAGAAATCAGTTTCTTAACACCATATGGTAGCTAGCTAGTAGATAGAGCAGCACTAATTAAACTTCTACCAACAAACTCCAGCACTAAAGTTAGTTGAGTTGCAAAATATGAAAAACTAGGATTAGGATTAAGAGAAGAATAGATAGAAGAAAGAAATGGTTTAGGGCTTGATTGGTAAGACCCACACATTAGCACAGATTTATCTTAGAGTGATATAGCAAGGTTACAAGAATACTCTTATACTAATATGAAATAACAAGTAAATAGAAAAATAATAACAGTAACTCTAACACTCCCCTTAAGCTGGAGCATATATATCAAACATGCCCAGCTTGAAAGACTTTCGTTGAAAAGAGGCATGAGCTAATGGCTTTGTGAGAATATCACCTAGTTGATCATTAGAGCGAACATAGGGAGTGACAATTTGTTGCCGCATCAATAAAACTCGAATAAAATGACAATCAACCTCGAAATGTTTGGTACGCTCATAGAAAACAAGATTATTAGCAATAAAAATAGCAGCTTGGCTGTTACAAAACATTTGCATAGGAGTTGGAACATCAATACCCAAGTTACGAAGAAGAGAGCAACCCCATAACATCTTGGAAGCAGTATGAGACATAACACAATATTCAGCTCAAGCACTAGAACGGGTGACAACATTTTGCTTTTTATTGCGCCAGGTAACAAGATTACCACCAACAAAGGTACAATAGACAGAAGTGGACCGCCAATCAGAACAACTACCAGCCCAATCAGAGCATGCATATATTGACTGTCCACACCAACCGCATAAGTAATGTTAGAGTGAGTAAATGGTAAGGTAAATTAACTTTCACTAAACAATTCACCGTGCTAACCATCAAGTTTAACAATAGAGTCCATAGGAGTATCAACCAGGACAAAGTTTCAGACAAAAGATTAAGAACGTATTTCCGTTGAGACAAAAATAGACCCTGAGAGGAACAACCAACTTCAATCCTAAGAAAATAACAAAAGCACCTAGATCCTTAGTATGGAAATGTTGACTCAAATATGTTTTTAAATCCATGATAGTCACTTTCAGGGATAATAATAACATCCACATAAACAATCAAAACAATGGTGCTAGTGGAAGAGTGATGAACAAAGACAAAATGATTAGAAGTAGAACGCTGGAAACCAAACCTAAGTACAAGGACACTAAATTGATCAAACAATGCACGAGGAGATTGCTTCAAACCATACAAAGCCTTTCGTAATCGAAAAACAAGGTGCTCACTCTTAGTAACAACATATCCAGGGGGTTGATCCATTTATACTTCCAACTTAAGGTCGCCATGAAGGAAGACATTCTTGATATCAAGTTAATACAAAGGCCAAGAGTGACTAACTGCAACAAAGAGTAAGATCGATCCGAACAGAATTGAGACGGGCCATGGGAGAAAAGGTCTTTAGATAGTTAGCACCATATGTCTGCATGTACCCTCTAGCAACCAACCACGCCTTAAGGCACTCAACAGTTCCATCAATGAGGTACTTGATAGTGTAAACTCAATGACAACCAACCGTTTGTTTCCCAGAGGGCAGAGCAGTGAGCTCCAAGATTTGATTCTTATGAAGAGCATTCATTTCCTCATTCATAGCATGTTTCCATCCAGAATGTAGACAAGGTGAAACACGATTATAAGACATAAAATGAGCAATTGGGTGTTGAGTACAAGTACATCTACCTCTTCGTAAAGCAATAGGTAAATCATCAGTCTTGGGAATAGAGGATGAGGGAGTAGGAACCTCGAACAAAGAAGATGTAGTATTGGGGCAATAAGATACAACGCGTTTATCTTGAGATCACTGACAAACCTGCAAAGGAGGGTTAGGTGGGGAAGCCAAAGGTACTTGAGGAGGAGAAGAAGACAAAGGAATTGGAAGAGTAGGAGACGGAAATGACCTCTCCCCCTCACGACTAGAGATGAGATCAGGAGATAAACACTGACCAGTTGAGGAAAATAATAGGATGGACTCAAAAAGGTAACATCAGTGCTAACAAAATATCGATAAGACTCAGGACTATGACAACAATAGCCCTTCTAAGTACGAGTATCTGAGGAAAATACACTTACTAGCTCGAGGAGATAGTTTATCACAGCTAGGATCAAGGACATGAACAAAGACAACACAACCAAACACACAAGGAGTAAGTGAGAAAGGAGCACGTTTAAGATATAAAACAGAAAATGGAGACTTCTGATTTAAGATAACATAAGACATAAGATTAATAAGATGACAGACAGTAAGAACAACATCACCCCAAAAGTGTTTTGGTACCTGCATATGGTGTAACAAGGTACAAACAACATCTAGTAAATGACGATGTTTTCACTTAGCCACACCATTTTGTTGAGAGGTGTGATGACAACTAGTCTAATGAATAATACCACGACCAACACAAAAAGAATGCATAACAGTTTGAGTATATTCTAAAGCATTATCAGATCGAAGAACCTTAAAGCGTCTATTAAACTGAACAAAGATTTCATTATAGAATGTGGAAAGAATACGAGGCAATTCAAATTGCTCTTTCATAATTAAAAAAAAAAAAAAAAAAAAAACCATGTTATTGGAGAATAATCATCCACAAATATAACAAAGTAAAGAAAGCCATTCAAAGTAGAAATGCGGGAAGGACTCCATATGTCGGTATGAACTAAATCAAAGGACTCAATTTGGTGACTAGAACTACTACTCGAAAATGAATTACCATGATGCTTCCCTAACTGACAAGCCTCACATTCTAAACTTGGCACATGACTCAATGTAGGAATGACAAACTTAAGTTTGGCCAAGGAGGGGTGACCCAAACGAAAATGCCACTGAAGAGGAGATACGGTAGCACTCAAAGCCAAAGCCGAGAAAGTGTGAGAGGCAGAATTATGATGTAGGTAATATAACCCATCTTTCTCATGTCCCGAACCAATCATCTTCTTGATCTTTAGGTCCTGAAAAACATATGAAGTTGGAACAAAGGTGATAGAGCATTGTAAGGTATTAGTCAATTGACTAACATAAAGCAAATTAAAGGGAGAATTATGAACAAAAAGACTAGATGGTAAGGATAATGACGTAGTGGGATGAAGAACACATTTCCGAAGAACAGGCAGAGAAGAGCCATCAGATAAAATAATATGGTGTTTAATAGGAAGCAAATAAGAAGAAAGATATAATATACCAAATATATGTTTGTTAGCATTGGAATCAATGACCCAAGATGGAGAGGAATGGGCCACATCTGCAACATTACCTAAATCAACTAATGTAGCAATGGAACAAGAGGAAAGTACGGCGCGCAATTGCAAGATAAGTTTGTTAAGCTGAGTAATGGGTGCATCATATGAACCATAACTAGAACTGGCAAGCCCAAATGGAGTATAATTAGATTGTGGTTGTGTAGCACTATCAATCACCTGATTCAAATAATTTGGTTTGCCATATATCACCCAATAGTAAGGCTTAGTATGATTGGTCTTACCAATATGATCACACCTTTTATCACCACGTCCACCAGTATGATCACCACCACTACGAAAATTAACATAATCTCCACTATTGGAGACTAAAGAAGAAGATTTAGGCATATTATCAACCTTGAATTGTGATGTGTTTCTTTCAGCCATAACTATAGAATTTTCTTCAGGCAACTAACCCAAACCTTAAAAAAAAAAAAAAAAAAAAAAAAAAAAACAAAAACCAATTTAAAAAGGGGAAAATTTTCAAAAACAAAAAAACCCTAAAAAAAAAAAAAAAAAAAAAAAAATCATAAATGAGTAAATAACCATTAAATCAATCCTCCACAATCCTATTCGGCCCTTAGGGAACACAACCCATCCGTTAGAAACAACAAAAAAGCTCTAGATTGCTGATAAAAAAATTTTGTCGATAAATCCAAAAAAAACATTTGAAAATAGAAGTCACTCTAAATGGCTTAAAATTTTTTTGTGAAAATCACCATAATTATCGCGAGAGAGAGAGAGAGAGAGAGAGAGAGGAGCCAAACCATGTGGTCGCGAGACCCAAATGGCTGTATTAGCGCTAACATCAGCATGATGTCATCAGACAGATGTTGACGTCAGCATCTGCTGTTATCTTATGATGGTTTCTAAGGTTGGATTAGAATGCTTTGATACCAAGTTGAGTTGTAAAATGTAAAAAAATAAGATTAAGAGAAGAATAGAGAAAATTGTAGGGCTTTGATTAGTTAGACCCACATCTTAGCACATGTTTTATATTAGAGTGATATAGCAAGGTTACAAGAATACATGCTAATAAAGAATAACAAGTGAATAGAAAAATAATAACAGTAACCCTAACAAAGTTCAACAAAAACTTCAAGATATCCTTTTAATATGATCGTACCCAAGTGCCTAATTCTCCAAAAACATTCAGCCCTATATTAACTTAGTTATGGATAGAAACATAATTTTCCTCCGAACCTGTTTGATAAGAAATATTTTTCCAATTTACTATGTGACAACTTAAAAAACTATTTATAAACTGTCACTATTTCTCAAACCTTATTTTTATGGAAAACTATTGGTTATTTTCCATTTGACATCAGCTTATTTAGCTGTTTGTTGATTGCTTTTTATCGAAACTATTGTAGAAAAAAAAATTAACTAAAAAAATAAGATAAGCTGATTATTTATTTATTTTGTTGAAAGTACTGTAGGTTAATTGAGAAATAATGTTATATAGTTGATTTTTTTTTTTTTTTTTTTTCTTTCCCGGTATCAACTTATTTTTAGCAATTTATTTACTGACGCAAATAATAACTTATTTTCAAGAAAAACTAAAAAAATTAATTTATTTGCTTTTGTGCCAAAAGCTGAAAAAAAAAAAATAAATAAATAAAATAAAAAACAAAACAAAAAACTGTCTGAAAGCAGCCAAACGGACACAATTGGCTCATGCCAAACGCACAGTCAATTCCCACCAATACCATGATGTTGCCTTGCATCCTTTTTCTTCCCCCAGTCATGAAGCCTGAGGTGCAACTCTGCAGCAGCAATCAAGAAATGCACAGCCTGGACTGGAGTAACAACATCTAGAATAGCTTTCAGCGTTCTCAACCGTAAATCATCAGCCTTCTGCAAGATTTTCTCCAAACCCTCCTCCTTTGGCAACAGAGCCAACCTAACTTGTTCCTCCTGATCACCTCCACCACCACCACTCCTCATCAATTCCGAATTCAACCACGGACGAGTCTGCCACCGTCTCCTGATGCTTAGCCATCTTCTCACTAATATTTCTCTCCTCCTTAATAGTCTTGCTATGCAACTTATCAACCTGGTTGAGTTGAGTTGGAGAGAGATCACCCAAGTCACCAGTACTCAACCCTCGAATAAAATCAGCAAGTTGGTCCTCCAATTGCAACCCAGACTTGGAGTAAAGTAAATGAAAAGCCATCGTGGGTCGCCACCCTCCTATCCACATGAACCCCTCCTCAAGTGTGCTTGTCCAAGAGGGTGTCAGCATGCCCAACACGTATTGCTTTGCCCACCTTGACTTTACCTCATAATAATGCTCGTAATGCTCAATCACTTGGTTGATCAAGGTACTTGTTTGACTGGTGTTAGTGTCTATGCTTTTATTGTGGAGTTTGGAGACAGATATGAGGTCCTCTAGGTACTTGTTTTGCTCGAGGAGCCAATGCTTGTAGAATCTAGGGAAGCTTTCAAGCTCAGGAGTGCCATTTCTGATGGCTGATGCTACGTACGTAAGTACCACCATTTGGGAGTAAAGACATGGTTTTATAAAATATGCTACGTAGGTACCACCAGGCTTTGGTTCTAGTTTGGGGTTTTATAAACGAAAAGTTTGCTGAAAAGAGGGGTTGGAGGGATTCGAATGGGAGGTCGGTTGGACAAAAGGCCAAAGCCACTGTCATGTGTACGTGACGTTTCCCTTAAGGAGTAAGTAACTTGAGGTTTTAGGCATCATCAAATTCTGAGTCCAGTCTGGAAAGTTTGGATATATTTACTTACATAATGCACCACTACTGGGGGTTTTGGGGCGGCTTAGTTTGGAAGTATACTGAAGGTTCTGAGCCACTCTGTGAGGAAAGGTGGGAGATATTTTCGTGCTGCAATAAAGAAAAGTAAAAGAGACAGAGATTGTCATCATAGTTGGTTACCAGAAAAGAAAAGCACAAAACTGTATAATATTTCCGAAAACAATGAGCTCGCCTATATCTAGGTGGTATCCACCTTCCTCTTCTGGCACCAGCTTATGATGCCTAATATGGTAAAACCCCGAGTTACTTCCTCCTAAGGGAAACTTCACTTCGTCGTCACCACATGGCAGCTTACGGAATGCTTGCTTAGCTGCCTTTGCTTACAGTATCTATTTCACTGCACAAGCCCAATAGGCTTTTGTTTTATTATTAATAACTGGAGTGGACCTCAATCTCTTTTTGGTAAGTACGGTGGACATTTCTAGCAAAAAAACAAAGTACAGTGATATGGTCAAAGAATGGAGAAGAGAGCAGGTTGAAGACGAAGTTTGCAGTCCCAATGAAAATTGCACAAACCAGAGTTTGGTTCTGCTTCTGGGTTTTATCCAGAGAGGAAGGTCGGTTGGGCAAAAGGGTCATTTGGGATATATTGGCTTTGGTTCAGCCGTTCAGTGCACCCGAAGCCAATAATGAAACGGATTTGAGCCTTGCTTTGTCATATTGAGAGGATCCAAACCCATAATGAAATACCCAATTTTATTGAAAATCAATGAAGTCAGTAAAGAATTGAAGGCTTGTGCCCTGCTTTGTCATATTTGTTTGTCGTTTTCCATAAAAGGAAAGGATAAAATTCTTGTTTCTTCTCGGGGTAAAAAACTTGGAAAATCAAGAAGAAAAAAAATAATACTTCTATGATTAAGTTGTGGTAAGTAGGATAAGATTCTTTTTATCAAAAAAATAAGTAGGATAAGATTCTTGTTTCTTCTCGGGGTAAAAAACTTAGAGAATCAAGTAGAGGAAGAAAAATACTTCTATAATTAAGGCTTTTTTTTTTTTTTGATAATCTTGAGTTAGTTGAGTGTTTGGATCAGGATTTCGTAAATATATACACCTCGACTAATCTCAGGAGAATACGCAGGGCCGGCCCAACTTTTAAACCATTTTTTTTTTTGATAGTTATGATAGAATTTAAACCTATGGCGTTCGCTCATGATAATTGCTCTTACCATCAGGCCAAGACATCAATTGGTTTTTGGTGTAGACGGGATTTGAACCTAGGTCCCATGCTCGACGACAAGAGACTTTACCAGTTGAGCTAACTAGAACCCACAACTTTTAAGCCATTTAAGCAATGGCTTGAAGGCCCCAAATTTTTTATGGTCCATATGTAATATATATTAATAAAAAAGCCTCTTTTTTTTTTTTCTCTCTCTCTCTCTCTCCGTTTCTTTCTCACTCCACGTCTATTACTTCCTCAACGTACCATGAGTCTACTTCCCTTTCAGTTTTTTTCTTTTTTCTCTTCACAATCTTTTTCTTAGTTTTTTTATAAGAGCTCTTCGTGAGTCGTGTTAAATGAAAATATCTAATTGTTGGTTGTGGCTAACATCAAGCCACGTGTAATTCATTTTTTTTTTTCTTTTCTATTTTTTATATCATGAATCAATGGTTAGATTAAGTCTTTTGCATTTATTTTGTCTAATGGGTGAAGCATGGAAGCCATGTGGGTTATTAATTAAAAAAAAAAAAATCATAAATATTAATTTAATTTAGCATTGATAAAAAAATAAAAAATTAAAAAAAATTAAAAAAAAAAAGGCCTCCATTTTATATTTGGCTTAAGGCCACTAAAAAGTTTGGACCGACCCTAGGAATACGCAATACCCCACTAGCACATGTACCATGATAGGCACAAGACTTTGCTTTAAGTAGGTGGCCATGATGAACTTGAACTACTATAATTAAGTTGTGGTAGGTTATCATCTTTACATGGATTTATCCTTAACATCTATTTTATTATACACAATATATTTCAAATTCATTCCTGACACCTCTCTAATTCATTGTCCACACGGGTTTAGCTTCTTCTTTTTTCTTTTTTATGTTGCATTTGTTTAGACATTTTTTTGAAGAATATTTTTTAGTTTTCCTATATTTCGTAGCATCAAAAAATGTGAGTCAAAGAAAAACTCAAGTTGGTCAGCAAAAAACCCAATTAAAAATTTGCCTTATTTTCTAGGGCTTGTTTTCTGTTACTATTTTCCATAAAAACAAGCTCTCCCTCTTGTTTGGAAAGTCTTATCTCAATGAATTAATCTTTCTCTTTCTCTCGATCTTCCCTAGCTATCTTGCACTCTCTCTTTTCCCTCTGTAACCTCTCTCTCTCCCTCTCTCTCTAGGTTTTGTCTGAGTTTTTTTTTTTTTTGGTTGCATGCCTCAAGATATCCTAACAATGTTCAATGTGAAATAAGGATTTATGGACTTCCTTATACATAAATTTTATCTTACCAATATGAGAAATTAATGAATTGAAAATAATGAGTGTAGGTGCATTGATATATATATATATATATATATATTAGATGCTAACTACATATACCTTGTCTTGCTTTGTACAACCACTTGCAATAGTGTTCAAAGTGAAATAAGGATTTAAGGACTTCCTAATACATAAATTTTGCCTTACCAATCTGAGAAATTAACGAATTGAAATAATGAGTGTCTTAAAAATGTTGGTGCATTGTATTAGATGCTAACTACATATACCTTGTCTTGCTTTGTACAACCACTTGGATGTAGTGACTCAATTTGGGCCAAGAATCCACAAAGCTTATTGGTACCTAGCCGAATTGTTGACCATAGATTCCTCTGTGTGATCAAATTCAAATTGCTTGTTGTCAAGGAAGTACAACCAAATTCTTTCCAAAATTGCTTGTGTTTTTGGTCATTCACAAGCACTTCATCTAAGCTAGTATTGAGCCACGCCGATACAAGCATATTGTCTTCTTCTATGGTGAAGTTGTTACCCTATTGAGATTTCTTAGTAACTGGTCTCATTTCAACAGGTGGT
This sequence comes from Fagus crenata, assembly GCA_014362285.1. Classification (NCBI taxonomy): domain Eukaryota; kingdom Viridiplantae; phylum Streptophyta; class Magnoliopsida; order Fagales; family Fagaceae; genus Fagus; species Fagus crenata. Next base: position 398,018 of record BKZX01002559.1, read on the forward strand.
GGGGACTGTCTCATTTCAACAGGGGGTGGAGACTTATGGGCATCCACATTTATATGTGGTGTGACCATCATAAAACCATTGTCAAAACCTTATTCCCCCTCTTGTAAAAGGTCAATGAAGAAGGGGGTCTTCTTGCCTCTACAAGTCCACTTAAAAATAAAAACACAATTTTATATAATACTTATCAATACCATAACTCATATTACATTGAGTTGTTGTAATCTTGTTCAATTTGTAAAAAAAATTGAAAGCTAGACATACATTAAAATGAGGTTATTTGTTGCCAAACTAGAAATTATCAAGGAATGGTCGCCATATTTTCATAACAATTAAGTTAAATTATCATTTTATTCAAAAAGGAGAATTCATAAGTTATTAGAATTTAAAAATTTAAAGATGTTGCCAATTTAAAAAATAAAAATAAAAATGGAGATAATAATTTTGAACAAAAGACAATGATATTAATTGTACAATTATTTACTTTATACATAATTGAATGTTAAGTATGATATTTTAGGAAATTGGATTCCATCCTATCATATCATGTTGCACCAAATTACCAAACAAATGCATAGCATAGAATAATTATTTTATTACAGCTTTTTGTATTCTTTGTAATACCTACTCCTAATTCCTAGTAATTATCATTACAGTATACTAAACGTACCTAAATGTACATAACATACATGCCATCATGCTAGTGTGCAGTTGGTGCCTCTGTTACCTCCCATTAAACCAATCAGAACTCGCAGCAACAAAATTGAAGTTAGAGCAGCGAGGCATCTAACAGAGAATAGATAAACCCTGTGATCCTTGATCTTTAAGTTCCGACAACGTGAAAAACAATCAAGAAATGATGAGGTTCGCAAGTAATTGAGGCAAAGCATCTCAACTTTACATTCTAACAGGTGATGGATAAGTTCAGGCATGATGAACCAAATCTATCTTTCACCTTGCCATATGCCCTGCATAACCTAAACATTATATGTGAAATTCCAGCTAAATGAATAATAAAATGGGTAATCTATTCAACAAGTCATTATGTTATCATTCATGGAGGGAAAGATGACGACAAAAGTACAGAGTTGGATGTTTTGCTACAGAAAATGCAAAGCCTTTTTTTTTTTTGGTAAGTAGGACGAAGTGAGAAGCATGTGAATATAACAATGATGCCTTTTCCTTCACGTTATCTTTCTGCAGAGTCATACAGCTCAATACTTTTGGGACCTAACATATTCAAATCAAGATCATTCTCTGATACCCAGAATTCTTTTTCTTTATTTTTAAGTAATACCCAGAATATTTCTGCCTAGTTGTCATTAAAAAATAAACATGGTAATCTTATATATGTGTATGTCATTAAGAAAAGAAATGATTCGCAACATGAATATTTGACAGGATAGGAAGGAACCTTTATCCCCCACTAACATTTTTTATATAAATATTAGGGTAAAGTACAATTTACACCTGTTAAGTTTCCTAAATTTCATTTCAGTTTATTAAGTTTAAAAATTGTAATTTCAGTCCTATAACTTTCATAACGCAATCATTTTAGTACTTTTGTCCACTTCCGTAAAAAAATGTCTTTAACTGCTTTAAAAACAACACAATTTTAATTTTTTTAACAATTTTAATTATTAAAAAAATAATTACTATAAGTTTTATTATAAAAAAATAAAATGTCAGTTTTTTAAAAGAAAAAGTATTTTCCTCTCTTCTTCTCTCTCCCCAAAAGCTTCAACAGGCTTCTCTTTCAACGAAACCCACTCTCCCTTGAGATGTCCAAGACTGAAGCCTTTTGTAAGGCCGTTCGCATCAATGAAAAGGCCGAGATAATCGAAGGCGAGATCCAAATCGACTGTCCCGGCATGGCTGGTGCGGCCTCCAAGACCGAAAAGAGTCCAGTAGCCACAATTGTTGTGGTGATATAGAAAGCAGAGTGACGGGCTCTCTTGGCTCTCCATGAACCACTGCTCTTTTTCTTGCTTCTCTTCCTCATCTAGGCTCTAGCAACACGATTGAAGGGAGTATATCCATCAACCTGTTGCTCTTCATCTTTGTTTCTTTTCCTTGCCACTTTTTAGCGTTGGTGTTCACATTGACATTGTCCATGTCATGAAACAAACTATAGATATGTGAGTAGTCTTCTTGATAAGAAATGGGAATGAAGTAATTTCCATCACCAGTGTGAGAAAACGAAGAGACGAAGAGTATTATGAAAGTGTTTGAAGAAATGCTTGAATGAGAACATGATGGGTTTCGGTTATGAACAAAATGGTGCTCTTTTTTTGGCTGATGCTCCATACAATGGAGTTTTGTTGATGCTGTAGGGGGTTGAATTTACATTTTGCACTGGATATCAAGTTGATTTTATTTGGTAGGTTTGATTTTGTCTGATCAAATTCTATGTTGGCAAATGAAGCTAGGGTTTGATTACAGGTTTTGGCCATAGTTTTTTTTTTTTTTTTTTCTCCCCTTTAATGGTTTTATCATTCATTTTTTAAATAGATTTTTTTTATTTAAATCATTTTAATAATTGTTTAGTATTTTTATTTTTATTTTTTTTGATAAATAAAGCTTTTGCTTTAATAATTTTTATTTTTATTTTTTTGAAAGGTAAAGATATTAATTTTATTAAAGGAGAATGTCGTAATGTGCATAAAGCATGCACACTAGAGTATCAGGTAATTACAGCATCATGAGTAAGAGATAAAGAGGAGACAAACTCTAAAACGGTTATACTACTGGAAAAACCCCATGTTCCAGACCAATCAAAGAGAGTAGAAGCAAAACACTCTAAAAGTTGGCTTTCTGAACTTGACACATCCTCGAACGTACATCGATTACGTTCCCTCCAATTCTGCCACATCACGTATAAAGGCACAAGGTTCCAAACATCTGATGAACGACGACCTAAACCATTCCACCAGCTAAAAAGCACATCCACAACTCTCCCAGACAACACCCACTGAATACCAAAAACTTGGAAGACCTAACTCCATAAAACGCTCGACATAGGACAATGAAGAAGGAGATGATCTACCGATTCTCCATTGCATCGGCTCATACAACACCAACTAGTCAGAATGTGGCCCCTCTTTAAAAGGTTATCACAAGTGAAGACCTTATTCCAAGCCGCCATCCAAACAAAGAAACGAGCCCTACGAGGTGCTTTGGATCTCCAAATACTCTTCCAAGGAAACACAACGCTCGGAAATCACAATTTCTAGCGGAAGTACTAACAGTGACAAGAATGTGAACTAAAAGGATTGAAATGGCAATTTTTAAACTTAATGTACTGAAACGAAAAATTGGGAAAATTTGGTAATCTTAGCAGATGTAAATTGTACTTTACCCTAAATATTATCTCAAAACATTTATCTGCAATACCAATACAATAGACAAGTATAGAATTTACGACAAACTTCTAATGCACTTTGAGAAATGGCCATGGAAGGAAAGAAGGGGACAGGGCTTGGGGTTATCTTTTGCAGACACAGCATCATTGAGCATACTATATATGTTCCTTATTTTTTATTAAACAAAAAGAAGAGTCAAGCTAAACCTAAACACCTCATGTGAAATAGTGTGCCTCAAGAAAATACTAGAGTATCATGGGAAAATCAACAAAGGGAATTCAGGAGTTGCATTACCTCAGCGCCTTGATTTCTGCTGTGGAGGGTATCCAGTCAGCCCCATTCCTGGGTCCTTCCTTCTCAACTGCTTAAGAAATGAGGTATCAGAAATACGAATCAAAACTTCCATAAAAAACAACTAGTACTCAACGCAATAAACCTGTTGCTGTTGAGGAACACCCCGCTGCATTGGAATGCCACCAGGATTTATTCCACCACCAATCCCTGCCTGAGATGTTAGATTATAAGCTTGCATGGCCTGAGGTTGCATCCTTTGCATGCTACCAACCATCTGCCGAGGGACAGATCTCATTGCCCCTCCATGGGCACCAGGAATGCTCCCAGAAACTGCATTTCCAGATGATACCTAGTCCAATGAATCAGAGAATAAGCAGGCATCATCCAGAGCAGAAACATAAGAGACAAAAACACATGTACACATATACCGGTTGTGAAGGTTGAAGACTAGTCGTCCCTTCAAAATCTGTAGTTCTGTCAACTGGACGAGTAGGATAGTTTACAGCTTTCTCTCCAGTTGGGGATAACAGTGCACTGAAATCGATGTCTTCTTTTCGTCAAGTTGAAGGAAATATGGGTCTGCTATATGCTTCCAACACTACATCTAATAGAAGTTTTTGATTTTGATTTTGATTTTATACTCATTTTCTTTGTTAACTTTCTTGATTGGTTGTGATGCAAGATATTTCAAGCATTGGAATTTAAATTTCCAAAAAAAAAAACCGACAGGAGAAAAACTAAAAAAAAAAAAAAAAAAAAGGACCCTTACTTCCGTCCCGGGAGAGGTTCAATTCGAAAATACCTGAAAAGAGAAAAACAAAGGATGCTTAAAAAGTGGTGTCAAGTAAATAATAACAAGTTATAACTCTGCCATCTAAGAATGTAGAACAGATAGCTCAACGCATATAAGGTATAGTAATGACAGAAATGCTATCAATTATATAGCTTTCCTCAATAAACTTTTAGGCATCTAGTAATGTTCAGTTGACTCCATGTTCGACAAATATTAGGATGCCCCAAATCAACGGTCTTATGTTAGGTACAAAGGGCAACATCAACACCAACCTCTGGTGTCAAACTCTGAATCTCCAAGAAAAAATATATTCTTTATGTACAAAAAGAAGGGGGCTCGCACATGCACAAGGGGGAAGGGGAGGAGGATATATCCTAAGAAGCATGGACACAGACATGAGACGCGACGACACAACAATTCTTGAAAAATTAGAACACGGTATGGTGGAGATATGACAATTAATTAATTAATATATATATCTTTAGGTATATTTTATTTATTTATAAGCGTATTTTATGTTTTAATAAGTTTCACTATCAAAATCTTAAAAAAAAAAAAAAAAATCTAAAATCAAAGGATAAATTTCTTGTTTATTTTATGTTTATCTAAAACATTTTATTAGTACACGACGACAATCAGGGCAAAATTGCATAAACATAACTATGCAATAAAGGCTCTTAACTCTGGAAAGCAATAAAGATCAGAGAAGGCTGCTGTAATGATATAATATGATCACATCTAATGTGAGGAAAAGTAAAGAAGCACTTGCGACTATAAATTTCTTGAGAGCCAAGTAAGTCTACAGACTACATGAGAGGTACTCAATATCATTGAATTCCCAAAAATCTAAAAGCCACCACATAACTATCGCTTTCCAGAACTTCCCACTTAATTATTAGATGGCCATCTCTGACTAGTGACTATGTAAGCAAGGAATGAGAGGATGACCAGTCAGATAGGTTGGTGTCTTTACACCATCAATCCCAAACAAAACGAGAGGGAACTGTAATTTGAATCCAACAGGAAATCTAGTAGAAGAAGAAGAATTGGGGATTCCAGGAGTGTTGTGCAAATTAAATTTGGAAAAATCATATGACCATGTTAATTGGGGTTTTCTTTTGTATATGTTGAGGAGGTGTGGCTTTGGGGAGAAGTGGAAAAAGTAGATTGTTTTTGTATATCCACTGTTTGGTTCTTAGTGGCGTTGAATGGCGCTCCTGTTTTTTATTTTTATGACGTAGAATCTCGCGAAGGCAGGGCCCTTAAGACCCATTCTTGGGGAACAAACCCAGATACACGACCCCGCTCACAAGAATCGTCTATCAGGTAAGTGAGGACTCGAACTAGTGACCTCTAAGGAGCAAACCCATGGCCTAACCAATTGAGCTATCCCTCGTGGACCCTTTTTTTTGTTTTTTTTGCAAGCACTAGGGGCATACAACAAGGAGACCAATTATCCTCACTTCTGTTTGCTTTTGTGGTGGAAGCTCTGAGTCAGTTGAATTCAAAGGCAGTGGATGGGGGATACTTAACAGGATTCATGGCGAATATGGCAGATAATGATCTCCTCAAGATTTCCCATTTGTTGTTTGTGGATGATACACTTTGTTTGTGCAACGCAAAGCCAAACCATATTTGTTATTTTTTTTTTTTAATGCATGTTGTTATGTTTTGAAGCAGTGTCTATTTGAAAATAAATTTGAGCAAATCAAAGATTGTACCAGTAGGAGAGGTAATACACCTTGAAGAGTTGGTTGATATTCTTGGTTGTAAGATGTCTTCTTTTCCGCTGAAGTACTTGGGATTGCCATTAGGAGCTCGTTATACGACAAAAGCTATTTGGGATGACATATTATAAAGGATGGAGAAAAAAACTAGTAGGTTGGAAGAAAATATATTTATCAAAGGGTGGTTGACTTAATAAAGAATACGCTTTCTAGCCTTCCTATTTATTTTCGTCTCTGTTTTCGCTTCTTGTTGGGGTAGCAAATAGAATGGAAAAAATTCAAAGGGATTTCCTATGGGGTGGAATGGGGGAAGAGTTAAATTTCCATCTTGTTAATCAGAATTCTGTTTGCCAGCCCATTCAACTTGAAAGCTTGGGGTTAGAAAGTTATTGGTTTTCAACCAAACCCTTCTAGGTAAATGGTTGTGGTGTTTTGTGGTCGAGAGGGATGCCCTTTGGCAAAGAGTGATAGCAATTGAATATAGGATCTCTTTGATAATTCGATAATTGGGGGAGGGGGGATTTGAACTCTGGATATCTCCTTTGGAGAACACCAGGAGGTGCCAACTAGTTGAGCTACAAAACTCTTGGCGAATATAGGATCTCTTAAGATGGTTGGTGCATGAAAAGTGCAAAGGGTCCATATGGTGTCAGCTTATGGAAGTTTATACACCAAGTCTGGGTTAGATTTGATTTATCCATTTCAAGGTGGGAGATGGTATTAGGATTCATTTTGGTATGATCGTTGGTGTGGGGAGGATAGTTTCAAGAACTGGTTTCCGAAGCTATTCCAAATTGTAAGAAACGGAGAGGCAACACCACAAGTGGCGGCCTATATGAAGATCACAAATGGTGTAATTCAATGGAACCCTTCATTTATTCGATTTGTTCACAATAGGGAGTTATAGTGAATGGATTCTTTTTTGAAGGAGTTGTATGCCTCTTAGGTGCACCAAGGTCAGGAGATAAGATGGTCTACTCTAGTTCTAAAAACCTGGGATTTAAAGTAAATAAATACTATAACGTGCTAAGGGAGGGGGTGATAGATTGATTCCTTTGAGATTTATTTGGCTTGTTAAAGCTGCACCTCATGCCGCTTTCTTTGTTTGGACTGCAATGAAGGGTGAAATTTTAACAAAGGAGTGTTTGAGAAAGAAGGGTATAATTATTGTGGATTGTTGTTGTATGTGCAAATCTGATGAGGAGCCCATAGATCATCTTTTCGTCATTGTGGGGTAGCCAGAGATTTATGGACGTTTGTGTTTTGTCTACTAGGAGTGAGTTGGGTAATGCCAAAGTCAGTGTCTGAATTTTTGCTTTGTTGGAAGGGGACCTTTGGCAGAAAATTTGCACCCTAAAATTTGGAGGGCCATTCCACTCTGTCTAATGTGGAGTTTATGGAGAGAAAGAAATGCACGTCTCTTTGAAGAAAAGGAATGTTCGGTACTTCAAATGAAGTCCAAATTCTTAGGATCTCTTTATGAGTGGGATCAAGCTGCAAACCCGTGTACTGCTTCAGATTTCTCGGATTTTATAGATACTTTGAACTTTAGATGTTAGCCTTGTAGTTCTACTTTCTTTCTTTTAGGGCGTCCCTTTGTGTACTCTCTGTGTACTTGGGCTATGCCCCCTTTCTATTAATTGAAATATGATTTTACTTAATGTAGAGAATCTATTGGGGTTAGAAGGCTTTTTTTTTCTGGCACCAAAAAAAATCATGTTGCCTTCAGTCAGATAAACAATGCCTAAATGAAACAGTAAGAGAAATGAAAGCCATCTCCCCCCCCCCCCCTCCCCCCAAGGGGCGAGTGGTGGTACTACATTAAAAAAGTAAATAATCTTAGAGAGAGAGAGTGAGAAGAAAAAATGGAGACAGGAAGTCATACTCATGCTCCAGAGCTTGTGCAGCAGTTATACGCTTTCGAGGATCATATCTGCATATAAAGACACACAAGAACAGTGGTGATTAATTAACTTGATTTCTAGTTACAAAAGTCACGTACATTCAGATCTGCAAAGATTACAGCAAGAAATACAGTATTGAGCGAGATTAGAACTTGGAACTGCAACAAAATTATAGACAACAGCCTTTTCACATGGATAAATGGAACAACATAATTTTATATGCCGCCCCATACAAGTAAAGTGCTTCACAGCAATGAGCTTTGACTGTCTAAATAAAAAGTTAAAGAAAAAAATCTGTCAAGAATGGCATGATCACAATTTATTTCCTGTAAGTCCTTCAAGTAGCAGTGCCTTTAGAGGCCATTGTGGCTTCCTCAATCTCATTATGCAAAAATAGGTGACAGGTTTAGAGAGGGAAGGAGAAGAGTTCAAGTGTAAGATTTAGTTTTGAGATGGAGCCAGAGGGGTGAAACATGCTGACAGAGGAATTGGACCCTCATGTGGCTGGTGCCAAATTGGCAGTAGAGGTCTAGTGGGGGTTTGTGTTGGCATCTACGAGATGGAAGTGGGTGCCTGTGTAGTTTTGTTTGCTTTTGTTTTATCTTTTTATTTTTATTTTAATGAAATGTTACAAAGATTAAAATAATTGATGATTGTTTTAGATGCAGCTGATGCCGCATACTTCAGTGTCTGGTTGTTGATCTGGCATAAGCCACATAGATAATTTTATATGGTGCAAATTTTTTTATAAGTAAATTTTATTGACTGAAAAAAGATAAAAAGGCGCCTCCAAGTACTGTGCAATTGCCTCAGTCAACGCTTATAGTGACATTGACAAATTAACATGACCTCAAGGACTTAACTGAAACTTTTCAAATTTCAGAGATTTAAATGAAAAAATGACCAAATTGCAAGGAGAAAAATAGAAGTTAAGGTAATAAATAATAAATAAATAGATAACTAGAAGGTACCACATACTCTAGCATCTTAGAAAGGAGGTCATATGCAGGACTTTTTGGAGGGAGATGGACGACATTATGAAGTCCAGTATTGTCACTGTAAAAGAATAAAAAGCAAAACATTAAAAACAAACAAAAAACAAATTACGCCTTGCAAGGGAGGAATTGTCTCGAGTCTCCAATAATATAGTATATGCAAATATTTTTTTGTTTTGATAGGTAGATGCAAAACTGTCACCAACTGCACAGGATCAGCCCCTTCCTTAGAGGGGGAGATCACATTTGGTTCAAGGACCACTGGCATATGCACATATGTTCCATAATTGCCTATTTCACTCTAATACTTAATTAGATAAAATAAGTAAAGAACTTACTACTTGCGCCCTTGTATATGCTGCGTATCTTGTTGCCAATGTGGAAGATTTGCAAGAGTTGGCCACTTTTCTAGTGTGGGATGGCCTTTGCAACAACGATGAACTATAATATAGCTTTGCAACACATAAAAGAAGAAAAATGGCCCCGACATGAAAGTAAGCAGATAAATTACCTAAGACCTTGAATATCTTGTCAAGTTGATCAAGCTGCAGAAGTGCAAAAATATATTAGAATACAGCATAGGGGTCACAAAGGTCTACAGGTAGTACAGATTAGGAAATTACATCTTGGAAATGAGAAGTCAGTCAAGGAAGCTATACTTTAAAAGCATATAACATCACAAACAACATTCTACCTGGAAAGGATTTGGTGGGGCCTTGACTTCTGCACCTTGAAAAAGTGGCTTCAGAGTCAAAAGCTCAGCAAAAATGCATCCAACAGCCCACATATCTAGTTGCAATTTTAAGGATGGACTGCATTCTTAATTCACTAGTGTAAAATTTTAACTTTCACATTCATCTACAATATATTAGCTCTACAACTCTTCTATTACCGTTAGACTTTCTTCCTATCAATCTTAATAACTCGGTGCTGTAAAACAATTCAAGTTAAAGAACAATATAACATATCCTACTATGCCATGCAACCAACACTGGTTTAAACCATCATTTCTATACAAAGTATGCAAAAGATAAGAAGCACAGATACAAAAAAATTTCATATGCACATTTGTGGTAAAAAATCAACTACTATCATTCTAGAAAAACTTAATTTGAGGCACACATCTAACAGTGTTGCAGGAAGCAGTACAGAGACTTTAGTTGCAAAAAGAAAACAAATATAAATATCGATTGCCAACTTTGTCTGTGCATACAAATAGATGGATTTATTATATGCAGAATTTGGGCTCAAGGATACCAACAGCACTTGTATAGTGCTTCGCCCCAAGGAGCAACTCAGGTGCACGATACCAAATAGTTACCACGACCTACAAGTAACATAAGCAAATAATTTTTTAGTAACCAGCTTAAAGGAACTTTGAAGATGGGCACAAGCCTTACAAATCCTGGTTTCCAAGATATCACATGAATAGTGAAACGCTTACAAAGATTTAAACAAAGAGAAAAGCTACAAAGCCCAGTATATGACAAAGACATTAAAATCCAAGTATTGAGTATATCACCAACTGACATACTGAGACAAATGTAGGCAAGGAGATATCATTTACGCATCAGATAGAATCATAGAAACAGCTTTGATATCATAAGATGATGACATTGGCATAACTTCATTTTAGTGGTCACCACAGTGCATGTATTATAGACTTCTACAACTATTATCAGAAAGAAGAGCACTTTGGAGGGATTAGAAATACTCTTTTCAAGAAGAGACAATTTTTTTTTTAAATAAAGGAAAATACCTTAGTTGGATACACCAAAATTTTAAATTTCTAATAAAGTACTCCTATCTATTCTCAGTTTCCTCGAATTCCAATCCATCCTCACTATCCTCGTCAAATTCTAACTTCTCAAAATTATGATTTTCTTTTTTTTAAAATGTAAATACGTGTGTGCACATGGTTGAAAAAACAACCACATTTTACAGGTCAGAATTCCAGCAATCGCAGCAAGACCAAGACAAGTGATAATGTCTCCCTGCCCCGAGCTCATCAATTAGGTAGAGGAATTGGCAAGAAGCTGAGAAACAGTGGCAGACAAGAATTTAAATAAATGATACAAGTTAATTTGAGCTTCTAGGAAGCTGAAATTTCCAATGAGCACCAATTGGCTCCAGCATTTTCAGCTTGAGAACAAAGCACAAGCAGAAAATAACTTACAAACATAGTTGTCAAATGAAAATCATAATATGGGGGTTGCTCCAAGAAGGCTCACTAGCATCATACATGAGGAAGCTTCGTGGAATAATATGGCATTTGTTTGGCAGGAGACATAAATTCTTATACAAAGTTCAAGTTAAATTTCCACAATTCAGAATTGGAAAGCCTGGTTTCTTTCAATGAATTCCATGCAGTTCAGATTTAGAGAGAGAGGATGTGCCTATCAGGGAATATGATAGATGTAGATTGCTCCTATGAATTTTTGTTAATCCAAGCTAACTGAAGGGTCAAGTGCTTGATGGTGACCATCAGACAAAATAGATATGGTTTATGCTAACAAGATATAGCACAAAGGCTCAAAGGCAAGTTTGATACCAAAAACCACTCTTGATCCTCTATGTTAGAGGATCAATTCAGGAATCAACAAGTACAGAGCCATTTTGAGAGAGGCTCCTCCAAATTTCTTTGGTATCAATAAAAAAAGATAGGAAAAAAGGAAAATTCTTAAGTGAGGAGAGACCCATAAAGCAGGCATAACTTATCTAACATTGAGCTTTCTGATTTCACAAATGTATTAGCCTCATAAATTCGCTTCATGTCTACCTAGTGCATATTCAAGGTCTGCCTAAATATGAGAACATTAAATGAAATTGCAAACAAGGACAAGGACGCAAAGGATGCCTCCTACCCCATTGTCAGATAACGGCTTCAAGGGAGCTTGGTATATTCTTGCAAGTCCAAAATCAGCAATTTTTACAACTCCTTGCTCATCTGCGTCACCCATAACCTGTTGACAAAATATTCACGTAAATTCAGAAGCATATGTATACATGCACAATTGGGTATGGATATAGCAACTTTAGGCAGTAAAGTTATTCCTACATAACAGAGGGATATAGTGGTCAAAACATTACCAAAATATTTGAAGGCTTTAGATCTCTATGTATGATCCAATTACTGCAAAAAGAGTTCCAACATTATAAGTCCATTAATGATGACAATATTGGAATGGAAATAAACATTGGCGTTGCAAAAATAAACCTCACCTGTGAAGATAATTTAGTCCATTGAGCAGTTGCCAGAGCAATGATTTAACCGTGTACATACTGATGGAATGGGAAACCTTGTCCCTATGATGTCTAATAATTTCCTGTCATGCAATGATCACAAATAGTATCATACAGATAAAGCAATCAATAATATGAAATTGATGGCTACATATATATTGTTCTTCTGCCAAAAGATAGACTAGCATAAGTTTTTGACCTCAGTACTGCACGTAATAGCCTGTATGAAATACTGAATTGCCTCGTTCAGGGGCGAAGCCAGGTTATAGGTATTTTTCAAATGTTTTTTAAATATTATTGCCAAAAATTAGAGTTAACTCCCCAAAAATAAGTATTAGCCCCAAAAATAAGTATTAGCCCCAAAAAAAATTTTTGAATCTCCTTTAGTTGAGAATTAAACTCACCTAACCCCATTAACTAAACAAAAAATAAATAAAAAAAACTCAATAATGCAGTGGTTTTTAAATATTTTTTACAGTGTTTTAGAAATCCCTGGAGTTGAAAATAAGTATGAGAAGGTTGTGTATGAATACATACTCCAGGCCCCCAAGTGAAAATTCCTAGCTACACCCGTCGCCTCGTTGTAACTAAAATGCATTTATCTAGGAAGTGTAACTAGCTCATGAAAACAATGAGAATCAACTACTTCTATTAAAAAAAAAAAAAGCAATTGTTCTCCCAAACTATCAATATGAGCTTATCATGTACATATTACATGTGATTAAATAATCATTTGTTCCTAATGTGATTGATTACAATTCAAAATTTAGTTCTAAATCCTATATAAAGAAAACCTAAAATTAAACGAAAATGGTGCTCACATATAGGTCGTGTTCGGCGTAGTCGAAAGCCAGATACAGCGACATGTCGACGTGATTGATGTGAACATTCACGAGCTTCACCACGTTCTCATGTGAAATCTCGCGTAGTAACTGCACCATCCCAAAATAACAATTAAATTCTCAGAATCACAAATTAAAAGATTTCATGCTACTCCTTTTGGATACTGGATACTAAGAAGAAGAAGAAATCACAAATCACAACTTTAGTTGCTTGAATTTCGAAATATAAAAGAATTCAGGTCGTATTGGAAAAAGACCATGATTTCGCGGATGGCGGTGGGAGAGACGCCATCGCCGTCTTTGGATTGCTTGAATTTCTTGATGGCGATGGACTTTCCCCGATTAGTTTGGGACTTGATCCTGGCCAAGAACACAAGGCCATATGTGCCCTCTCCGATCTTCCCTATCAGATCGTATTGCTGAAGCCACTCCGGCTTGTTGTTGCTACCGTTGTTGCTGGTGGTATCTCCCATTTTGGGTGAGAACGTGGGAAAAAGATTTGTTCTTCAATCATTCAAATGTGTCGGGCTCAACTGACCAACTAACAACTAACCTAATGCTTTTCTCTTCTTGCAATTTTGTAACTCCCTTTACTTTTTTTTTTTTTTTTATCAGTGTAACTCCCTTTACTAGAAGCATTTAGAGCATCCCTTCGCATTTTTTTTTTTTTCTGCTTTAACACTTGAAGACTTTGTTTTGCCGTACATCTTATTAAAATATTTTAAAATGACTATTTTTTAATGTTTTTAGAAGATTTTTTTAATTAGAGGTTAGAGCATTCCCAACCCATTTGGGTTCCATTCTCTATTTTACAACTCTAAAAAGCATCTTTTCTATTTTACAACTCATTTTTACATAACACCTCTCATCCCATTCTCTACTTTACAAAATATCTTATTAAAATAATATTATATATTTTTTAGAAAAACCATTTTTTATTAAAACCATTTTCTACCCGTACCCATCCCCACCGGCACTACCCGTAACCATCCTCTCCGGCACCACCCATCCCCTCCCAAACCCAACCCAGCAACCCACGGCCAAACCCAACCCACGCCGGCGGCAAACCCAACCCAGCAACCCACGGCCAAACCCAAACCCACGCCGGCGGCAAACCCAACCCAGCAACCCACGCCCAAACCCAACCCACGCCGGTGGCAAACCGAACCCAGCAACCCACGCCCAAACCCAACCCACGCCGGCGGCAAACCGAACCCAGTAACCCACGCCCAAACCCAAACCCACGCCGGCGGCAAACACAACCCAGCAACCCCGATCACTCTTCATCATCTCCACCGTCCGATGATGAGTCCACAATTTTCAGTTCAGGTGCCGTGACAGAGGAGAAGAGAAAAATCAGTGACGGAGGAGAAGAGAAAAATCAGTTCGGGGGGGGGGGGGGGGGGGAGAGAGAAGCCAAAAAATATATTATTTTAAAAAATACACAACGCTACAGTAACGTGTATTTTTACACGTTACTGTAGCGTTGTGTAAAAAAAAACTCTATTTTACATGTTCCGCTGGGACGCGTTTTTGTGGCTTTTTTGCTACAGTAGCATCTATTTTAACAAAAATTGCTTACTTACAACTCTGCTGCGAATGCTCTTAGTAAGGGTAGAACAAAAAATGGATTTTTTTAATGTTTTTAGATGACTTTTTTAATCAGAGGTGAGAGAGGGTAGAATAAAAAATGGTTGTTAATTGCATAATAGACTTACAATGCTCATCTAGTTTTTAGAGGGTACTATAGCTTTAAAATAAAATGTGAATAGTGATGCATAATTGGGTGTGGAGCATTTTTTTTTTTTTAATGAACTTTAGCTACAATATTGGCCATTTTAAAGAAAACACTATTTTGAAGGATCCAATGGGAATGCTTTAAGCTTATATTTATACTGCTAATTAGCTTCCTTGGATTCTTTATATTGCCCTCCTTTTTAAAACACGCTAATTGGATTCCTTACTTTGCCCTCCTTTTAAAAACACCTTACACACAAGGTGAGAGTA